>VYZT01044937.1:35262-102604 GCA_013400735.1 Pomatostomus ruficeps
GGAGAGGAATGGGGAGGGGGATTGGGAAGGGGATTGGGAAGGGAAGGGAATTGGGAAGGGAAAGGAATTGGGAAGGGAATTGGGAAGGGGATTGGGAAGGGACAGGAAGGGAATTGGGAAGGGAATTCAGAATTGGGAAGGGAATTGGAAAGGGGAAGGGAAGGGAATTGGGAAGGGAAGGGAATAGGGAACGGAATTGGGAAGGGAATTGGGAAGAGAAGGGAAGGGAATAGGGAATGGAATTGGGAAGGGAATTGGGAAGAGAAGGGAAGGAAAGGGAATTGAAAAGGAAAAGGAAAAGGAAAAGGAAAAGGAAAAAAAGGAAAAGGAAAAGGGAGAGGTTCCTGGGGTGCGCAGGCCACCAGCGGTGCCCCAAACGAGGCACAGGCAGTGACACACAGAACCTGCTCGAGCTCAAGTACACATGGGAACGCCAGGTCCTGTCTACACAAAAGCAGATTTCTCCGTTTCTTGTCTGTATTTCTGCACTGGCCACACCAAGAGGGCGGTTTGTGTCTTTGTGGCTCAGGAACAAACACAGCCCATGACTGAGCCGGGCCCCGGGTCTCTGTGTGACAACAAGCCACGCTTATTTGTGCCTTTCTTCCTTTCGTCATCAAAATTTACCTCAACAGTTAACACAGCAGTTTGAGCTGTGAGGGAAACACAGATAACATTAAACAACTGTAATGATTTTGCAAAAACGACACAAAACCCCCTTTAAGCTCAGGTTTGCAGGGTTTGACTGCCATTAGTGCATCACCTGAATGAAAGGAGGGAGTTCAGAATAGGTAGGAAACTGGTTTTGTGCAAGTATCCTCTGCTCTTTGTTTGCCTGCTTGCCACACCATAATCTCAACCCCGAAACGCGTCCATTCAATGTCACAAATACATCTGAAGTCCTTGTCACTTGTTTCTACTGCAGGGTACTCACAAGATGCTTTTAGAGGAAGTACTCAAGCAGTACATGGCCGGAGGCCAAATCTGGCATACAGTGACTGTAACAAACCATGACATCTGTCACAGCTCCTCTCGGATCGGCCTCTAATGATTGCTCTGGCCACAGAAGAAGACATCTGAAGTCAGAAACTGAATAATGCTAATGATACTTCATAAACATCACCGTTCAGACATAATGATGCATTTCTCTGCGGAGAGACGCTGGGAGCTGAGAGGGGTCAGGCTGGCAGACATTTACCCCCCATCCATTTTTCTGCCCATAAACATCCCTGTGAAGCGCTGCAGGCAGGGAGCTCTCATTTTATGCATCCCAGACTGCAGCAGAGACCGCAGCATGTAGCAGAGGGGGTGCATGTGCCAAACATGTCAATAGAGATGATATCATTTCAGCCCCGGATTTCTGGCATCAGTCTGCGTCTAACAGCGGCACATGGGAATCGTCTGGTTGCAAATACAGCACCGCTTTAACTCAGCTGCAATAATTCCTGTTATTTTAAGTCTGTCGGTTCTCCAGGGTGAGGAATATGCCTTCCTCCCCACCAGGATGGGTAATTAGCTGCGTTTCTGTGTAATTAGCTGCGTTTCTGTGACGCTGCAGATTGCAGCAGAGCAAATCAGGTGTGCCAGGTGTGCAGCTCCGCAGCCGGGGCAGGCCATGCACCAGTGAGCGAACGGCCTAAACAGGCGAGACAGACAACAGAAATATCATCCTGCACTCGGAGCTGATGTGCACAGAGGTGACACATCTTGCCCAGGGTCACGGAGAGGCCTGTGTCACAGCGCAAAGCCCCATCTCCCTCATCCCAGGCCAGCGTCTCTGTTAGAAATCGCTCCTTAACCACTGCACTGAGTGCTTTTGTAGCATTTTACACATGGCTTAGCCTAGTCCTGCTGCATCACAGCTGTCTCCAGCTGTTTAAGAAGCAAACGTTTGTGCCATAAATTATTCTTTTGGACCACGTGACTGTGAGCGGTTCCTACTCATTCCCAGCAACCGTTCCCCATTAGGCACAGCGGAACCTCGGCACTGGCCGATGACTGACAACTGTTACGCGGGGCAGCGTCCCCGTGTCAACACATTCACAACACCTGTCATCGTTCCTCGTCATTAATCTTGATCTAGTTATGATTTAATTTATGCCTTGTGTGTCATAAGCCAGCGCTTAATTTTTTTTTTCCAAAGCAATCAAGCGAACTCTTTTGTTGATCAGCCTCATTTCTTTGACAGATGCTGAAATTACTGAAATTCGACTTTTTAATTTTTTCTGGTTTTGTGAGCAGCTCATATTCTGGCAGATAAGGGGTGCACCAGTGTTACCAGCTCCCAGCGCGGTGTGAGAGGAGCAGAGATGAAGAATTCCCTGCAGGAAGGGAGGGATGAGCTAATGACAGACAATTTGTGACAATGCACCGCTGGATTTGGAACTGTTGCTGTGTGTGCCGAGCTTTGCTTTCATTTCAGCAGGTGAGCAAAGTGAACTTTGCTCCCGCGCTTTGGGCGAGATTGGCACCGCACGGCGTCTTCCCGCGGGGACAGCCACCAACACGGAGCCCAGGTAGGGAGCTCGTCTCCTCCTTGTCAGCCTCATGACAAGGGAAGTGTGATTTGCTTCCCAAAAGGAAAGGGCATTGCAAAATTAAAAGCTGGGGTGGAGTGATAAAAGAAAAAAAAATCATTTTGCTGGAAGTTACTATTGGCTGCTCTTTCTTCTGCAAGGCATCGCTGACAAGGACGTGTCTCAAGACCTGGAAAATTTCAGATTTTAAACCTCTGACTGAAAAAGGTGTGAAGTGCTCTCAAATAATTGAGTTTGCCTTGCTGTAGGAAGTAATCACAACAAAAGCCGTATCTTAATAGCATCCTCCCGCTTCATACAGCACCAAGCAGGAAATCATCCTGTCCAAAGTTTCCAAGCAGAGAAAACCCCCAGTGAAACAAGACTGAGGAAAACATTCATTTTAAAGAAAAAGGAGCAAAATCAGAGATTTTAAGCAGCCACCTGAGCTGCCCAGTTTTGTACAGAACCATAGCAGCACTCGCCATGCAGGAATCTCCCTGAATTCCATGAGGTTTTCAGGAGGAACCACACGACCTCCAGACGTTCCTTCCAGCTTCGTGTGGTTTGTGACTCTGAGATCTCTGAGAGTGACACCACGAGGACATCAGCTGGGTGCCTCAGCTCTCACTGGCCCATCCCATCGGGTCCTGCCACTTGTGCACGCACAGTTTGTTTCAATATTCCCTCACTCGATCCACCTCCACCAAGGGAAAGGCTTCCTCGCTCAGGATTTTCCCTCTGGCCCCAGGAGCTGTGATTTCAATACAAGATTTCATTGACTTCCTCGGCCTCTTTCCTGCTTTTTGCCACCAGGCCCCTTTCCCATCCCTCTCCAGATTCAAGCCCAGAAGAGCTTTGGTTTTCCCAATCCCATAATTACCCTTGCTGGGTTTGTAACACCACAAGTCAAACCGGGAGGGAACAAACATCAACGGGGTCATATCTCTGCTGATAATTTCCCGTGACTTGTGTCGTTTGACGAGCAGCTCCCAATTAAATCTGAGCTGATTCTTATGATTGATTGAGCTCCAGAAACTCAACCTTGGATTTGGATTAGAACACCTCAGCTGAGCAGCCTCTCTGGAGCAGGGCAAGCTTCCCAGCTCTCAAATGTAAATGCATCAAAGTTTTTGTACAAAAGTTTTCAAATCATTGCAGGCTCAACCATTAGCACAAAGGAACAACACTATGAATGAATCTTTTTCATATAACACATAAACCAATGAACAATTTTCTCCACAAGGTTTAAAACACAAGGCAGGTGCTTGGGACAGAAAATAAAATCTCAGGTAGGAGAGATCGAAAAGCTCTCTTCCCTCTCAGCTGCCATTCTCCCGTGGTGATGGCACTGCAGGTCTGTATTTTATTCCAGCAAATTTATATTTATTTCATACCCACAAGCAAAGATTTCGATTTCTGTAATGGCTGACCAGTAAACAGACGTATTTAAAGCACAGGAATGAATTCAGAAGCAAAGGAAAAAAAACTATTTCAGTGTTTTAATTTGCTATGGTAAGACTTAGGGGGAAAAAAAATCCAAACGGGAAGTTTTCTGGTGATTTCACATTCATCAAGTGAGAAAAATGCATCATTTCAAACAGCAATGATAAATCTGAGTGCAGCTAAAGGAGTGCAGAAAAAACCAGAACTTGCCCATGCTGAACATAAACCGATACAGCCAATGATTAAATACATCAGCACACGCTCACACACACATATATGTGCTGTGACCACATTTATCCCTTTTGCTAAACTACTTCCTTGGAGGGTGAAAGGTCAGACTAATCAGACAGAAATTAACTGCAGCTGGGAAAAAAAAAAAAAAAAAAACTTGAGCAAGAAAATGCTTAAAATAATTGCGTTGCTTTTTTTAACCGCATTATTGCTCCTCTCCGAGCGGAGTGCTTGGCACATGTGCAAAAGCTGCAGAGAGAGCAGCCAAGGAGAGGGAGGATGAGAGAGGAAACATCACTCAATTCACCCGAATCCATAGCTGTACCTACGTGGAGACAAAAAATACTCTGAGGTTTGGGGAATACTCGTGTCGGGGTAGCCATGTTGGCCTTTCCCAGAAAGCAACAGGCTGCTGCTCTTTGTGCCCAAAGAAACGAGAGGTTTGAAGTAAAAAACCATTTCCAGCACCACCCACTTGAGCAGCAATATTGTCATGGTTTCACTTTACCGCTCCGAATGGCGGTGCAAGTTTTTGCCTGTTTGGAAATGTTAACGTCGAAGCAACTTGTTTTAATTGAAGCCAGCAGAAGCTGCCAACCATCTTTGTTTCCCAGCCAAGAGGAATTTATCTTACACATTTATTAAGTCATCATCCAGTTAATTACGATCATTCTGTAAATAGTGGAGCAGAAGAGAAGACAGCCTGATAAGAGACACAAAAGGGCCAGGCCTCAACGCAGGGCAGAGTCCCTGTCACTGCAGTGGGGTCAGTGGAAATCCCCAAATTCACATCAGCTAAAGAACCACCCCCCCTGCATTTCCCCTGCTGTTTTCTCCAGCCAGCACGGCCTCAGCAAACCTCCAGCTTCCAAACTGGTGTTTTCACTTAGAAGAGCTGCTCTTGGGGGCGTTTTCCTGCCCATGGTTGGTTGGGTAGAGAAGGGGAAATAAATTACAGCACCAGGGACGGAGCTTCATTCACGGAGCTCAAGTGTAAAACGAAAAGCTTTGTAGACTAAAACTTCTGTTGTGCTTGGGTGAAACCCTCCCTGCCCAAAGATTTTAATCTTAAAATAGTTCATTTGCGTGTTTGGTTGGGTTGGGTTTTTTTTTAAGCAGACTGATAAGGAAAAGTGTTTTTCTTTGGAGGATGAGATCTGATTTTATGGGCGAGATAATAACCAAGTTCTTATTCTTCACAGGGCACTGCAATCCTACTAAACCAGCGAGTTAAAGAGTTATTCCCTCCATGAGAAGAAAGAGGCCAAATTCTGCTCTTAAATGTAACTGTAAAGAAAGTTATCCAAACTTCCAGCGAAGTGCAAAATCCCTGACAGAGCAGATTTTGGCGCCCCGTCAGTTTTCTGAAGGCTACTTTACATATAAAAAGTTGCACTGGCTTAACAAAATTATGCGGTTTTCAAATAGATAATTAAAGCAATACAGCTTTATGTGAAAATACCCTTGAAATAAACTTCACCTGGTTTATAGGAGTTGAGCTGCACTGGTTAATTTACAGCACGGCTGTAAATTGCAGCGAAAATGGTTGGCAGCAGCAGCAGCAGCCTACAACATGCTTACTTCTATCAGCACAATGGTTTACACGAGCTGAGTTTAAACAGAGTCTCAAACCACATCAATATCCATGCTGAGTCAAGCTCTTGCATCCTCCTCTTCTTGTTTTGTTAGTTTTTCTAGCCCGGTTGTAAAAGCATCAAGTGTAATTCAATAAATAAAGGTGGATCATAACAGGAGGCGAAGCCGGGACACCTGGACACTGGCTGAAATTAATAAATTAATAAAGTCTGCTCTGACATTTAAATGCAAATCTTTGGCTCCCTGTGTGAACTGAGTGAGAATGAAAATGAGACATTTGCTCTGCTTAATTCAGATAAAACTCGGCGAATTTAAGGGGTCTGAGCGAGGGACGTGGGTTTATTTTCGTGGCACGTAACACAGAGGTGCTGTAGGTACCTGTGAACGGAGCTGTACAGAAATGCCTCTTTCCAGTGCCTGTCATGACCAGAGTCCTCTCACAGGAGCTGATTGTGCTTGAGGCCTGGTGGTTTTTGTCTTTTCTTTTTATACATTTTTATCCCCTTTCCCTTTCCTTGTACCCTTTCCTTTTCCTTGTACCCTTTCCCTTTCCTTGTACCCTTTCCCCTTCCTTTTACCCTTTCTCTTTCCTTGTCCCTCAGCCCTACATGTGGAGAACCCTTGGAGGCTGAGATTGAGCTCAGCTTGGAGGTTTTCTGAGGGGAGAAAATGAAACATCCCGAGTGTCTCCAAACCAGAGGCTCCAGCCTTGCACAGAGCCTCCTCTCTGGAACAGATTTTTTAAACTAAACTACCTGGGGGGAGGTAATTAGAATGGGGGACAGTTCCCTCATTTGTTCAGTTTCTCATTGGGGATTTTAGGTAAATCTGCTCATTTGTGAGCTGCATAAAATTGTATCTGTGTTGTGCTGCTCGGCTGTTCCCACCCGGGACGAGTTGTGCACCCAGGATCCCATTAAACCCAAAATAATCCCCTTTTCCCTGCACTTTTGGGCCTGCCTCGGATTTTTCCCAGCCCTTAAGGCATCACAGTCAGGGCAGGACCACTGGACCATCACCCCATAGCTCCTGTCCCACAGATTCCAGGGGCAGAGCACAGAACCCCTGGACCATCACCCCACGGCTGCCCTATCAGCACAACGCTTCAGCAAGTGCTTAACTTTAATTACCTTCACCTTAATTACCTGAGAGGTTTATGAGCCCTCCCGTTGTAAATTCCAATCTTCCACCTCTCCAAGATGAGAGGAGCTGGAAGGACGGAGCCAAGCGTTGCTCTCAGATCGGAATCAGCGGCGTGTCACGGGATGGGGATTTGAGAAGAGCCAAAGGATCGGTTTGGGGCTGGTTTTTTCATATTTAGAAGGGAAGAGCTCGTCCATCGCCTGGTGCCCTGCACAGCTCAGCAGTTCCATGCACCTCACTCAGCTGAGGGCACCCACTCACCCTGTATCACCTGGCCCTGCCCTCCCAAGAGGAATATATGGACCCAACATACGAAAAAGAGCAGAATCCATACCCATGACATGTTATTTTAAACATTTTTTCCCCCCTTTTCATTCAAGGAAGAGGACAGATGCTCGAGCTGCTGTTTGCACCAATGTTAGAATGCTGCCAATTGTAAATTAGGTTGCAAAGACGTTTCAACAACTAGTAAAACTACTCACAGTTCATCTGAAATTACATTTTCAGGATTCAGAACGAGTTACCTCATCATCATAAATGACCCAATTGTCCAAAACACAATAAGGACATGTCTTCGAAAGGGACAAAGATGACATTCTTTTCCTTGCTCTCTATTAATAGGGATTCCCCCAAACAGAAGGATCATTTGAGCGGAGATATATTTGGAGGCAGATAATGAATAGGTCCTTCTAGTTATCCACAAGACTATACTGTGGAGAATGTAACAGTTATTTAGGTTCCTTTTTTTTTTTTAGTTGCACGCTCTGGAGTGGTCTCACATGTAATTAGCTGTTTTCTTTCAGAAAATAAACTGCAGTGTAGAAAGGATATTTTTTTTTTCATTTTTTAAACGTGCCAAATCGTTAGAGAGATGTCTGGGTGTCTCCAATATGAGCAGGATGTCTGGTGAAATAAAGAAGAAATTTTATCCTCTAGAACCATCAAGAAATGGGAATATTCAGCTGGATCTGAGGTGGTAGGAGCCTTCCTGGAGGGGGAATTTCTTTAGGCTGCAGAGAGCCACTATCACGTCTGCAGCCCTGAGACAGAGAACGATTTAAAGCCACTCACAACCTTGAGCAGGAAGGTTGGGGAGTGCCGCTGTCACTGCTGGGGCTGGGGACACAGAGGGGCAGCTAGAGGCAAAAATGCTTCCAAAATATCCATCAGGTCAAGCAGAAGGGCCGTGGGGAGACTGTACTAGAGAAGGAGAAACCACCTCATAGCAGTGAGGACATAAACTCCTCTAGATTGGTTCTGTGTGCCCAGCAAGGATAAAGATTTTTTTTTTCACTTTTTGCTGCTCAGAAAGCAAAGGGATTTCAAATCCACGTGTTCTCTTCTCTGGTGCTCAGAAGATGCTGTCCTGGCAAGAGCTGGAGAGGCAATATCACCACAAAAGAGCAGGGCAGGCTTCCTTTGGTGCCCGGTGGTAATTAACACTTATTAAGCTGGGCAGCTTTAAAGTGTGCCAGGGACGGGCCAGAATCAGTGGAAGCAACGCAGTCCTGTGGCTCAGAGCTGCATGTGGCCACATTCCCTGCTTTCCCGAACCCTGTGCCGTGTGAGGAAGGCTCCAAACATCCAGCTTAACTCCTTCATGGCTGCCGTGGATATTCCCAAACTGCCCAGCTGCAAACCCGCTCCCGGCAGAGCCACTCCGGGATTGCTGCGGGCCGGCAGCAGAGCCCAGGGGTTTGTGGCTTCCGGGGCAGACACAACTTTTCCTGACCCGTAGTGATGTCCCCCTGCAAGTGTTTCAAAGCCTGAGGTGACACCGAGGCCGCTGAGTCGTGATTTTCAAGCCCTCCTTGAGGAGCGTGGCCGTGCCAGCCCCGTTTCCACAGCCCAGCCCAGGCACTTGTTTCCCTCAAAACAGAGAGGGAGCAAAGTTGCCAAAGTTTCTGGGAGAACCAGTCGAGACCCATCTCAGTAGCTTGCAGCTAATGGATGCTGCACAGTACCTGTGCCAAACATGCTGCACCTTCGCTATCTCCCCTTTTTTACACAGCTTTTTACTTTTTATAACGATGTTCCCATTATCTCAGCCCTATCTTCCCATCCCATTGCTACAGGCCATCGGCCTTTTTTTGTTGTTTTTTTTTTAAAAAAAAACATTAATTAGAATTGAAAAGGTAGAATAATAAAGGAGAAAACTGTTTTCTTTGGCAGCCCTGCTTGCCCTGTTTATATTGGCATTTCAAGACTCTCTCATAATATAAAATGCACCTCAACTTGTATAACATAATCTGCCTTCCCCAGCAGTAACTCAGCTCGTCTGCCATGACCTCTAATCCTTCTTCAACCTCCTCTGGGTCAGAGGCACCATCCTGGCTTCCCATTATCACAAAAAAACAAATATAATGTGTAAAACCATTCGGCAGAACACAAGAACACCTCCGTGGACCAAAATTGCTCTCAAAGAGCAGAGCTGTCTGTGGATTTTGGGCTGATGAGTTGAGTTTGTGAAGGAATTGCTGCTCAATTTTGCTGTTCTGGTCGCTGAAAACTCACAGGGCTCTCAGCTTGCACTGCCTTTATATCCTTCTTTTGGGAAAGACAACTCTTGTTTCAAAGCATTGACTGCTGAGTATGGAGAGGAACGCCACTTTTCTGGCAATTTCACAAGATTTCCCCCATCTTATTCTAAAATTGGTCTTTCCCATCATTGGAAAAGATGTAAATAAAACAGTCCTGGAGGTAAGAAAGATGCAGAAGTATTGAGAGAAAGGGATTTGTAATAAGCTGTTTCAAAGCTCTGTTTTGGATAAAAGTTTCCAGAAATTTATCTGTGAAATCCACAGGTCCGTCTGATTCTTGGTTACCTGGGTCATTTTTGCAGAAAGGAAAAAGACCCAAAAATAGTGAATTTATGAGATACAGAGGGATGAGCCATCAGAAAGAGTGCTGAGGCTGAAACTGCTGCTGACAGCACAACACGGTCACGTGGCTTGGTGACATTTTACTGTATCTGGGTGTATTTACATCATTTGCATCAAACCCCGTCATCAGACAACAAATTACTTCAAAACTTCACTGCCCAATGTGTTCAGCACGCACCGTGATTAAAATTATCTGCGTACACAGACCGGCTTTTCAATTTACTCCTCAGCTACTTGATAAACCACAGCCCCGAAAAGAAGACAAATAAGATGGTTTGCAAACACTTCCATCTGCCTATTAGGGCTCGATTAGCATTCCCGCAGATGCAGTAAAAAAAAAAATTAAATAAATTCAGTTTTAAAAGCAAATAGGTCAAACAAATTACATATGGAATCTGGCGTTGTTCAAGCAGGATAAGCACGTGCCTTGATTAATAAGTAATTCCCCATCCAGCAGCAGTGTGTTCATTTCTGGCCACTCGATTTTTGGTCAGTAATTTAAATTACATCTGTGAAACGGGGAGGGGTTGGAGTTGGATTCAGAGTCAGGGTTTCCCCGGACACGTGGAATTGCAGGAATTGCTTTAAAATCCCGGGAAGGGAATTGTTCCCAGGGCTGCCGCTGTTCTCCACCTGAGGCTTCACCCCGAGCATTTTTGACCCTGCAATAACAAAGCAGAAAGCATCGATTCCAACTCCCAATATCCAAGAGAAGGATCTGAGTAGGGTTTTTCCATGCAGGCAGCCTGGTGAGCTAATCCATGGGGTGGATAGAGGAATATTTTTCTCGTCTCTCACATTATGAGCTCTGGTTGGCAAACCCAGCTGAATTTCAGGATGTAGGTGATCCCTCCTGCTCAGAGAAAGAGGGACAAACCCTCGGCTGATCTTCCTCACACTCCAAATTTTTGATAACTCTTCACGTCCTCTCACTTCCTCACCGCTCCCATGTGCAATCCAGCCACAGCTGGAGGTTCAGCAAGGTAAATGCGATTTCTAAATTTCACTCCATTTCAGGCACTGTGAATGCTTTTTCACAGATTAAACCCCCGTCTCTTCCCACCGCCCGGGATTCATCTGTCCTACGCTTTGTTAACTCCAGCAAATAAGGTTTAAATCAGAGAACCTGGGATTTTTGGTGTCCAGTGTTGATATTTTGGCACTGATGGACACCCCAGGTCCTGCTGCCTTTCCCTGAGGTGGCTGTGACACACACAGAAGCAGCAGAGCTCACATCATCCTTGGAAAACACAGAAGGAAAGAGGAAAAAAAGTGCAAAAACCAGATAATTTTCCATTTTCCCTATTCCACCTAAAACCTGGCAAAAGGAAGACCTTCAAGACTTCAAATGAGAGACGCAATAACTTTCAAAAAGCACAAAGAGCTTTTCCTGAAGGATTTCTGGGCGCTGCGGCTGCGCTGAGCCTCCTCCGGGGCAGGGGAGAAGCCCCAGAGTGGCAACACTTTCCGTGTAGAAAGTGTGTTTCAAAGTAGGGCTCCGGGAGTAAATAAAACTCTTTTGACAATAATGAAAGTAATAATGAACTTTCTTCTCGTGTCAGTTTTGCCCTGTTAGTCGCTCGATAATGCGATGCTCTCTAAAAGGCTTGAAAGAAGATTCCTTGTCAGTCTGCGGTGCCTGGGGGGTAATGCGAGCTGCTCAGCCCTCACAAGTAATTAAAGATAATCAGTGAAAAATGCGAGGGTCTGTTGGACTCCGCATTCCAAACCCCACCTACAACAGGAACAGCGCTCGAAATGATTATTTAAATTTAACCTTTTTTTTTTTTTTTCCCACAGGATCGGTGCGGGACGGGATTCGTAATTGTTCGTCTGCTGGTGCTGCTGTGCTCCCAAAAAGCGAGAAAAGTAAAAAACTCAGTTTCAGGAGGATCGATACTGACCAAAACACGCTTGAAACTGTGAACCGGCTTTTGTGTTTTCCTGCCTCTGACAGATTTCGATCAGCAGTGTTTACCTTCAGGTGTATTAAACGACAGAGCCAAACCTGCTTCACGTCTCCTGCAGTGGGATTAATTTACCGCAGAATATTTATGGGAACAAATAACAGCTTTAACAAATAAAAGAATAATAATTCTAATAGCAGTATGTATAACAGGGAAGGTTTCCCAGGTACTTAACAGACAACACCTCCCTCTGAAACTTGATTTATCATGAGGAGCAGGGAGAGCTGCAGCCTGGCAAATAACTTTGAAAAAAAATCAAGCCACTTATTCAGGTGCAGACTCAGCAAGCGAACTGCTGAGTGTTGAGCAACTCGGGCAATCGGGTTGAGACTTCTTTCATTTCTAGCGCTCTTTGAACTCACTGGCACGAGTCCTGCTCGCTGCTCGCAGGGAAACCGGGAGCTGCCAGCTCTGGCCACACGGAGGATGCCTCGGACCGAGGTGTGAGATTCCTCCTGTCCTGCTGCCTGGAGCCATCAATGGGAGGCACCGGCAGCAGGGGGTGAATTTCGAAGGGCTCAGGGCGATGTTCCCCTGTTTTATGGCTGCGCTGGACCGCGGAAAGCACAGCCAGCCTGGGGACAGCCGGGGTGACACAGGGTGGCAGCCAGGAACAGCTCCAAACTGCCAAGGAAGGGCTTCAAACCAGTGCCTTACACCGGGCATCCTATTTGACTTGCTCAATACCAGAAAATCCTATTTGACCTGCTCAGGGGTCCGCGTTCCAAGGACAGAACCCCGCTGGCTCTGTGGGGATGAAGGAAGAGCAAAGTGGGAAGGGAAATCCGTGGATTTGGCAGCTCCTGAGCGCTGGGGACGTGCGAGTTCTCCCTGCCTGGAAAGCTCCGCAATACTGGCCCTGTTTGCAGCTGGGAAATGCGTTTGTGAAACCAGTGTCAGACGCTTGGCACGGCTCAGAAAAGCCCAGTTGTTGTCTTTCAGGGCGCTGACCCAGCCCTGGGCAGGTTTGGGTGGTTGCTGCCAGGTTTAAACAGATTTCACCAAAGAAAGGAACCATGAAATTCTGGCAAATAATCCATAACACATCAAAAGATGCTCCATCAGGATTTTCCACACTTTGGGCGCCTCAAACAACTTTCTAAACTGTTAAAATGACCTGAGTGCACAGACCCAGGTACAGAGAATTTGCAGTTCCTGACAACAGCTTTTGCTTTCAGTAGGTGCTTTTTTTGTGGATTCCTTTGAAGTAGCCAAGAAAACCACATCACTGCTGCCGTGATTCCACAGGCAACAGAAAGATCATCAACTTCCAATCTGTTTTGTCGAGTAATTGTGCGTGTTTGTTTCTCCCACACCCCGCCGATGTGAAGTTTAACACTCAAATATTGCCAGTTAAATACAAAACAAAGCAAAACTGTTGATGCGTTATTTCACAATAAGTAATATAAAACCATGAATAATGGGTTCCAAATGATGTAAACATGTGTTTAGAGCACTGCTTAGAGCGCTGATGCTGACCTAGATTTGACCTTCCCAAGTATCCACAATCTATTCCCTTCTTTAAAAATAAAAAATGTTGCCTAAAGGAAAGATCGTGTTGTCTTCACAAATGATGGGTGAGGATTCCGTGTGACCGCAAACAACAGAAATTCTGCGCAGGTCGTAATTAAAATGACCTTATAAAATATCCCATGGAAAAATATTTTCCAAGAGACACTGGATTCCACTGAATTTTGTGTAGACCACACACTTTAATCCTGGTCCTACTGAAGTCATTGAAAGTTTTTTCCATCGACTTCTATGTGTCCATGGTTTGGCCTTCATTAGCCATGCAGGGAGCATATCATAAAAGCAAACATCAAAAATAAAAGTTGGTCTAAAGTTCCCTAAAAAGCATGCCCACGGGGAATTGCTGGGGAAAAACGCACAAAACATTTCTGGAGAGCGAGTGAGTTTGTGAAGAATATTATTCCACTTAAAAAAAAAAAAAAAAAAAGGCTAAGAAATTTAATTTAAGCCATATGGATGTGCAAAGCACGTAATTAATAAGGAAATGATGTTGATCGTTAATATAGACATCTGAAATCAGCCACAGCAAAATCTCGTTATGTCAGGGTTGCGGCAGCCCGGATTCAGACGGAACGCGGAGCATTACACAATCGATATAATATCATTACCACGGCATTCCTAACGAATTTCAGGCGGAGACAACGTCGCATCTTCCCAGCCTGAAAAAGCAGTATGTCTACACGAGATGCGATTATTTTAATTCCGACTTTTAATGATCTATATAAAGACAACAAAGGGCTGGTTGTTACCAGCTGAATCGGGGTTCGACCCAGCCCAGCGAGACCTCGAGAGCCACCACCACCACCGCCACCCCGGCACCCTGCGCGGAGTGGGGTGTGCTCAGATACGTGAAATGAACGGAAAATTGGGCAGAGAGCCCAAATCCACGAGGTTCGCTCCCCGAAAAGCGGGGTATCCCACGCACGCCGTGAAACGTCTCGTCCCCGCGAAGTCCCGCGAAGAAGAAGAAGAGACGTTGCATCTGTCTCGCTCGGCGTCAGCACAGAGAGCGACTCAAGTCCTGCCAAATCGAGTGTGACCTTCAATCTGCCACTCTCGTGGTGAAAGGCGGCCGAGTAAATTACTTGGCCTTGCCTTTCTATTGAGGGTGAATGCGAGCGGGCCGGCGGGACCTGCCGCCGCTCCATCCCCAGCGGCACCCCACAGTTTACACAACCCGGCCTGAATGCCATAAAAGAGGGGCTTCATTCACCGGGGGCCCGCATGCAAAAGAGACGCCCATTAGATCATAGTAATTATTCCATTGACATCACACAGTGCCACAGTGGGACGTGTAGGATTCATCAAACACTTCTCTTCAGCGGGCCCGGCCGCTAATGAGGCCCAGTGGCGGCTTTGTGCCTCCCATTTACTCATGGCCGTGCCCGGCTGCCAACAACAGCTCAGCCCTCCAGACAGGCTGCCCCTTTCAGAGCCATTTATTCCGCGCCCAACCTCTGACCTCCAGGGTTATGACATCAGCAGCCCTGATTTGTGATCATTTTTATTGGCGGACATTCAACTCTTGTTTCCTGTGTTTAACTCTGCCTCCCCTTTTTTTAGCTAAACTTATTGGTTCTAATAGGCATCTGCCAAAAGACTATAAAGTAAGCCAGGGCTCGCACAAAGAGGCTTCTGATCTTGCTATAAAAAGCCCCACAGCTACTATTTATGCCAATAATAACGAGTAATTCATTATCTAGGTGCACAAAATCTGTGAACCACTAAAATGTTGAACGATTCGGAGCAGATGTCCAACAATTTTATGAGTTTCAATTAAAATGCTCTATGTATTTTCATCAATACACCTGGGGTTTTTAAATTTACCAAGATGCTACATCGGGGCGCATCGGGTACTTTGCAAATTGCATTTTTTTTTTTTTTCAGAGAGGGATTAGGAGGGGACGATTTGGGCTAATCAGATGCTGATTTGCGGCGAATTTTTTCCCCATTAAGGTGTTGATGCAAAATCAAAGAGGAATTAGAGCTGAGATTTAAAAAGACAGCGCTTTCTTGGGACAAAGCAGCGATATTTCAGGAGTCAGTGAACTTCAGTTTGTCTGCTTGAAATAGAGAAGGGGAATTTGCATTTTGAAGCCGAGTCATTAATTTTAAAGCTAGTGTTCTAAATGGAAATTAAATATCTTTAGAGAACAGGTTCTCAAAACACATGTTTTTCATAATGCAGTTTGTTTAAGCGCCGTGATTTCCATATAGCAGAAACAGGTATAATAATAACAGACAGCATTAACTTTATCAGGAATGCAAATGATAATTTTCCAAAAAATTTGACATTACAAATCACTATGCAAGCACATAATCACGCGTTTGCATGATTTATGTTTTCAAGCGTTTGTTAAAAAAAAATTTAAATACTTAAGAAGCTGATAGTGAATAAAATAGAAAATATTTTATCTCTGCTCTTTCATTTGGCTAATGGGAAGGTTTTGGCCTCAAGTTGAAAACTAACTAGTTTTTAAAAGGATGGTTTTCCCTCAATTATAATCATAAGCAAATTAACAAAAAAGAGGATCCTGTTCAGCTAATTTCGAACTGTTACAGTGGCAGATGATGATGATGATGATTGCAGGAAGTGGTTAAGCAATAGAAGATTTTTTATTGTACCAGCGAGGACTCAGTGTAGCCAGCCCTACACAGATGATCTTTGTCATGCAGCCCTTTCAGGGCTGATACGGATATTTAATGGATCGGATTGGGAGCTGTCACCAACCCCTAATGTATCTCTAATGGAATCTGGGGATTTACATTTGTTTCCCAGATAAGATTCTCAGCCAGCTTCTCTTTGTAGTCAAGTAAATCATTTTACTCATTATTTGCTAATCTTAATTTCATCATCTCTGCCAGTATTGCCTTTATTTACATAGCTCCTTTTTCGACAAAAGCCGAGCTGCTGTACTTTGTGTGGCAATGCTTTAGGATTGCTCTCTCTACCCTCAATTGCTTGCAATTCACACAGTTCCGTGCACAAAACAGGGAAATGCATGAGCACTCCTAAATGACCACGCATAGATATTCATGCAAGCAACAACCTGTTTTACATGCAGATGGCCAGAAGTTTCCCTCTTTAAAAAGCAGGACACACAACCCCCTCCCCAACTCCTCTGGAGGAAAAAAAAAAAAAAAGAGAAAAACAAAAAAAAAAGCGGGGTGGAAAAAGAAAAAGCAAAATGCAAACAAAGAGGACACTCTGGATTGGATGCCCAGCAGAGCTCCGGGGGCACCAGCGCTCTGTGCTGGCTTGTACAGCTCGGTGCCTCTGGATCTGCTCAGATCCCAGATTATGGAAGATGGAAAGAAATTAAAAACTCCGCCTTGCAGGTCAGCTGAGCTCTCTGCTCCCAGAACAGCTTCCCCGGTAAATACCTTCACACGGGACACTGGGACTGGGACTGTGACCCCTAAGGGAGTCAGGGAAGTGGGTCCATGCAGTGAATGATCTTTGAAAGTCACTGGAGAAAACAAAGTGCTTGGTTTAGTTACTGTGAGGCACTTCTGCCGAGGGTTTGCCCTCCGGTTGGAAAGGCTGGGATTGGTACCTGCATTCTATTGAGGTGAATTTGGGGGGGGGGGGAATAAAAGAAATGCCACTTCACCACATCCTTTAGCAAGAGTTTCCACTCTGACACATTTCACAGCCGAGGACATTTTCCCTAGGTATCCAGCCATGCTTTTAGTTTTGAACATACAGAATTTTTCGTTAGATCAAGGAGTCACTTCCCACAGTTCTTTTGTAGGACAAAATTCTTGCTAATACAGTGAGCAATATCCAGTTGATGACATATTAAAAGCAATAATGTTATAAACTTTTCAGCTTTCTTCCTGGGCAGGCAGAAAACCTCCCCGTACCTCTGTACCATCCCCATATAAAAAACAACAAATTCCCTCACGATTTGTGGATGTGAGACACCAATAAATGGCTTCGAGGAGATGGAAAAGCTCCAACACAGTTTGGCTGCTCTCAGCTCTGAGCACACTAAGAAACAGAATGATACAGGAAAAGTGTAATTTTTTTTAGCACTCCCACCCCTCCCATGAAATTCCACAGGAGAATGGAACAACTGAGTGTGGAAGGAACCTCCGGATTTCCTCTGGTCCAATCTCCTGCTCCAAGCAGACCCTTGGGGCCCAGGGCTTGTCTTGCTTTGCTTTGCCAAAATCTTCCTTGCACTGGGGATCCCCGGATTTGACACAGCTCACCAGCTGTGGCTGGAAAGAGGGGGAAAATCACTTTCCTGTACCTGGTGCATGGATCAAGCCTATCACCCAGTTTTCTGTGTCATTTCCCCTTCCATGTAACCCCTCCAGCAGGTAAGGAGTCAGTCGCTCCTGAGAACAAGGCCAGGGCAGGAGCTGGCACTGCAGTTTACCTTGCAGAACCTGATGTTGGAGTACACTTGGGAATGTATCCAGGCTGCCTTTTTTAGATCCCTCCACGAGATCATGAGGTGCTGGCTGCAGAAAATCGCTTTATACCTGAGTTTAGTCTACGAGCAGAGACAGGCTCCAGGCTGGGAGTAAAAATCACCAAGGCATGAACACAGGACCTCACTTCACCCAGTTTCCAAGTAAATCCACACTTCAAAGCTTCACACTGAGCACAGCACATGGTCACAGTCTGCAAGGAAGTTGTGCATGGCTCTGCTGAGGGAGCTCATCACCATTCAGAGCACTCAGACGAGGGAAAGCTTAATTAAAAACATCTGACAGGCCATGATTATGTTCATACGTAATCGCCAGGATGCCTGTACCTGTTATGCCAGATCTTCGTCCTGTAAATAATTAGCTAAAGGAAACCTCAAGAGGTTTCTTCAGAACACATACTTCACCGTGTTCTTATAGCATTTGCAATTTTAAAATCAGAAATTGAAGTCTATTTTAAATAGGAAACACTAATAACAGGCCTGCTTGTTTTTTTTCCCTGCATTAAGAGCAGGATTAATTTTCAAGCACTGCTGCACATTTTCCAGAGCAGCCACTAATCTGCTAATCTGCCTTTTGTAGAAGTGTTTAAATCGTTATGATCAGCTTCCTCATGCAACTATTGGGTTGAGTATTGCAGTGGAATAATTAGGAAAACACGAGGCAGAATTCCAAGAGAAAACAATACAGCTGGGGAGGAAAGAAACTGGGTTTGCAGTTAGGGCACAGGCGGAGGGCTCAGGGCCTCTGAGCTCTCTGTTGGGACTTGGACCCAGGGTGGACATGACCAAAACTCAAAACTCAGCTCCCTCCTCCCTCTGCCAGCACCCTTCAGCTCCTCGGTGTCTGTGTTTGTCGAGGCTGCCAGTCCTGAGCTGCAAATCCCAGCTAATGCCTCAACCCTAGGAAATTTGCCCAGCAGAAGGGGCGATGCTCCTGCAAATTTTCTGGCAAAGCCGCCGCCTCCCGATGGGAATCTGGGAGCTCCAAGGTTGTCCCTGCTCTGTCAGATCCTGGATGCCCAGTCACTTACTCATAGGGTGAGGGAAAGGACAGAGTCTGGAGCAGGACAAACCGCAGGCAAAGGCTGCAGCTCGCTCCGGTTCCCAGGTGCGTCACACAGCCCTCGGTCTGGCAAAAACTGCTGCAGGAGGAAGAGCCCTGAACCATCTGCAGAAACACTGGGAGCTTTAAAGGCAGCACTTTAAAAACAAAACCGTCATCTTATCCACAGACCCCCCACACAAACCCAGTGGGTGCCCCAGTGTGCATGACCCACGTCCTCTGTCTGCACAACCATGTGGCACAGGTGACTCCGCTCGGTTTGGTTTTATTTTTATTGGGCTTGGTAACCTCATAAAAAGCAGAGGAGTTCAAACCTGTAGCTCTCCCTTCCCAAACTGGTCTTTTTGAAATACCTGACACTAGACTTGACTTTTCATTTGTGCTTATTAGAGCGAAGCTTTGCCGGTTACAAAACTGAAAACCAAATTTCACAACTTCTCAGTGGGATGAAGAAGCGAATATTGATATTCATCCCAAAGAGCTTTTGTTTTGTTACTTCTGGAGAGTGGAAAATTTGCAATGCCCCATCTTTGTAAGGAATGCCATGAAGAAAATGCTGTTTTCCCAGATTATCACGGCCAGTTTCTGTAGCATTTCTCTGTGGTTATATTCACACTGTCCCCAACCAGGCGTTTCTGTCAGACACTTCTCTCACTGAATTATCTCAATATAAAAAGTGGCTTTTCAAATGAAATTCCAGATTTTCCACAAAAATCACAAAAGCTGCGATTTGATTTACAGTTGTGAGAAAACCTCAAACACTGAAGTTTTGAAAACCAGAAGTGTGGAGTGCAATTTGTTCTCTCCCATCCCTCTGCTGAAACATTCTTAGAGAAAGAGTTTTGCCTCGGAGTTACAAAACATGCAAACTCAGCTTTTTGACTTTGTCCCATTAGGGAAAAAATATTCAAACCACGCATGATTTTTTTTTTCTTTCTTTGACATATTCAAACACAACGTATGGCTGATTTCAAACAGCTCCGTGTCAGGTAAATGCAATCTCAGAAATGATATATGCAAAAAATGCACCTCTGTAGCAGTTGTAATTTTTGGAAGGTGCAGATTGAAAGCAAACCAGTTATTTCCTGGCACTGGCGTTTCACAGAGGTTGCAGCCCCAGTTTTGTAACTCTCCACAGGCTGCCCTGGTAGGAATTAATGAAATACCTGGGCTGAGTAGTCAGGAGGGGAATTAAGTTCCCAACACACATTCCAGCAGTGACTGTCGCCACACCCGCTCTCGACAATGACCAACCCTCAAAAGCCGACCGCAGAAAATTTGTCATTCGCATTCCTCAACATGCAACAAAACAAAGGGAACAATCGAATGGGAAAAAAAAAAAAAAAAAAAGGTCTTCGGATCCAGTCAATAAATTGCGTGAGTTCAGAGGGGAAAGCTGTAAGGGAGCGATTGAACTCCACGGGAATGTGTGTGGATTGAACAAGGGTTATCCTGATCCAGTCCACGGGTGGAAGGTGAATTTACTGACAGCAGGAGCCAGGCAGAGTGGTGTTGGAGGGGCCATGAAATGTCTTTTTGGCTGACACAGTCGTCCCCCCTCTCCTAACAAAATCAGATTTTGTGAGTCAACTTCTGAAGTCTTTCTGTTGTAGACCCTTTCCCCCAAAATGTGTGGAGTTCAAATACATTTAGGATGAAATGCTGAAAAAAAACCCCATTTGATCAATAATATCCATTACAGATTAGTGTCACACGGTGCAACACTATTTTGTTTTGTTCAGGTGTCACTTAGACTGAAGGATAACAATCACTTTACCCTGATTCTCCCAGCAAGAACCATCTTTAAATATTCCACGTATTTTGTGAAGTCAACGCATTTCATAAGGATGTTACTTTGGTTTGTCATTTTTAAAAAGTCATTCCATAAATCTCAACGAATTCCTCATCGTGACCTACCATCGTCTGTCAAAAAGGTACTTATAAATATGTATACCACCATTCTTTCTCTTTTTTTCCTTTTACATGAAGAAGGTATCAATGCTACAACTAATTGGGCTAATTTGCATCAAAGACTACACATAATTAATTTGTTTGTTAAAAGCTTTCAGCATTTCTCGCAGGAAGTGCAAGAGATCGTCGCTGAAGTTTGAAGAAGTAATTAGCAATAACAGATGTCAATGCACATAATTGTAAAATGAGACCAGAAAAGGTACTGACAGAGTCTCATCTCACAACTGGGTTTCTATCAAATATTCTGCTTAATGGCCTATAGAAACAATGATGAGTATTTATTCTTTCCTCATTCCAAGGAGAAAGCTCATTTTTACCACTAAATAAGAGCCTCACTTCTATGACTGCTTAAAATAATTATGAGATTTAATCAGGCTACGCTCCGACATGACCTTGTCATGAATGTCATTCTTGGAAGAGAAAATGCAGGGCCACTGGGGCTTGGGGTGGACACAGGAGCAATGCACAGACCCCAAAAAGAGCAGGAGGTGCTGTGACTTCACTGTGGTCTTTTCCAGAGCAGAATGAACCACGTGGGGCTGGCTGGAGCCACAGGGGTGACCTGGGGTCACCTCTGTCCCACCTGTGACCGTGTGTCACACTGGGGAGGTGACACCTTTCACTCCCAGCGGGTTCATCCCCACTGGTGCTGCAAATGCTGGGCACAAACAGCGCTAAGACAGTAACAGAGTGCGGATATCCGAGCTCAGGGAGCTCTTCTCCTTGGGTGCCACGCCGGACGTTCGTTCAGAATGCACCACTTCAGGCTGCCGTGCTTGCCCTGACTCAGTCTTGAAATAAAACCCACGGAAGAGCAGATCGCCCAGTTTCTCCCAGCACTGTCGTGCTGTTACTGGGCCCAAATTGCCCATCCCAATTAAACCTTCCCCTGAGAGTACCCGTGGCTTTCAGCCCCTCTCAGCCCGGCTATTTTAGAGCGGCTTTCGGGCATTTCCACAAACAGTTTATGGTCCCAGAAGGAACGTGGCCCAGCTCTGGGGATACACGTCCCCATCCATACCTCCGCCATTTGGGACCGAGGGTTCCCTACAGGGGACTTTTTTCCATGTGCCGTGGCGGATCTCTGCCCAGCTCCCACCAATGCCTCCGCGTTCCTCGGCCTCCTCAGCCGCGCTCTAACGCGTCCAGACAAAATGCCAGGAGCGCGTCTTATTTTAGATATCATTTTATTGCTATCTGCGACTTTCCACAGCGTCTATCGACGCTCTAAAGATTGCTTTTGAAAGGTACGAACTGCTAACCAAAACTTGCCTCAAAGGAATCCCTCCCCTGGCAAGGAAGGAATGGCAGCTACCGAGCATGCAAATGAAGTGACCAAGATGCCTCTTCTGGAGCTGCTGGCTTGGAGGATAATTATGACCTGTGAAAAGCTCTCCTGGAATCCTATCCATTAGGATTATCCTACATGAAAGAAGGGTTTTCCAGTCTGAAAAAGGACAGGTGTGTCCACGCCGCAGCAGCGGAGGTGCCACCTTCATTGTCTGAGCGACAGTTTCAGCACAACCCAGTTATTACCGTTTCCTCTTGTATCCAGCCTTAACAAGATTAAAGTTTTCTGTTCAATAAGCACCTACTCTTCACCGGCCCGAATTGTATTAGCATGGTTGGCATTCCACCAAGCTTTAGCAACTCTTTCTAAATGGGGTTTAATAAAGGACTTCGCCAGGATCATATAACTTAGACAGAAAGAGCGCAGATAATCAAATTACTGGCTTTCAGCACATACTTAGCCTTCCTTGCATCCAGCCAAACGAGATTTCACTTCAAATGCAGGAAAACTCCATGCAAATAAGCTGCTAATGATTATTAGAAGATTCCCACTCTTATGAGAGGATGGCTTGTGACAGGTACTCAACATCGGCTCAAATGATTTGTCACCTCATTTTGCAACAGATTTGAGGTGACACTTTTCATGTTTAAAGCTGTTCCTGGAGGTATTTGGGATTAATTATTCCTTACAGCACCTCTGAGTTTATAACCAGTGAGTACTCAGGGATCCAGGGAAGTGTTTATCTATGGTCACCCACCAGCCCACATCTGTGCTCTGAGGCCAAACCAATGCACCACAGGTTCTGCATCAGCCCCTTCACGTGAACCTTTGCTCTCCCTCCCTGTGAGGCAAAACCAGCCAGGGACCCCCACATTCGCAGGCAGCCAGCCCGAGCTCAGCTCTCCCGGGCAGGGTCAGAGATTTGAGCTGAGTTTTGAGTTATGTGGTTACCCATGGACAGACAACATCCAGCCTCTCCGGTTTTCTGCACTGCCGAGACCAGTCACTTCCCCCTGATTCAGAAAAACCAAAATGGCATTAAAATCAGTGCTTCCCTGTCCCGCTCTTCCTTCTGGAATTTATTTCACCGTTCCCATTGTTCATCCTTGACTGGACACGTTTGTGGGATCCCGTTTATGGCTGAGGCAGCCGGCAGGGCAGCTCCAGAGGAGAAGATGCCAGCTCTGCCTGGGCTGTGCATCAGGAAGCGTTTGTCTTATGCCCAGACCTGCCAGCAGCCCAACATCAGGGTTGCACTGTACTCTCCCAGCATAGCAATGCTTAGATCCCTTTTATCTCTCATGGTAATTTCCATGGACCCCTGCCAGCTCCTTTATGCGCTACAGAGCTCCCCACTTCATTCAAAGAGAACTGAATTGTTCTCTTCCCCTATTCCCTCAAATCTATTTCTAAAAAATGGGCTCTAAACGGAACAGATTTTCTTGGAACCTGCTGCTGGAAGAAGCCTTGGATCCTGATAGCCCCTAAAGCTGCACGGACATCACAAAGATCTTTACAATCAGAAGTTTTAATGAAGATAGAGCCGGGCCAGAAGTTTAAATCAGACCATTGTTAACTTTTGGTGTTTGCAGGCTCAGAATTAATGTATGTAATTAATTAATGCATAAAATCACATTGGCTATCTAGCTGACTCCCAGTCTGAATACACCCTCGGTTTTATCAGTAAAGAAATTGGCTGTCAGCTGGTGTTCCCAGGGGATTCCCGTGTGAGTGGATGTCACAATTCCCAAACAAAACAGTGAAGAGCAGAGTACACGAGCCACAGCAGGGTGAGCAGCACTGACCTAAAAACCAGAGCTGAATCCATGTCAGGCTGAGGCAGAACTTCAGCAGAGGAGAGCAGAGCTGCCTCCGCTCCAGAGCCTCCCCACGGTTCTGTGGGGCAGCTCACTTGCACCAAATCCATTCACCAATTCCCCCTCTGGAAGGGAGCCCATCTTTTGTGGATAAATCTGCCAGTCTCGATGCCAGGGCAGGAGGGAGATGGGGAGATGTGTCCCTATGCACAGATTTAGGTTTTTATGAAGGCGGCAAAATTCCACCATTACAAAACCTGTGCCTGTGATATCCTCAGTGGAAAACCAAACCCACGGGGCTCTGACACCCCAAACCTGCCTGAGGTGCCTGGGCAGCTCCAGCTCTGGCCTTACCCCTCAAGTGGTGGGCTGGATTTTCATCCCAGAGCATTCACAGCGCTCAAAACTCATTTCAGGTCACCTGAGCAGCCTGTTGCATTCTGGAACCCTGCACATGCTCTGCTGTTTGAGTAAAACAACCAGAACATTTTTCATACCCAGGTTGCCTCCTGGCAACTGCACCTCCCGACAAAACCGTGCGTGTAAGCGCAATAAAAACACAAATGAAAGACAAAGCAGCACGGTTCGGTGGGTTTCAATAGAGGGGCTGAAAAGAGAAATCCTCGAAGCCACACCTTGTACAACAACTGTAACCACCTTCCCCAGCAGAGCCGAGGGGAGCGGGAGGCTGCAGCTACCAGAGGCTCTGCTCAAATTCCACCCTCAGCTGCCCAAATCCAGCCACAGGAACTCCTCGTGCTCCAGACCCGCTCTGAAGGGGTGTGTGCCCACCCTGCCCACAGGAAATAAAGTTCTTGGCTGTCCCCAGCACATGGGAGATGTTTTTAACGAGACATGGAATTCCCTGGGAGAGAAGAACACCACCTTAGATAATCCTAAGCAGAAAGTCACCTCTTTTAAATTCTTTTTTTTTTTCCCCCTGCATTTTAAGGTCTCCTCTAGTCTAACAAGAAAAGCAGCTCTTGGCTTTTATCAGAGCGCTTTTTCCTCCCTCCCGGCTCTCCAGCAGGATTTGGGCGCTACAGGTGAAGCTTTACCTGCCTGAAACCTCTGTGGCTGCTGACAGTTTTCTGCTCAGTGCCCAGAAACCTTTCTAGAGATTTTTAGCTTTGCTAATTCAAATTGCTCTTCAAATTGCTTCAGTGTAATCCTCTCCGTCTGCCTTCTCCAGCAAACTCCAGCCCCCGCTGAGGCTGGTTGGAGAGAATTAAGATTTAATCCAGACACCTTTTTACCTGCAGACACAATTCCTGGCTGACTGAGCGGTGGTGAAGTGCTTTGATATTCAACAATAATTTTACAAGGACCAGATTCCTCTCGTTTTCAGGGAAATCAGAGACAGTGGAGGGCACTACCATCCTTTTTCATTTTAAAATTTGCCAGATTTAAGGATCATAATTGAGATTGGAAAAAAGAATGCAACAATGCCTTTCATTTAGCTTAAAGTTTTTCATTCATTGCAACATATCATTTTTTCCCTCTTTTTTTTTCCTTTTCTATTTTGTCTTTTAGGGTTTTTGGTTTTGTTGCAACAGGAGAAGCACTGCAACGCTAAACACAACAAAGCACTAAAACATTTGGGAGGGAAACACAAGAAAAAATGAAACGTGATTTCTGACCAACCCATTTTCTTCACGGTTTTCCCTCCACTTCAGAAAAGTAATTCTATCCACAGCTGTGACTGGAATTTGTGATTATTTCACCTAAATATTGCAGCTGGCTTTAAGCGCAATCACACCCAGAAAAAGTTTCCTTTTCACAGGATAAAGTTGAAAAAATAAAAGTTTTAGAAAGAATAAAGGGATGGAATCACTTTGAGCCGCAGTTTTGCCAACATGTGTAAAAAAGGTATTGCATCTTTTTAAGTTAGAAAATAGGTAAACTACTGAAGAGAAACAGAATCCAGGGTTCCCATTCCTTTCTTTCCATCCCTGCTGTTATCATTACAATCATGAAATATTTTAATCTGGAGGTTTTTCGCTTAATAGGTTCTAATTAAGGACTTTATAAATTACGTAGATGTTAAAGTTTTTTTTTTTTCAGCTGCTTTCACACACTCCCTCCCCTTTCCCTGGACCCTTTCACAGCTGCTTTGCAGAGTTTATTTAAAAAATGAGAAACTGGGGAAATTGCACAGTCCGGCTAATTAATAACATCACAGTTGCACGAAACTTGCATGGATCGATGGTGGATATCAGAATATTCCTTATCAAAGATATTTCTCTGCTTTGTGTCTGGTTCCAGCCCTAGAAGAGCTGCCCAGAAAAACTCCTTGGATAGGACAGGCACCGAGTGATATTTCTCACAGCACCTGCTCTCTTTCCAAATAAAATATTGGAATTACCAAGAAAAAGCAGAATAAAATATCAGATATCTTTGCAAAACTTCCATTTCACTGGTTTTACCGGTGTTTAGACCTCGCAAAGCCCAAGCACACACGACACAAATGATTTCTGATATTCACTGAAACGCAAACACAACTTGAATATCCAAAACTCCAGCATCCCGTACAGGCTATTTCTTGCCTTTCATCCAAATGTTGTGATTCTGTGGCAGTTCCCTGTGGACTTGTGCAGCTTTTTCCCGGTGAATTTTTGGAAGTGAAGGAATGAGGTCTGCTAGGTGTCAGCACGCATCAGGCTCGTTGGCGCGGATCTCTCGGCGCCGAGAGAGCGCGAGCCGAACGCCTGACTCCGAGCGGAGGAGAGCGACAGTTAATTTTTCTAATGATACACAAGGGTATCAGGAACATTCCTGACGTTTTCCTTTTAATCCTCTTCCCCCTGCAACCTTCCCCAAAAATCCACAAATCAAAACGACGAAGGGCTGGGGCGCTGACAAGCGCCTGGTGCTCTCTTCTTCTTTGGAAATGTTTTGGATTTGCTAGGAAGAAGTTTCTTATTGCAGATATTGCTAAATTGGGTCTATCAAACCCAACAACAAAGTCTCTTGAAAGAAAGACTATTATGCACCATTAAAAGAAATATTAGAGATTTTTTTTTCCCCAGAAATTACTACGAGGATTTTATAGCCAGCTGAAAACGCAAATATTTTTCTGATGGACGGTTGATTGAAACAGGCCTAGCTCAAAACAATTTTCCATTTAAAATTTCATTTCGTTTTAAATGACCGCTCATTTATGATTGCTGCTATTAAAATTAATCACCCCTCTTCTGTACGAACCAAGACAAACTTTATCCACAAACTTGGCATCACTTGTTACGGATGAAACACCCAAAGACTGCACAGTTCTTGAAAGAACAGGTTGAGATCTATATATTGACAACCCCAAATCAATTCAAACAAATAGAAACCTTCCCATGATGTAGGACCAGCCCCACCGAAGTTTTTTTTCTACACCTTTGCTCGTTGCTTTTCTACTTTGAACAAATCACCTGAAGCCTTGGCCACATCGCAGCGTTGTTGTTAGGCACAAGTTTCTCCTGCTAAAGCTAAACTGAGAGGAAAAAAAAAAAAAAAAGATCAAAGAAACTTTCAACAGCGAAATTAGGGCACGGAGAGTTGAAATAGGCATTTCTTGCAACATTTAACTCATTTAACTCTTTTGATTGCAAGCGCTCTCTGTCTAAAAGGAAGCGCCAGAGGAGATAGAAACACGGTGGAAAGACGCGTGCCAAGCTTTTTTTACTTATTCAGCACCCCCAGAGCCCAGCCTCTCACAATTCCCAAGGTTTTGCAGCACCTTCCTGAGGCAGGCGAGCTGCTGCTTTTGTTTCACCCATGGGAAGGGAAGTCGGGACACAAACCCCGCACCTCAGCAGCGGCCGGAGGAGCAAACCCGGCTCAGGGGGTGTCTGACAGCTGGGGCAGGGAGTACAGGCAGAAAACACTTGAATTGCTGCTCTTTAGGACAAGTCTAATTCCAGTGCCACATCTACAGACAGACAGGCTTCAGGATTTTATTTTCTAAAGCCCTGAACGTGCTGCTTTCTTTTCCTAGAAAAGCCTGGTCTCGTCTCTGGACCACCAACAGCCCTGAACCATCTCCCGGGCTCTCTGCACGAATAAATCTTTCCTGAGCAATCCCCCAGCAAGGCTGAGCTGCACCAAAGTTCTGCTTTCTCTCCAGCTGCCCAGAGCGAAAGAACTTTCCCCTCTCTCCCATCCTTGTCTGGCATCATCAGAGCGCGGCGCTGATCCGGGCTGTCTGCCCCTCTCCGTGCCTAAGAGGCATGAAGGACATGGAGCAACTGTGGGCTCCATCACATGCAAAATTTCTTTTTGCAGCACATCAGAGCCAGACGTGATCCCTTCTGACACGGCATCAAGGAACAGTTTGGTTGCTTTCTTTACCCCGAGCTAAATGAAGGGTTTATGTTCCGCTTGTGGTTCGTGCCCGCGCTGGGAGCCGCGGATCTCTCCGAGAGGCTCGCGCCCCGCTGCCTCCGCAGCCCACGGCCCACGGAGAACTCAGGGGTGCTCCCCTTGGACCTGCTGGGCTTCTTGTGCTTCCCATTAATTTCGTTGCACAAAATCGAGTTTTGGGAGCTCCAGGGGTGGCAGATGGGCACTCCCCTGGCTCCGCACGAGCAACACCTGGCAGCCCTGAACTCACTCATCAAAACTGCCCCTTCCTTCTCTCCCTCATCCTTCAATCTCCTCATTGGAGGAGCAGCTTTGGAAAAGATGAAAACACAAACGAGAGCAGCAGGGAAAAAAAAAAAATTTTAGTTGTTTCAGTTATTTCACCATTCCAGTGTGGTCTTTTCCTTGCCCGACTTGGATTTTTCACTCCTTGCTGGGCATTTGGGTAATGGTGGGGAAAGACTGGGCCATTCCCATCGCAGCAGGAAATGTCCACCACGAATTCCCCACCGCAGACACAGAATCTTAATTCTGTAATAATTAAGAGAAACTTGCAGGTAGGTGTTCATCAAATATCTTTTCCTTAAAATCACGAGTTCGTTTGTCAGCAGATGACCATGGTCAGCAGAAATGAAAGGAAAAGGTGAAACTCTTTTAAAAGTATTCCTTGCATAAATTAATTAATCAACACTCAAAAACATCTTTCAGAAAAGAGAAAATTCTTCAGCCAAATGGAGCTTTTCAGTCAAAAGTTCCACTTTTGCGAATAAACACAGCCCCGGACGTAAGTAAATCCTGGAATATCAACAGAATAGGGAGCAACAAGAGAAGCCAACTGGAAGTTCTCTCAATTTTTTATCTTCTTCATCTTGAAACCCTTCTTTTTCTTCTCCTGAGCTGAGTGGATTTCTACTTTCACATGTACCCAAACTCATACCAGGAGCTGTGTGTTTGTGTTAATCAAAAACATGTGGCAACACGCTACACGTGTAGATAAACAGCGTGGTTAATTGAGAGAAACCTTCTGCTCAGCGTTTTGCTTGCTCTGCTCTCTCTGTCGAGTTGGTTTGCATTTATTAAGAAAAATTAAACCGAAAAAACCCCATTTTTTAAAAAATTCCCCACTGAAAACCTGCAATTTTTTTAAAAAAATTAATTTTCTGATCCCTACGCCGAGCAGTAGCTACAACACACGAAGTTTTTTGCTCTCGACAGACACCAGCATTTCCTTCGTATGCCAAATTCTTTAAGCTACATCCCTTGGAAATTGGAATTGATGGAGGACATCTGATCTAAAAGATTCTTTTCTTTAAGTTTAATGTGCCACATCACATGGTCTTGTCAGGTGGGATCATGTCAGGGATATTTATGCCATAATGTGAAGCAGCCATGTATAAGTTGACTGTGCTAATACAGCAAAAGGACACAGATTTTTTTTGGCAGTCTCTTTGCTGACTTTTTCCTTTTTCTTCCCTTCTTTTTCAAGGGGGGAAAAAAAAAAAATCTGAGTTGTGAGCAGTGGCTAAATCACAGAGAACCTTCCACCAAGCCCAGATTCCTGATCTGCGCTTTGTGTGGGTGGATCAGAGCACCAGTAATAGGAAAGCCATGAGGTGAAAACTAAAAGAGAACTTTCCTACCATTTTCTTTTGGTTCAGATGTTGCTATGGCATTTTTCTTCTTCAAAACTCAAAAAATTCAAAATTCTCTGTGCGGAATCTCCTTTCTCTGATTTTCCCTCTCATTCTATCACTGAAACAGAACAAGAGGAGCGGTATCTGAGGCCTGACACTTGAAGACTAGGACAAATAAATGAATAAATTTGCAGAGTCCCTCACACATTGGAGGGTTCCTGGCAGCCCAAACCGTGATGGGTGGCAGAGAAAACCTGTTTGAAATCCCTGCTGTACCCTGGGGAAGGGTCTGAGGGCAAATCCTGCTTCCACTGACAGCCTTCTCCCTCTGCGGAAGGATTTGAGGATGGAATTTGGGGTTTTTCTCTCTCAAGGCAGGGATGTAAGAGCAGCGTGGCACCATCACCCCCAAACCCCGTAATCCCCGTGGATTCCTTTTGTTCTTGGGGAAGGAAAGTGATCTCCCATCCTGGTAACCAGGGCAGAGGTTCCCGCCAAGAACGTGCTCTAGCAGAGCTTCAAATAATCTTTTTGAGGTCTCTCTGCTTCCAACACACCGTGGCTTTCCCTCTGGCTGGTGACACCGGTCCCCACTGTCCCTTTGGTCCCTGACGCTTTTCACAGGACTCACTTTGTCACAGTGAACCCAAACAGCAAATAATCTGCTGTGTAAACCCCAAAAAATCCACAAGGCTCCAGAATTCAGCTTGATCACACAAGCCGTAACTCCTGGTATGAGGTGTGCAAAAAGCCAGCTCCCTCCACTGCTGGTGGATGCAGATTAGAATAATTTATCCCTCGCTGGGAAGGTTATTTAAAACACCCAAAAGCAGCTTTGCCAGTTCTCGTTTTATCCCACACAGAAAGAAAGTTGCCTTAATTTGCAGTCCGTGGGGAAGGCAGCTGTTCCACCTGCGCCACGACAAGCTGCCTGCTCCTGCTGGAATATTTCTGTGGGAATAAAGCTGCCTGCTAAAAATAGAACAGGGGGGGAAAAAAAATAAAAAATCCAGTGGCTTCTGAATTTTTACGACCAGTTCTCCTGCATACGGAGAGCAGCTCAGAAATGTCGTCTCACCAGGCCAGGCAGCTCTAAAAGTGCCTTGCTGGCCCAAAAACAGTGAAGGTTTCCCAATTCCAGCCCAGATGCAGGAGGAGAGGAAGAATAAGGGCCAAGTCTAATATTTAGAGTGCCCATTATCATCTTATGAATGGTTACATTAATAATTTAATGATTAATGTTTAAAGAAGTGTTAAGTCTTTGTTAAGAATAATTAATTTGTTGTCTCATTCTGGTTTTCAGTAGAACAGGAGAGTGGCATTTTTCAGAAGTTTGGAAGCATCTCCACCCGGGCAAGGAGCTGCCTGCAGGTAAATAAACGCTGCCCTAGAGGAGACTAAACCAGGAACAGATAATGATTCACCAATAAATAGAAATCTGCTGTTTGCCATTCATTTGTGCCTTCATGGAACTGTTCAGTAAAACCTGATTTCCAGGACCTTAACGGTGCTGCGTGGAAAAAGATTAAATCTGCTTCGTGCCGTGATAAGAAATAGGAATTACAGAGTCTCTCTAATTATTTAAGGAAGGTGCTTCTTGCCTGAGTGGGCAAAACCTGCAGCAAACTTCTGCGCAGATTCACGAGGAGAAGGTGCCACCGATCGCAAATAACATATTCCAACTGACAGAGAAAGATAAGTTACATTCGTTTGTATTTCTGCAGATGATCTAAGCCCTTAGTTATCTCCTACATCAAATGTCTCCGTTTTCCTTCTGTAATCTAATATCCACCTTCGAGCTCGCCCTACGTTTAAAATTTATACAAGTTTTTTCACATGCTGCCATTTCGCCTCAGGCTTTGTAGGTGTTAAGCTCCAGTAATAATCTACACTGTTTCTTTAAGAAAGTTCATCCATTCACTTTAATTACATTTGCAGCCCTGGTTATTGTCCCTGTGCCTGCAAAGAATGTTTCCAGCCATAAAAAACCATTATCTGCCACAATTATGGATAACCAGAGCGTGGCCAGAGGGCAGAAATGCCATGGTGAAAGATTGTACCGCAATTCAGCGCAGAATTTATAACTTTCCTCGGGGCTAACTGTCAGCCTGATCACAATGCCTGACAAAAAGATCCAGTAAAGTAAATTCAGATGCTTCTTCTTGCCTGCACGGTTGTTCTTTTTAATTTTTGTTTTTTTCTTATTAAGGTGCAGTTTGCCGCGATAGGTGAAGTTGCAGCTGCCGTTGCAGCGAGGACGCCGCGCCTGATTCGCTTTGCTGGAGCACAGATTGGGACCAGCACCACGGATTTAATCCCGGTGTTCCTGTGCAGCCAGGAGCCCTCTGAGGTGCACAGAAAGCGCTGCTGTGCATTCGCCCTGGTGGCCAAACTGCAGCTCAGCTCCGGCTGCATCGCGGCCTCCCCGCTCCGCGTTCCTGACAGAGACAGAATTTTCTACAGCTTCCCATGTCACTGCTCTTGCAATACTGGATCTTCCCATCACTCATTCCTGTGGTTATTAACATCCAGAGGAATGCCAGGCTGGGAGAAAGATTAACTTTTGGACACAGCATTTTGAGCGTTTTCAATTCTTTCTCTCTCTGTTCCGTCAGGACAGAGGTTTGTGCGACGCCTCCTGACGCGGGATTTCGACAGAAGAGGGCAAGGAGATCGTGAGTCCCATCACGACATTTCTTCAGGAGGAGAATAATATAATAATATAAATCCTTCTATTTTTTTTTTCCTTCCACCCAGAAGTCTCAAAGCACAACACAAACATGACTCAGAATTACCCTCCTCGGTTTTGTGGTGAAAAAAAATGGAGGAGTTGAGAGGGGCTGGCACCCTTGGCTGTCATCCCACCCCTGTCCATGGGAGCCACGTTTTTAGACCCTTGAGAAGGGAACAGAAGGTTGAAGTTCCTCCCCAAGCTCTGGTGTGCTCCAGACTGGTTTAGCCTGAGCTCAGGTGCTGCTCTGCATTCCCACAGAGCAGACGAGCCCCAAAGCTGGACTTTGTGCCTGATCTCAGACTTTCACAGAGAGATAAGAGAGGCAAAGCCAGGAGCTGTTGTTCTTGGCATTTAGCAGAGGGTGCTGCCTTTCTCAGCAAGGAGGCAGCTGCTCAAAAGAAAGAGCAGGAATGACCTTGAAAACAAATTTGATTTCTACACCAATCTCACTCGGAGTTTCCAAAAATACGGTGCTTCTAATGGGACAATAATGGATTTTAGGAGTCAAGGGCCCTTAAAGGTGTGGCCCGGGGTGTCCCCAGATCAGTCTGAGAGAATTCTCCGCGGATCAGCCCAATTTTCCTCACTTTAGTTTTAATCACAGGATTCAAAATATGGAAAAGATAAAGGTTAAAGAAGTCAGAGAAGACGACAGAGCTGTGTTTGGTTTGGTTCTAGGTAGTGCTGTGAGACAGCGTAGCAGGAAGGTTCTGCTTAGCAAAATCCCTCTGAATTCGGAACTTTCTGGGTTTCTTTCTCTGAGCATGACCAGTTCCAAACCAGGTGCAGCAGAGCTCTCTGCAGAAGAAGTGTTTCTCACAATCTTTGGGAAGGCAAATCCTCCCCAGCTCCTGCCACCCTCACCCCGCTCTGGCAGGAGCAGATCGTAAGATTTGGCACCCCTGATCCCGTTCAAACTCAGCTTCTATCCAAAACACCATCGGAGGCAAAACTCCACCCCTTGGCGTATCTTCAATAAAACATCATCTACCTGAACCTCAGAAAAGATAAACTATTAAAGTAATAAGAGGATAATTTAACCTCTTTAATCAGATAATCCGCCAGCACATTGGACATTTATTTGCCACGGTATATTCCACCGTAATGAGTTTGCAGCTCCGATTTAAACAATTCCCCACCCTCGGAAAGAAAAAAAACTGAAGGAAGTGGTTGAGACATTCCATATCTCAGGTGCCATTATGTGAATGTGAAAACAAATGAGTTTAATTGGGGAGAAATTCATCCCAGACATAGGGCTCGCCCAAGGCCCTTGTCTGAGAAACCCCACTTAACTCCGCTCTAGCACAGAGCAGCTACACAGGCGCTGGATGCCAATTAAGCCCTACTTATCTTTTTAATGAAGGGCTGAATCTGAAAATGAATTATTGTTTTGATGTGTAAATGATGTCGGTTTGGTGAGGCAGTGAAAGGATCCTATCTGGGGGGACAGGCAGAAGGGAAGCGATAAGGGGTTTGCATGAATGTACACGAAACCGCTTCGGAGCTCTCCGGGAGCAGGGAAAGCGGTGCCCGGCCCTGAGCCTAAAACTGCAGCTTCAGCAGCCTTGGCTCCTTCTGTGTCTCTGTGCCAGCTTCAGCCTTGCACAGACCAAAACAAACGGAAAAGCTTCCCTGAAAACCAGAACGTCTCATTTCAGCGTTTGCTAAAATAATTGATTTCGTTTCTAAGCCGTCATTCGTTCTCGTATTTCCCTCAGTGTCGCAGAAATGAGTGTTAAGTGTTCAACACTAAAGAAACTTTTTTGCTTCGGGCCAAGCCAAGCATTTCTTTTAGCTTTTCCATAATTTTTAACTACTGAAAGCATTTTAGAAATTTTTTTTAATACTTTTTACCACGATTATTTTCGTCCCTAAATTTAAAATTGTCCAGGAGAAGCAAACCCACCAATTAATACAAATCGACCTATGGTCAAAGACCCTGCAATTAATTGGGAAAAAAAGAAAATATAACGTTAGTCTCATTTAAAATTCAAGTTAGGGAAAAATTCTCTTGATTTCTTTAGTTTTTGCTGAGCTGTGGCTTTCCATTAGTGCATTTTTCAGGTGGCTGCAGTCCTGAGCGGGGATTTTTGGAAGGCAGTTTCCCTGATACTGATCTGTGGAAATGAAAACATTTCTCTTGCTCTGAAAGAGAAGTGAAATACGGTGTTTCCTCCTACCCTGTGTGCCAAAGACCTGTGAGCTGGTGAGGATCTCCCCAGGAAAGTTCATCAGGTTCCAAACCCCTGGAATCCACCGCTGGTGAAAATACAGCGTGGAAAAATTAGGGATGCGCTGGCCCAAGCAGGGACCTTCAGCTGGGACAATCAATTAATAACTTTCAAAAACTCAGCCCGTAACAAGAAATCTTAAATATTTAATAAAGAAATTCACCCAGTCCAGAGGAAAACTCGTTCAGAAGTGCTGGAGATTTTGATGGTTCTCCCAGTGGGGTTTTGACCTTCTCCTTAACAATCACAAATAGTAGGATGGGGCTGTTTGAAGACAACAACCCAGAAATTGTTCCACTGTGCCAGGAGTCAGAATTTTACTTTAGGAAGTGGAATTGTGATGAATTAATTGTCAGGCACTTGCAAGACTAAATTTTCAAGGACAGATTGTGTCACCTAAACTTCAGGGAACAGCTAAAATTGTCCAATATAACCATTTTTTAAAGGACAGAGAAGTCATGGATGGGAAGGGCGAAGGGAATCACTGGCTTTTCTCACCTATGAAATGTGCTGGTTTTCTGAGATATGAACAAGAGTCACGATTAAGGTGTGAAGAATGTCAATTAATCTATTTATTTAAAGAACCACTGGAAAATATCATTTTCCACGATCTTTAACAGTCATAGATCCATGTACATGTTTGGGGTCTATGGTTAGAGAAGTTAATTTCCAGTTTATAGTTTCAAAAAAGACAAAATAACTGAGAAAAGGCTGATAACTTCAATCATCCTTGCTCCTGCCCCACTTCATCACACACGCAACATTTCTCTTTGCTACAAGATCAAATCCCTCATCCCAGGCTGTAATTACAGGGGAGGAGGTGCCATCTCCCCTTTGCAGGGTCCTGCAGCTCGTTAGTCGATCGTACCATTAAGAAATTCTCGCTTTTAATAACTGAAGGTTCGTCCCAGGGCTGAGAATGGATGTTTTTATGGAAATAAAGACTTGATGCTTATCTTCACAGCATCTCCTTAAGAAAAACCATTATCACTTCAAAATAGTTCCTCCCAGCAAAGAAAAAAAAATGCAATTACGTAAGGCTTGTGCAAGCCAAGCCAGGGGGAGATGCCAGGTTGTGTTTATGTTTTTGCCATATTTTAGACCCAAAAAACCAGCCCTGGAATAAGCTGGTGAAACTTAATACGGCTTCAAACCTACGGAGAGAGAGCTGGTGCTTCAGCCACCCACAGAAGAGCAAATGCCTCTGCCAGGCTCCGTTCCAGCTGATTCACAAATTAAATCTGGGTTTGGAACCTGCCTTCAGTGAGAGCTGGTTCCTCAAGTAGGTCCATGGAGCAACGGGATAACAGAATCCAACGCTTTGCTTAAATCTTAAAAAATCATCCACTTAAGGGAGCAATTATCACTGATCCTTCATGTTAGCAACTTAACATTTAATATCTCACTCCTTAAGATATGAAAATCAGCTATTTTGAGCTCCTAAAATAGATTTGAAAAGTCTCCTAAAATTTCTCAGGACCAGTCTCATTTAGAAGTAAGTGGAATTACATTCAGAAGCTACTTTAGATGCTTTTAAAAAATCCTGCTTGATATTTAAAATACGCAGCCCTGCGGTCATTTTCCCTTCGGTACTTCTGGAAATCAAGCTTGAAAAATGGCCTTTGGAGCCAAGGCGCATCTTTGCATCTGCCTTTTCTGCTGGCTGCTTTTAGCACAGCTCTGCACTGCTCCCTCCACAACCACATCCAAAACAGCACCACCAGACCCAGACTGCTCTGCTGGGGCTGCTGAGTGACTGGGAAAGAGTCTGGGCTGGGAGGGGCGCAAATCAATCACATCAAGATCCGCCGAGCTTGAAAATATCATTTTTGGTAAATAAAAGGATTTCAAAACGTGTCTTTTGGCAAAGTGTTTTTCCTCTGGAAGCATTAAACTGCCAAAATCGACCTTCTTGAGCACATTCGACTGGTGGCAAAAGGAACTCTCTAAATGTCTTGGGAAATCCTTTGTCGTAATACTCGAGCTTGTGGCTCTGAGTACTCCGTACTTGCTAACTTGGAAGCAGAATGTTTGGAATGCATATTTCCTATTTAGTCCTTGCAGCGCACAGGAATGTGGATTTTACAGGTTTTTTTAATTCGTGCAAACATTCAGAAAGCAAACAGAAGACTAATGCATTATTACTGTTAAAATTAATGTTGATATTAAGGAAGTACACAAAATTTCCAGTCAGGTTAGCGACCCTTTACTTTTACATAATGCAAATGTTGGCAATTTCTATTTGTGGTAATTGCATCTCACAAAATAAGGAAATTTAGTTGCACACGGAAAATCATAGGGTGGCTTTGCCCCTGTGGGATTGCATTCTCTCCCTGAGAGTTCAAGGGCAGAGATGAAACCATTGCCAGGACGGAGGATCATCTGTCTGAATGCAATTACCATAAAGGGAATTTTTACGTTTTTTAGTATTTTATTACACAGTAGAAAAGAAATCACAGCAAGCTTTTCTTGTGCCACCAGCAGCACTTTGAAATAATCCAAAGGGTGTCCTTTAGTGGAACAGCTCCCAGCTTGCAGTCGCAGGAGGAATGCAAGCCTGCAGGTTTCTGGGGTTATCCGACTCATCAATTAATGGGTAATCACGGGGACACATCCACTGGCCACACCAGCATTCACCAGCCCAGTACAAGGCTGCCAGACCTGAGGATGACATTCCCACCTGGTTTCCTTTTCCAACAAATTCCTGCCCGACCAAACGGCTCTGACACTTCAGCCCTATCGTTTCCAGGGAAAATTAAAACGCTCAGCACTACGGGGAATTCCCCATGCAGGCTCTGAAAAGCCTGCGTCTCTAATTACTGAACACAGGAGCATTGCCAGAGTTTAATTCAGAGCCCCCTGACCCCTCCACTTTGGCACAGGAGGCTCATCCCGGCCCAGCTCCGGTGGGTTGGTGCCGGGAGGAACGTTGGCTTTGCAAAACCCGTCTGCCAGCAGCTGGAGCTGGAGCTGCTCACACCCTGCTGCTGCTGCAGACAGCGAGGAAACCATCCAGTGTCCCAAATAAATTAATGAATTACTCTCCTCCTCCCAACAGCCTTCACGCCGGAGCCAGGAGCCATAATCGCGCTCTCGCTGCCTCTGAGTCACGGAGAGCCAGAGCCCGGCGAGGTGTGCAGAGTCAGCAGAGGCGCACGCGGAGCTGCGTTGTGTCTGCAAGTCGGGCAAACCAGTTTAAAAATAAACTCCTCTGCCCTGGTCCCTCCATGGGCCTCCGTGTGCGCACACGGCGCGGCCGTTCCCCGCCAGGCGGGCGGCTTTCTGGAAGAGAGTGCCCGGCTCCCGTCAAAGAGCTTCTGCCCCTTGGGTTAAACCGTGTCAGCCCCAGGCCTGAGCGGGCAGAGGAACCAAAGCTGAGGCTTTCCGAGGAGCCTGAAGGAGCTGAGCGTTCAAAACCCATTAAAACTCAACGGGAGCGGAGCGCTCGCGCTCTCAGGTGCCCTTGAACACCTCAGCCTCTGTCCTAGGTTAAATCTAGACGAGGAGCTGGCACCTTGTTGTGTTTTCTGAAGGTAAAGACAGGCAGGGTGAGACCCTTCTGTTCATCACAGCCACGAAAAACTTCCCCCAAAGCCACCTTGTTGGTTTTGCCCCAAAGCCGCCTCGTTGGTTTTGCCCCAAGGCCGGAGTCATCACACAGCTGGAGAGGGTAAACTGCCCCTGTCCTAAACCATCGGGACTGTGGGGAGCATAAAACACCTTTTTCGTGTCTTCTCCAAATTTCCCGTTCATATCCAGCTGCATGGAAATGGGAATTTTTCATCATGAACCATTTTACGTCTGTCTCCGATAAAAAAAATAAATAACCGGCAACACACATTAAATCCCCTCTGCCACTGATGTGGCATTTGAAATTAATTGCCAGATAAGTTATGGGAGATATTAAAGGTCTGACAGTAAATTTTAAATATTTTAATATTCAGAATTCAAATCATGTTGATCACACACAAGAGGCTGCATAGCTTGTTTCTGCTGCCTGGCTGTAGTTGAATATTATGAATCCTTTTCTGGTAAGAAAATATATTCAATGTTCTTGGTGATCTCTATTGATATTTGTTTAATATCAATATTTTAGGTAAAAGTTTCTGGCACAAGGTTCACCTCTATGCTTGATCAGAAAAGTAAAAAGCTAAAACAAGTCAAGTGTCATGATTAAAACCACAGGGGGCATTTTGTGGCAACTTAAATTTTGGATAAATTCAGCCCACATAAAACCGGTGCTAACCCATGTATTTTCCTTCATTCTGCTATTTATTACAGTGTAGAGAAAATTATTATTTTTTAGCAATAAGAATAAAAGGAGTTATTCTCATTAAAGCTAGCAGAACATCTCAAAGCTTGATTTTTCCAAATATCCGTGTCTAATTTTTTAACAGAAAGAACTAAACTGCAAAAAACTATTTGCATTGAGTCTTTTTCCTCTATGGACATTCTCCAGAATTTTTCCATTCTCCAAGTTTTTCAAACGTGTTTAGAATAAATAAATTTTTAAAAGCAGTATTTCATCAACGAAGAATAAATCTGATCCTACACCTAATTCCTGCTGCAAAAGGCAATGACCCTCAAAGGATTTTTTTAGGAGAGGTCATCCCAAAAAGAAGGAAGGTAAAGACGCAATCCCCTTTGTGTTCCAATAGGAACATTCCCACTATAGGATGGTCCTCAAGGCTCTGTTCTCGTTGTAAATGCAAAGTACAAATTCCAGACATTTTCCTCGGAAGCAGAACTTGCAGATGCCCAATCTCTGGTCCTGTTTTGTGCCTCCTGCAGCTGGGGAGTGTAACTGGGAAAAGAAGCCCGAATATCCAGGTCCCAGATGTATTGTCCCTCATTCACATTCAGAATACCAGAAATTATATCCCAAAATATCGCTGTTGATCTGATCCCAAAGGAATTGCCTTTCCCACTGATCCCAGGGCAGGATTGCAGCCATTGAGGCAGTATCTGTAATTTTCAGAAGGGACCACTTTTCCAAATCCAATTCCAAACAATTCCAGACACAGATTCACCCTCCTGGGTCACACTGCAATGGAGCTGCCAGTCAGCGCTCCGAGGGATGGAGGAGAAAAAGGATCAACAGGAGAAGAGCCAGGCTTAGCAGGAGCCCTGCAGGAAATCCTCTCCTGTCACCCACAAGGCATCAGAGACAAGAGGAACAGCCGGTATTGGGGTGGGGAGGGAGAACCCAGCTCCAGGAATGCTGCAGGATGTGACAGAGTGCCATGGAAAGCCACCAGAACCTACAATCTGAGTACTTGAGGACCTCAGCCATGGGATATGTCTGCACTGCACACTATCTAATTAAAAAATTAACAGAGAAGGCACACAGAGCTATTCTAGGAATCAAAAGCAGCCCTGCTACACCAGCGTGGGCTCTGGGACTGTTTTTCCAACTGTGAATCCCAGAATTTAGTGCAAATGCAAATTTCCGCTGCGCTGTACCACGGCCATCCCCAATCTCCATGTGGACTGGGTGTCAGTTGTATAAATGGTGATAAACGACACCTTCCAGGGTTTTTTTTTAATGGGGATCATTATCCCCAGCAGGGAATACTCAAACACCCGTGCTGAGGCAAAAGCCAGCGCAGCAGGGGAGGCAGGACCCCGTTGCAGACCCCGTTTTTGCTCCAGCTCCCAGCGTTGCATCACTCCATGGGCAACCCATGCACCTCGAGAGCATTCCAGGGAGATCCAGGAGGGACTGTGCCTGCTTGCACAGGGAATTCAAGCAGCTTATTACCAAAGCCATTTTCTTTTTTTTTATTATTATTATTACTTTCTTCAAACAAAGCTAATAAATCAAATCACCCAAGATGCGCATTATGCAAAGCTTAATTAGATTTGGCACTCATCTCGCTAGGAGTAGCACCCATCTGACTGCAGATCAGAGAGCTCAGGGTTTGATGGGTGGAACCGAATCGCCCACTTTGGAGTTGCTAAATCGACTTTTAAATGCAGCGTGTTTGCATTTTTTTCACTCCGGGACCTGGAGGAGGTTGGCTTTGTTTGACTTTGGGGCAACGGGAGCAGTGGAAGAGGATTCAGGAATAGGAGACACGTTTTTGGAGAGCACGAATCTCTTATTCTGCGGGCATGGAAGAATCACAAAGTTGGCAGCAACCATTTTATGGGGCTTCATTTCACACGGCTACTGCTTGTGTGAGCTTCCTCCCTGACAACCTCCTGCTGAATTCTGGGGTGTTTTTAATAAAGATATAGAAAACTAATGCAAAAATATTTATTTTGACAGCATTTTGTTGGGCAGAGCATCCTTAATTGCTGATACCCCTCCTGTTTTTATTGCCAACCTCTTGCTTTTCTTACACTTCTAGAAACATGAACTTGTGAAAAATTTCAGCTTTATATTTTTTAAAATGCATTTACAACCTCAGCAGAGATGAAAACATTGAAAAGAAAAAAAGAAATTCTAAGTCTATTCAAGAAAAGGTGGAGAAAAAGATTTTTACAAAGTAAAAATGCTGCTCTCACACTTCACCCCTTTTCTTGCTGAGCAGGAACAGCAGAGCTCCAGCTCAGGACCCACTCAGATTCTGGTGGACAGAACGGACACAAGGCTCATGTGCCCAAACCCACCAGCAATGAGCAGCAGGTTTGAAATATCGAGTGCCTGCAACGGGCAGCTCACGGGCAGTCTTCCAGTTACCACTTAATTAAGAGAGGAAAAAAAAAAAAAATTAACATATTCAGTAAAGTATTTAATGAAACAATTATTTCATGCAGAAATCCTGGGTTACTTCTAGGCAACCAACACACACACAAAAAATGATAGGATAGTTTCAAATTAATTCTTTAGGGTTTGGCATTCGGGATCTGCCTTTAAAAAGGTGCTGGGCCCTGCTGCTGAAGCCTGAGTTTTGTAAGCCCAACACCTGACATTTTTGTGTCTATGAGACGGGAGACTCGCATTTGCCATGTTCACAGACACAGAAATGGGCAGAAATAATTAAATAAAGGGAGGCCAGTTCATGCTCCAGTGCACGGCGCATGAGGAGCTGCGGCTGACAATGACATTGAAAACCAGTTGTCAGTCTAATGTAATCAGAGAGACAATTGGCTCTGCTGGCAAGAACTGAATTAGTGTTTTCTGTCTGAATCAGTGTCATCTTCTGGGGAGCAGCGAAGCTTATGCAATGATAACAAAACTCCCCAGAAGCTGCGTTTGTTACTGAAATATGGTGGTGCTTTGGTGCTGGGTAACCTCATTCTGTAACACAATATACCTCATGGTCATGCTGCCCTGCCCGTGTTTCTTGCAATGATACAATTCAATGACCGGGTACGAGATCAAACCAGACAAGCATAATATTAAAACTTGAAAATCTCCCCGCCAGAGCTAACGTGGTTTATTCCCAGGCGCGTTGCCTGCTCTGGACACACACGCAGAGCACGAAATTCGGGGCAGAGTCCAGGCCCGGATGCAGCTTCAAATCTTTGTGCTTTGAGGGGACAGAAGGGTCACTGGTGCTGGGCTTCATTTTCCTAATGAGGACGAGTAAATTTCAAACCAAGGTCAAATATAAAACAAAAAAAATCCCTTTGCAAAGTAAGACTCAGTGATGCACACTCAGATTTTGTAACAAGACTCTTAAGAGTCAGTCTCAAACCAGCCTTTTCAGTACTGTGACAGCATCTGATAACTTCACCTTTATTTCTGTTTCAGCTCATAGCATGAGTTGTTGTTGAGCACTGGAATATGCTGAGGGGGAAAAAATACCGATTTTTTTAGTTTTCACGGTGGTAGAAAAACCTCAGCTGAATCTGCTGCCCCTTGCCTGCAGTGCCACCCCTCTGGCCCCTCATGGGAAGTGTGAATACCTTACAGGGTCACCTTCACCTCAAGAGGAACAGAACAAAAAGGCTACCTCAGAAATGCCACTTATCTTCGGAAAAATACTACTTCAGCCCAAAAAACTTCTTATATTTATGTATTGTGATAAAATCTTAAGAATTATGTTTATATTACACAACTGGCACTAGGAAATTCCTTGTTTATATTCTATATCTGGTTTGTATTCTGTATCTGGTTTATATTCTATTTATAACAATCCCTTCTCGTGTTTAGCAATATTGATGAATCAAAAAGTCAATGGAAGCAATAAAGGCAGATGTTTCTCACGCAGGGGTTTTAAAGATATTTTCTCTTTTTTATCTACACCACCTGCTTCTTGAAGGAGCTGTCGGTGTGGTGGGAGGGTGCTCTCGCTGGATTGATACACTTCTGTAATTAGCAACTGATTGTCCTCCCCAGGCCAGGGAGACACTGCATGATCCGACACTCAGAGGCACAGCATCAAAATATATACCCTCTTTTTCATAATTAACATTCCACATGAAATATTCATTAAAACTTCCATAAATTATTTCCTTGTTCAAGGCTCGGCTTCTCTGTCCTTGTCCAGACAAAGCTCTCACTGAATGTGTTTACCCAGCTAAGACAAGACATGACCACACTTTAAACCTCTTGTGCTGCCATCAGTCTTTGTCAGCCCCTGGTCCTGCTCCGAGAGCACAACACAAATCCTGAAGCTCCTCATGAGAAATTCTCTCTTCTTTTCTACCAAAGCCACCTCAAAAAAAAAAAAAAAAAATCCCAAACAACAGGAAAACAACGAAAAAACCCACAAAAAGCGCTCCACGTCTGTTGAAACAAAACCACTCCAGCACAGGAATTTTGGACAGATGAGAGGAGGCTCACGAGAGCAGGAAGGGCTGGAGCATCCCCATCACCTCTGCCAGGGCTCCGGGCTGAGATGAAGAGGGAGACGAATCCTTTGCGCCTTCCATCTCCTGTGCGTCAAACCAAAGCACCCGACGGGAAACGTTTCCCTCCAAGTTTTGTAACAACGCGCTTTTCACGTGGACAGCGTGAATTTTTTCAGGAACTGTTTTGATTTACTGAACCAAGGAGAGGAAGGAAAGCTCAGGGAGGGCAAGGCCGATGACCACAATCCCCTTGGCACCCACCTTGCGGCCCAGCTCTGCCCTCCGCGGATGCGGACACTCTGCAGCAGCGCTTATTTATCTGTCACGTCGCTGTGATGGATGCGAGTGTTGCTCCCCGAAACACATGTTCAGAAGTTTATTATGGCCCTAAATATGGGCCGGGCAAGAATCTGGATTGTTTAAGTGTCAAACAGTGACAACATGTGTACAATGCGGCGCAGACATCAAGGGGGAAGCCGCTCGGCTCATATGTGGGATTCATGGAAGCCTCTAGGAACAAAGACCACCCATAAAGCCAAACCAAAGCTGCCACAAGAAGAGGTGGTGCTGCTTCCGTCACTGCGTTCTGGGTGCCAAGGGGCTTCCTAATTAGATTTGTAAGCTAATAAAAGGCATAAAACGCAATAAAAGGACAATGTGGTATAAGTTTGCCTATGACAAACGTTGCTGGAAGTTCAGCAGATTTCTTGCTCTTGGTAGGTCACGATCAGAACAGCCCAGTGCATGTTTGTTTTTCTTATGGCCAGGTTTGTTTTCTTTATGTTTTGTATGGTTTGTACCTTTTATTAATGGGAATTAACACGAGGATAGTCCTGAGTATCACTCATTTCAAGCAGTCGCTAAGTAACAATCAGCATAAATAACTCTCACACTTAGCATCTTCCTTCAAATAATGGTGTCTTGTTCTATTTCATATTATATTTTGTAAAACTGGTAAATTTGACCAAAATTTTGGTAAAATGACCATGGTAAATTGGCTAGTGCAAAAAAAAAAAAAAGAGAACTGTTAAATAAATTATTTTAGCCCCAAGAAAAGAAAAGTACATCTTAAATACATGAGTTGGAAGTTAGGAATCTCGGAGACAGCAGCACCACCATGGGAACTGCTGGAGCTCTGTTCTCATCCTGGAAGACCGAAGAGTTCCAGCAGAACTGGAGCATTGCTTGACAAGGCTTCCAAAGGATTGAAGAGAAAAGGAGTAAAAGCAAAGAGTGGCAAAAAACCCAAAAAACCCCAAAAAAATGAACAAAGAACAAAAAAACCAAAAAACCCCCCCAAAATAAAAAAACACCAAAAAAACAAAATTAAAAAAAAACAAATCAGAAAAAGAAACAAAAACAAACCACACCCATCCTAGGATAGGAGGAAAGGCTAGAATGAAGAGGAGAAACAACAGAAAAAGAACAGATTGATGGGGAATTTAGACTGAAATCTAATGTGTCTTCATCAAGCCATGAAGGAATTTCTTCCCTTGATATATCAAACCATTAATAGACAACCTTGCTTTCTCAGTGACAGTTACCAACGGAACGGCCAAAGGAAAAAACGAGCCTAATAAAAGAAAATCGCAAAACATTAACATTCAAACCCAAAAAAGCCCTGTCCAGACTCTGTGATCTGCAGTGTGAGGGCCTCAAAACACAAGGAAAATTCTGAGAAGTTCCTAAACTCTCACATTTCACAGTTCAAGTCCCAGAAGATGCCACCACACCTTAATTAGCAATTTGCAGGATGAACCGAGGAAGGTTCTCAGGACTCGAGTGCTACCACAGCAAAGGTCCCAATATCCCCTCACACCCGAGGCAGGACTCTGCTCGTGAGCCAACGGCCAGAACCTCTACTCAGATTGGAATTGCAAAGGCTCCAATTCCCGTTCAGCTGGTCCCTTTGTCCGACACAGCCGTCCTCGCCAGCCTCCCGGAGCCGCTGGAAAGTCTTTTCCCCAGGCTCTCTGCGAGGAGCTGGGTTGAGGGAGGTGTGGGTGCTGGAAAGGGAGATATTGGCTCCGCGTTAAACAGCTTTTTGTATGCACAACCCGAGGCATAAACAAGTCAGGATCTGCGTGCTGGACCTTTGCATACACAATCTGTGCGCTCTGGAAAAATCATTTAATAGTCCTTCTATTGCAGGGGTGTGAAAACCCTGGGTCAGCTTCTTTGTGTTTGAAGCAGCATAGAAATGAGTGTGAAATAAGGAAATCCACAAGCGCCTTTGTACAGTCCGTGGGTTACCTGAACAGGCGGTTCTGGGCGCGAGGGAGGAACGGAGAAGTGGAATTACACGGCCTGAGCCGTGGAGGAAACCAGGCTGGGTGACCAAAAAAGCTCCATGGGTGACTGGGGTAATCCCCAGAGAGGCAACACCTCGTGTCTGGCCCAAGCTACTTCAGTGTCACCAAGGCTGTGGCAAAGATCGAAGCCAAGAGCAGTGATGGCACAGGGACAGTGCATCACGTGGGTCTGGATGGGCTGTTTACATTTTTGCTGGGTTTCATTTTTGAGAAAATGCTCCTCCAGGGGGGGACCCCAGCTCCCAGACCTCTTGGAACACGAGCTTTTTCAGAAGTGACTTGAAAGAAGAGAGGGTGGGGGAAATCTGATTTAATAAATGATATATAGGGGTATAATTATATGGTTTTAAACACAGTTCCAGTTCACTTGTCTCAGCAAGAAACGCTGGTGTGTGAGAGAAATAATTTATATTGCTTACTACGGTTTTTCAATCTTGGCAAGCACTTTTGCCATTCTAAGATGTGGGAACACCCACATCAGTAATTATACACGTTAGCAAAAATATAAGATAACTTCTCTTCTGGAGAGGGGGTTTCTCCCATTACTCTGTGCGCTCTTAGGGCAGTGAAAAGGAAGATTTCTGTTCCACGAGCTTCGTAACTGTAAAAAAATTATTACTGAAAACACGAGCTTGTCTCTGTGGAGTGAAACACAGAGTCATTATCCAAAATATTTATCATCTCTAACACCTCTGTGATGAAATCAATGATTTTTTCAGTTCTGGCCACCTTATTTAGTGTGAAGAGGAAATTTTAAAAGCCTACAGCTTGACATAAAACCCATGGAAACTCATGGTGGTGTTAATTTTTTAATTTCTTTTTCTCTCCCTGTTATGATGGGAGTCTCAGTTTCAGAGTAGTCCCAGGAGCAGGATCCTCTCTCTTTCAAAGATTTTCTTTTCTTCCTCCTGTAACTGGACAGTCTCTTCCTCTCTTTAGCTCTCATCCAGCTCACTGCTCCCAGGATGTGGTGGGAATCTCCTCTGAAGCTTTGAAGTGAGGCCTGGAAATTTGGGATTAATAATCCCACCATTGGGGGCAAACCAGCAGAGCCAGCAGTGAGATTTTGCCTTATACAGAACATTTTCTTTCTATGCACAGATTTTTCCCAATCTGTGTCTGCGTATAAAGACATGATCACTCCTCAGATTTTTGTTTTGTTTTCTCTTCTTTTGTGGTTGCGCAGCTCTCAAATCTCAATAAAGATTTAATTACATGCTGCATTACAAGAGAATTGGGTGAGCTTTCTTTATGGTTTCTTAAATATTCTTTTTTATTAAAGCAGATGCAGATCATTAAGAAGAGCAATGATAAATAATGGTCCACAGGCAAAATTATTATCTGTCCTTTTGTACATTTGGGAGTTAAAAAGCCACCAGACCTAGAGATATCACACTAGTTGGGCAAGGCAAGAATGGGAAAATCGTGTTTTCCTATCCCTGCATAACCCCAGCTTGCTACTTGCCACTAAGTGCCCAAAACTAACTTGGATTTTATTTAAAAACTATCTACACATATAAAATACAGAAATAAAATTGTCTTCTTCTGGTGTTTCTTGTAAACTGGCACGTCCCACGTTTTGAAATCCCAAATTTCCAGACCTCACTTCAAAGCTGCAGGAGAGATTCCCGCCACATCCTGGGAGCAGTGGGCTGGACGAGAGCTAAAGACAGGAATAAACTGTCCAGTTCCAGGAGGAAGAGAAGAAAATCTTTGAAAGAGAGAGGATCCTGCTCCTGGGACTACTCTGAAACTGAGACTCTCATCATCACAGACAGAGAAAAAAAAAATTAAAAAATTAACACTACCACGAGCTTCCATGGGCTTTATGTCAAGTTGTAGGCTTTTAAAATTTCCAAAATATAAAGCCATTCAAACCCTCAATTTTAGGATTCTAAGATTTACCAAAAACCCCTCAAATTTATCTTGGATTTTAAAATGTTGGTGTCCCCGCTCCTAATCCCATAATCCCCATCTAACAGGGGTCTTGTGAGCTTTCTCGAAGTCATCATCTTTATCCAGAGCTGAGTTATTATGTCAGACGGTTGAGAGCATTCCACGCTTCACAATAGTTTTGTTTCAACAGCATTGGGCACAAAAAGAACAGGAAAAAAAAACCAAAAAAACAAACAGAAAAACCTTCAGCTTTCTGGTTTTCATGCCGGCTTTTGGAATATCTTAAACGACATCGCTCCGTGGAAGATTTAAAAAACCAGACCCTCAGAACGCCACAATCTTAAGGAGCTCTTAAAGGCAAACAAAACACAAATCCCCCCTTGCTGCCCCCCCAGAAAAGCCAGATGAGCACAGAAGAAGCTGTCAGGCTCGCTCTTGTCCAAGGCAGATCTGCCAATGCTCTGACAATGTTTGCGCTCGCCTGTCACAACGGTCACTTCGCCTGAGCGTCATTTACACTTTGGCTTGCAAATTAGTTATGCAAATTACCTATAAATTTAACAGGGGGGGGAAAAAAATCCACCTGCCTCTTAAGTTATATCCATGAATAAACACATTTTCTATATGTATTGTAAAATGTGGTGTTGTAGGACCAACAGATCCTGGCTGAAGGGAAATGTTGCAGTTGGAGCAGCCAGGAGAGGCTGGAGGATGGAGCACCTGGGCTTTCCCTCCCTCCTGCTGGAACTTGACCAAAAAAAGTCCTTTTGTGCCTCACTTTCTCGATCTGCAAAGCGGACAGGGAAAATATAAAGATTTTCCCCTCCCTGAGAGCCTCTTCACAAATTGAGCGAATGATCTGTTCTCTGGAATCGCTCAGAAAGCCATTTTCAGCAAGAAGAGGAATGCAGGATTTTCACCAGCTGGTCTTTTATCACAAATTGCACATTTTTGGGAGTGTTGCTCACGGAAGGTGCTGCACGATGCTGTTAATGCACCGGAGGAGTGCCTGGGCTGTTTATGGGAATGTCTTTAATTGTTCAGCAGATTCCAAAGATAATTAACCGTATTGTTATTAAAAAAGAAAAGGCGCTGAGAGAGCTTTGTCATGGATTTCTTTCCTTCGTTTATAGGGAGAGTTCAGGTGAATATTTACACAGGGACAAGCAGGGCCAGCTAGAGGGGGAAGAGAAGAAAATCTTCCAAGGAGAGAGAATCCTGCTCCTGGGACTACTCTGAAACTGAGGCTCTCATCATCACAGGGAGAGCTCGTGCAGGAGGGAAATTTAAATCTCCCTGAACTCTCACACTGGGTATCTGTGTATGGAATAAATAAATCATATTATCAGGGTGTTTAAGGACAGATCACTGGAGACAGGCTCTAATCCTGCGTCCCTCAGAAACAAGGAACACCTCTTGAAATTGGGATTGATAACAATATCTACACTGAGGGTGTGAAACCCTCCTGAGAGGCTTTGTCTCCTCACCTCTTCCTTTCCTCTCCAACATTTTAAATACCAAGAAAAAAAACAGCAATTATTGTTCTGACATATCAAGGAAACGATCATGAACATATATTCTAAATCACTTTATTCTTTTCATCCTCTGATGATTTTTCTGATCAAAACTTGCTTGGTTTACCCTTGTTGACGGAAAAATTCTGTTAATGGAAATGGTCAGTGACTGACTCCTCCTCAAGTGCCCCCACAAAAGCTTTGCTGAATTTTGCCACCGCTCTCTCTGCACAGGGGGTTATTTCCTGCCTCCCAGGATGTGCTGACATTCCACTAATCACTAACGGGGCAGGAGATCCCAAAATTATTGGGAATAAGCAATGCCCAGAGCGTTAATATTTTGCTTCACAGCATCACTGAGTATCACAATCACCTTCAGAGCCTCAACCTGTGCTCTGCTTCAGAGTTCCCCAAAGCACCGTGAGCCCCACAGGAAGGTGAGACGCAGATGGAGGAACTTCCTTCCTCAGCCAACTTGCCACTGTTATTAATCGGAGTTGGGAATGCTCAAACCACTGGTTTGATGGCTCTGAATATCAAAATTCTCCATCCAATTCAAGTGCCAGCAGAAAAACGTTACCAACTCTTTAATTCTATTAAGGGTTCATTGCATCTCAATTTCTACACCAAAATCACGAGCCAGACGAAGCTTTACGCATCCTACTGCACAAAACACCGCTTCCATGTTATTCCTGACCCAGAAACGGAGAAATTCAAGACTGGGGGGATAAAGCAATTTATAAAAGATCAGCTCTGCACATGTGCAAGGTGAATTTAGCCTGAGAGGGTCCTGTTTTCCAACAGGCAGCCCCAGAGAGAGAGGGAAATAAATCGCCAAAGAACTCGCAGAAGGCTGGAAAAAGAGTGAGACAGCTCAAGTGATCCACACTTACACTTATTATTAGAAGTGAGAGCAAGCTGCAGATAAGCCTGTGAATATTCTGTTTCAAGTTGTTTTCCAACCTGATTCTCCAAGTGAGCTCCTACACACCAATCTGTGCAAATACCAGAGCAAAAACCCGCGTGTCGCTCAAGGCTTCGGTGTGCTGCCTGATCAGGCCAAGCAAAAGGAAACAGGTTTTGAGATTGTTGCACTGACGCCAGCTTTGCCTAAAAATAACGCGCTTTAAAAGGTGTTTTTAAAAGTGAATTTTAAATCCACGTTCGTTTTTAGTATTTGCATCAAACCCCTTTTGCAACCAGGAAAAAGAAGAACGCCACGTGACTTGGACACCCATCACAAAGAGCTGAAATTTGAAATGTTGGAAAGCCACAATGAAGTGCTGGCAACCGACCCGCTGAGAAAGAATGAATCAGGAAATCAGCTCGAATAACGAATACATTGAGAACTTCATAATAAAGTCAATCACAATTCATGCCCAGAAAACAGGCACCATTCATCCACTATCATCCGGTGAATAAATCCCTGAATTCCCCGTTATCTGAGTACGTTTCCCTAACAAAGCTGGATCTTATATGAGCTTTTTAATTCAACTTTTTCTGACAGTGAGGGAGCGGGAGAACCTACGTGGAACATGCAGAGTGTCGGTTTTTCTGGGATTTAGCAGTGCCTTCCGGCCATCCTACCGCTGGAAATCATCCCACAGCAGAATTTCGGCTGTGGACACATCCCACCAAGCAGCTCAGCAATCATTGTGGGACGCTGCAACCAACTGAAGAGTTGGACCTGTGTCAAATATCTGTTTTAACCTGAGGTGAAGGCCTGGCCACAAAGAGAGAGATTTTAGATTGAGCTTCAGCAGGGCCAGGTTTGAGTTTGCCTCATTGGCACGCAAGGGGCAGGAGGGAAAAGCACGTTTTCCCTGTAGGTGCTCCTTTGTGTTCCTCAACCACTTTCATCCACTCCCGTGTGCTCCGAAACCTTCCGCCAGACAGCTCGTTTGCATGCGCTTTTGAGATACTAATTAAACACGTACAAACAAAGAGAAAACCTCGCAGCGAGGCAGAAAACACAAAGAAATTAAGGAACTTACTTCAGAAGTCTCGGGCAAGCCGCTCGATTGGGTTTTCCCCGCAGATTCCCCTCCTGCCTTGACTTCCCCAATCCACACACTCCGCTAATTCCAGCAGCGAATCCAAACATTCGCAGTCGAGCGGAATAACTCCGAGACATCAACCACAAAGCTCCATGAGCACAAGGCACGCAAGCACGTGCTTGTTGAAAGAGGGAACCTGGAGCACCTCGAGAAATGTGTGCAGCACACGCCGCTCATCTGCCCGCTCCCGGAACGATTCCTTCTACAACGACGCGGCAGCTGCAAAAAAAAACCCCAGCCCAAAAGCAGCAAAAACCGCAGAATCGCAACACTGAAAGAATTGCACCAGGAAAATAAATCTGGAAATTCTGTATGAACTCCAGCACAGGGGTGACAGCGAGGGGAAAAGGGATCCGACTGGAAAACCAAGAGGCTTTCAGTCAAAATTTGAACTCACAGCAGCGAAACTGTTGATCAATAGATGATCAATTTTAGATTCAAATCGATTCCTTCTCTAGCTCCACATTTCAGCGTTATAAATGCGCCAAGCTCCCTCTAATGCCACGTTTCTCCATCAAGGAAGTTTCCCAGAGAGAAAAAAAAAATCTCAACTCTCTAAATAATACAGATAAGAATTCTTTTTTTTTTTTAATAGTTTGCCACAAAAAGCACAAGGTTTCCTCAGGTCTACCCAGGACCTGGAGTATTTGAGTTTCAGATAATACCTGACAGGCAATAATGGCTTATCTTGTTAATTTTGCTCTTGGGAAAACAGCAAGAGGTGATCAACTCCCGTTCCCTTTTTTGTAAGTTTGTTTCCTATCACGGATTTTTTTTTTTTCCCTCCACAATGAAACGCAGATAAGAAGTTCACCTCAACAAGATAAAGAGTGAGATGGGTGCAATTAAGTCTATGGAGTAATTTGTTTTCTACAAGACCCACGACTTCAATAACATAACATCTAAAATGCTGGAGGTATCAAAAAACTGGAAACAAAACCAATGAGAGGAAGATGAAATGTCAGCAGATGGATTAACATCACCGAGGATGTGCCAGATTCTTAAGGCTATATTAAGCAACAATTTTTTTTTTTTCCAAAGCAAATTCTATGATAATTTTAATAACTTCACTGCGGAACTTGATTTCCTTTTTAAACGTTCATTCCCTGTTTTCCTGCTGTTGCTCACTCCCACTCCCGCGGGGAAGGGGGCTGTTCCCAAACTCCTGTCGTGTTCCGGTGTCTCAGCTCAAAGGTTTAACTGCAAACTCCTCTGTTGTCGCTATGAACGCTCATAATCCTCATTCCAAACGATGTCATCTTGAGGTTTTTGTTCCATTTGCACGCTTCCTCCCCAAAAATCAAAGGGGAAAAAAAGCGTGGTTTCCTTGCAGCTGATTTGCTGTGCTTGTCAGCCATCACCTCTGTGCCGGCTGTCGCCAGGTCTGAGCACAGCCCCCTCGGGCGATGTTCATATATAAAATATGTGAGACTCCGTGGACAGCTGATTTAATATGACCTTATCAGCTTGTGGCACGGTGTCTCCTGCCATTTCTCTCTGACAAAACTGAGGTGCTTGTGGCAGAAGGCAATGGATACACACCATATCGTATTTAGCTCCCTGCCCAGGAATTTAACAAGACTGATGCAGCCTTTCCCGTCGTTTTTTTCCCCTCTTAAAATGGGATTTTGGAGAACATGGATAAAAATGGCACGTCACTGCTTTGCTGTCAGACAAACAAAGGCTTTTCGGGGCAGTTTGTTTCTTGACATAAGAACTCTTTTATTTGTGATCTGAGGGGTTTTATTTTCCAACAACCCTTGGTAAGACCAACGTGAGCCAGTAGAAAGAAGAGAAATTCCCGCACGTGGGAGAACTCCCAGCTGAACCGAGGGTGGGAGCTGCAGCCGTGAGTGGTTAAATACACAAGGGAAACAACTGTAAAATTTCATTTATGGGATACCTGGCTGGTTGTTGTCACTTTGCAAACCTTATTTCAGGACACAGCAGCAGGGTTGATACAGAATCTGTTGCCATCCACATCTCTGCATTTCCCAAGGTGAAAGGAAGATGGAAAATGCGACTTGGACACGGCTGAGCTTGGTTTTGGTTCCATCCCAGCCACCCAGATCTGCAATTTTCTTCCTGCTTGTTTTTTCCCAGCGTGGATGGAGCCACAAGTCCCTTTGCAAGGAGCACGAGACACGCTGGTGAGCGAATCTAAATGTGTGCCAGTGCTCCCCATGGCCTCCTTCTCCACCGGGGGCTGCATTTTCAATTAATTCCGATTAAACCATCAGCTCCCTTTAGAAACCGTGCCGGTTCTGTGGAAGTTTGTTCTAATTAGCACCAAATAACGAAAGTCTAACAGCAGCACCTATTCTCCCAACATTTCTAACAAGCTGTCAGAGAAGGAGCGGTGTGAAGAACAGCTGAGTTTAAGATGTTACTTTGCTTTTTTAAAAAAAAAAAATCTCTTCATTGAGTTGCTTTTAATATTTCTGGGTGACCAAAGCAACCAATTCCGAGGTCAAGTGAATACACAGAAATTTTTATCCCTTGACACCAAGAGTTTAATCTTGATTAAAAAAAAAAATAATAATCCCATGAAGAACTCTCCTCGAATGACTCCGGGATGTGTCATCTGACACATTTATTGCTCAGGGTCCCTGCCAAAGCCATTCAATATATAATTATCTCAGCTGCGCAACAACCCTCATTCCTATGCATCTGAATCCTTTGGCTTTCTCCAGGAGAATTTTAAGGGAAATCTTTCTCAGCGTCAAAATAATGGTGCATTATTGAATGTCCAAGGTGTTTTTCCTTTATTTAACTGCAATTTACTCTCACCACTGATGCAACGCTCCCATCTGAGAACTTCAGGGGTGCAGGACCTCGTCCCACCACGTTCCTGCGAGACCTGAAAGCTCCTGGAGCCCTCTGAGGGGGGAAAGGGGCGCTTGAAGTGAATCTTTCATGTTTTCCATTGCAGGAAATCTTTCATGTTTTCCGTTTAACTAAAGGAGAGATGCAATAAGGACTTGGAAGAAAAAATAAGTCATTGATTTCATCGTGGTATAAATGATCTAACAAGTTTTGAAGAGGTGCCTTCCACACCGGGGTGCTCTTTTTTTCCCCTGAACATCCTCAGGATGTGTCCCACCTTGCCTGAACACCTCCAGACGCCACTGCAGATGTTTCCTCGGCCTGGGCCAGCTGCTCAGGTGTTCAGGACGGGAATCATCCCCCTCCAAGTCATAGGAGCTCTTCCAATTCCTGCCACCTGAGAATGCTGCCTGCTGTTCAACCCACTTCCATTTGCATGGAAAACAGGTTCAGGGAAGGAGAGATTGACAGCTTCATTCCTGATATCCTAATTGTGGGCTGGACAGCAATTTATCTTGTCTCTGATCAAACCTACCAGCTGTGAGCCAAGTTTCACAACCGTTCCGTGTTGCAACTTGCAACCCAAAAACGTGGCATCCTCCGCCGCGGCCGAAGCGCTCGGCGCACTCGGATCCGCTCTCGTGGGCAGCAGAACTTTTATTATCGGATTTTTGCCGTCGTCGTTGTTGTTGTTGTTGTTGAACTGAAGAGATGCAGCTCGGCTCTTTGAAGTTGAAGGCCAGTTGTAAATTCCTTGAAGTCAGCCCTATTTCCTTTTATATTAGCATGTTAACAAGCTCTGGAAGACTGACAGACCTTACAGGAAGACACAGCTGGGTGCTCCTCTAGTCTGGGCTTAATGAAAAGCAGAGCACGGAGGCTGAACTCTGCGGCTTGTCTGCTGTTTACAGACCCGGCAGGAAGAATCCACTGCCCCGGCGACGAAGGCGAAACGTCCTCATCAAATGCTGATACTTTCTGTACTCCCGAGGAAAACAGTTGGGATTAATTAAGAAAGGAAATGCCACGATATTTTAAATTACTTCTGTCGTTTAAGCCTTTTGTACCAGATGAAGTCCAACAATAAAAAAATTTCAAAAAAACCCAAACAAAACAAAAGAACAACCAAAAACCCACCCTGCGGAATACTGTGAAAGATGGGATTTTGCAAAGAGGAATTGATTAGAGACTGAGGGCCCAGCCAGGAGTGTGATCCAGATCTGGAGCAAGAAGGGGCAGGTTTCCTTTCGACTCCTCCCTGGCACTGTGGGCCAAGGGAAAACGTGAAAGATCAGGAAGAATAAAAGATTATACTCCCAAAACTCTAAGTCGGTAGAGAGGTAGAGAGCAATCCCAAAAATCCTCTGGGAATCAGTGTTTATCAGGAGGACCCTGATTTCAAAGGATGCTCCAGGGACGTCTATCCCACGGGCGATGTACAACACAAACCTTCTGGGGGCAGTTTTTTGGCCACCTTTCGCATTATTTGGGTTGGAATAATCCTCCTATTCCTGGGAATCCCTTATGCTGCTCCCTTTTACCTCCCAAGAGATGAGGAGCAGCTCTTTCCTTCCCTTTTCTGCTTTTCCTGATTGTTGAAAAACAAGTTCTAGAGAGCGAAAAGGGAGATCGAGCTGTGCTGCTGCCTTCTGGAGCTCTAATATCTCCGGAGAATATGCAGGAATATTGTCTCTCTCCTGGGTTTTAACAGCAGGTTTTACTATTTTAATATTTACAAGAACTTCTTTTGATTTAGTGAAACGTATGCCCCAACACACTCGTCGTGCACGTCGAATTTCCTCGTGCAGAAGAGAGAATTGTACACATAAATCAAATAAATTCAGCCACAACCGGCCAGTTCTGGTGAACACCACACACAGCTGCGTTTTTCCCACCAATCCATAAAGTTTAGGGAAATCTACAGCCGAGTGCATGGAGGGAAAGAACATCCACGGGCTGGATAAAACCCGCTTTTGCGTTGCTATTTTACACCTTTTTAAACAAAATCTGGTTATCAAAGGCCAAGGCAAAGCTCTTCTCTCGGAGTGCGGTTTTCATCTCAACCAGGCAGAGTTTTGCTTTTGCTGTTATTCCAGCAGGATCCTTAAAAACCCCAAAAGCTGACAGCAAAGGTGATCTCTAAACACCATCCAGACTCTCCAGGTGGATGCTGCGTTTTCACCATTTTGCTGAGTGCCAGATTTCCATTTTATGCAACCAAAATACCCAGAAACGTGAATGACATAAAGTCTTGGGCTGCATCGCTGAGCACGCAAAAGGGAAGTTCAGAATCTGCTTTGATGAACACTTGAAATGGATCAGGGAGAGGCTGCCAGCCTGGTGGGTATTCCCTGCTGGGGAAAACTGGTGACTGACTGGGAACATACTGGGTCTAGAACCATTGCAGATTGAAGACTAATGAGTTGTACTCACTAATAAGAAAAAAATCCCCCAAAAAAATCCAATCCACATCTTATGCACCAAAACCATAAGCGCTTGAACCAACAAGATCCGAGCCTTTTACCAAGTGCATGAAAAGTGGTGAATCTGATGCCTTAAGATTCAGCTTTTATATTTTTATATCCTGCACTGCTTTAGTGTAACTCTCAAACTCCATTTAGCTAAAACTCCATTTATCTGTGAGCTCCTGTCCTCCCATCCTGCTCAGACACAACAAATCCTCCCCAGGCCTGGACTCAGGGACACCTCGTTGTCCCAGGCCCTGAACTATGGAAAGCTCTAAAAGAGGGGACAGACTTGGGGTAAATTCCATCATCACCTGAAATTGTAAATAGAGAATTAACCCTGATGTGTAAATTGATCAAAACTTATAAAAGTGTAAAAAACTCATGACCTGGGATCCATCTTGGGTGTGGCCTCTCCTGGAGAGGCTCTGACTGCCTGAGGTGTCCCTATTGAAGACATTTCAATAAATCCCCATTTTATTCTCTTCATCTTGTCTGGCCTCTGTTCTAGGGAGCCTCTGCTCAGGCATCAAATCCAGCAGAAGGAGCAGCGCTTTCACTGCCAAGGGGATTTCAGCTGACGATTTCAAAACACAAATATAAGATACTCGGAAAAATCTGCCTCCCGTTTCGTTACAAACCATAAAGCCTTTGTGCAGCTGGGTTTGCCTCAGCTTTGCTGCTTCTGAATGGGCTTTTTATAACACAGGAGATGTCCGTTAAATTTAAAAAAAATAAAAAATGGAAAGCACAACCTAATAATCTAGGATCAGGACAGAAGCCAAAACTGTTCAGGTTTAAAGATTTAAGAAATGCTTTTTATGTGTCTCACGCGCTGTTTATTGTCATGGGTCAGTTGGGGGTGATGACATCCAAATTAAAGATCTTTCTCTGACTTTGTAACACATCCTGGGCCCTTCCCTTGGCTGGTGCAGCCGCTCTCTGTGAGTTCCTACAGTGCTTCATTAAAGCTCCTTCATTTGGGAGAGCAGCGCTCCATCTAACCTGAAATATCACCCTGGATCTTCACTTATCCCAGTCCCACTTCCCATTAAAATCCTAACTCATCCCGTTAAAAAATGTTGCAACTTCATCCAACAGGGCCAATCGGTGGAATTCTCTTCCTGCTTGCGTTGTTATCCCAACATTTCATCTGAAATCTCTGCTTCTGACTCTGAGAATTCACAAAAGAGGAGCGGTTCTATAAATAACCCACAGAAAGTTTTGACTGATGTGGAATGAATGTGCTCCTCTCACAATCTCCGTGTAACCTCCCTAACGTCAAGCCCCTGAGTGATTTTGTTGATTATGTACAGCATCCTGACATGCAAACTCACAATTCCGCCTGGGGACATTCACAATTAATTAATTAATCCCAACAGAAATTATCAAAACTCATTCACCGGGCATTGCACTGCCAGCAGCAAGCGAGAGGAGACTTTTTCAACCGCGGAGAGGAAGAATTCTTCAAGCAGAAACAAAGCCTGCTGCAGAAAGCGAAATGTAAATGTGGGAACAAAGCAAGCTTCCTGCTGAAGCATGGATGCACAGCCAGTTGCCCAGGGGTTGCACGAGGTCCTTGCAGACCCACTTTGGAATCCCTGAAGGCTCTGAGGGTTCTGTCTGGTCCCTGACGTGGAAAACCACAACACCCAACCTATCAGAGAAACACTGACTGGAGGAATAAACAGAGGATGCCTCCAAATCCCGGGGAGGTCTTGATGCCTGGTGTGGTTTTTCTGTTGGATGGGCGAGAATTACACGTTCCTTTTGCATAAAAAAATTCAGTACACACAGCAAGGAGGAGCTGGTTGAAAATCCTCAATTTGCAGGCACTTTTCAAACTCAGAGAATCCTTTCTTGAATGCACAGACGGTGTTAGCATCATGTGTTCTGTGTTTTTTCTCTTAGATGGCCAAGAATTGCACGTTCCTTTTGCACAAGGAATCAACAGACACAGCAAGGAGGAGCTGGTTGAAAATCCTCGATTTGAAGGTGTTTTTCAAACTCAGAGAATCCTTTCTTGAATGCACAGAAGGTGCTGGCATCACATGTGTTCTCCTCTGTTTTTTCTCTTGGATGGGCAAGAATTGCACGTTCCTTTTGCACAAGGAATCAACAGACACAGCAAGGAGGAGCTGGTTGAAAATCCTCGGTTTGCAGGCGCTTTTCAAACTCAGAGAATTCTTTCTTGAATGCACAGAAGGGGAAGGAGGAAATCCCATGGAAAATGCAGCTAAACACAGCTGGAGGATAAATTTGGGTATTAATTAAATTACAGCCCCTGCAGAAATTGCAGCCACGACGCAGCTCTGCCGCAGCAGCCACCTCGGGATCCCTCTTCCAAAAACCAGATTAAACCGATTCCTGGTGGTCTTTCCATCCCACGGTAGATGCTTTTTGAAGCCGCTTTGTTGAGAGATCCGAGCAAGAGTGAAAATAAAAGAGCAAATTCAAGAACAACCTCCCATGAACGCCGGTGCCATGCGGTGCCTCAACTCTGCTGGACTAAACCAGTTTCTGAACAGAGCTTGTCGATAAATAACTTTCTAAAAATAACTTTATAAAAAGTAAAACTTGTAAGTTAAACAAAATAATAATAATAAGATGGGATCGGGAAAAAGTACAAAATATCAACAGCCACAGAACTTGAAAAAGAATGTTTCAGGGCAAACTTTTAATTTAGTCAGCCAAAGTATTTTGCTTCAATGGAGGAGTGTCCCGGTGTTGACCTTTCTTTAATATAAATGTTTTAAGGAAAAAGCTGCTCTAAAATTTAAAGTGTCTCACTATTAATTTATTTGAACAAAATTGCATGAAACCCATCACTTATTTTGTAAGGGGGGGTGGAGGGGGAAGTCATTTGGACCATCCCAGGGTTTGGTTGAAACCATGTTTTTGTGCAGACAATTCCTTTGACAAAACTTTCCCTTCATCCAGTTTGGTCTTCTTTGTTGCCTGCCAAATCCACAGCAGGGATTTTTACATTTTTATTCTCTTTTCCTGTGATTTTTTTTCCCACCCCACCCCAGGCACCCCTCCCTTCAAGAGGCTCCTGGTTTTGCTCACTGGTGAGACTGGAAGCACTACTCCGGGCCACCCCAAAGAGCATCTGCTCTGCAGGGCCAACCTGTCACTGCTGGGTTCTGCTGTTCTTTTCTTCCCCGAGATGCTCCAGGGGGAATTTTGCATCTTCCTGGTCCAGTCCGACATCAAACTCGGCTGCTGGAGTGGCAGGAACGTGGCAGGACTAAATCAGCGCTTCCCAAAGAAATTTCCTACGTGTAAAACGTTGATATTTGGTAACTCCTTGCCCGAGTGCTGAGGTCAGACACGTGGGGGTGACTGTGGTGGGTCTGAGGGACCCCAGGCATGTGGGATGGCAGCAGGACAGAGGATTTGTGCTGATAATCTGTCCCAATCCAGCACCTACCCCTCCTTTCCCTTTCCCTGCCACTGACCCACCCGAGGTGCACCACGGTTGTATCAACTGCAGCTCTGCAGAGAGATTTTGGTGTTTTGTTCTCCTCTATAACGATTTTTCTTCTGAAAACTTCACGCAGAGTTGGAACTCGGAGCTCTTTCCAGCACAGACAATATTTCATTGATAAATTCTCCCGTGGGATCTCATCCCGTCCCATCTCCTGTCCCATGGAGCCACCACGAAACGCTCAATACTCAAGATTCTCAACACACCAAGTTCCAGCACAGGTGAAACGCAAAACGAATCCTTTTTGTTGCGCTCCCAAGAATGGTTTTGAGAGGTTTCTCCCGTAACTTTTCCATTCCCTTTCTCCTTCAGCTCCGGGACACTTTGAAGAATTGATTAAAAGAACAATTTCCTGGTTCTGTGACTCGTACACTGTGACATGTTAATTCCTGGTGGTGAAGGAATTCCTCTGCATCTCACACAGCACTTTCCCAGTTGCCCCAATTACTTTTCAAGCAGCATGAATAAAATCAGGAATAAAGGAGCGTCCGATTGGACGACCGAGTGCAGCACAAGGAATAATTTGCTGAGTTTTGTTTACTCTGGATGTTGAGAAGCCATTGTAAAAATTAAAGGGAGGAGGTTGAACCCCCCGAGCCTGCTGGGCATTTGCACATCCCCACTTCCTGCTCTGTTCATTAACCAAACACAAACCAGTTCTTCATTTGCATTTTTATTTCTTCTAAATATGTCTGTGTTCGCGACAGAGAGAATCGAAATACGTGCAAGATTTAAAAAAAAAAATAAAATGTATTAATGGTATAAATCTGTTCGGAGCAGCTCCTCAGAAATACACGTGGAGTTACAAAAATCCAACCCCTGGACTGCAGGTGTCCATCACGAACAGGCGTTAATTAGCATTAAAGAGATGTTCACGCTGAGTAGGTGATAAAGACACTGCAGTTCCCAAGTCTGATAGGAGGGAGAGCTGTACAAGTCACCTTCTTTTAAAAGAAAAAAAAAAAAACAAACCAGAGAGGGTTTTTTAATTAAAAAAAACCCAAAAAACAAAAACCAAAAAAACCAAACAAAAAACCAAACAAACAAACAAAAAAAAAAAAACAAAAAAAACCCAGAGAGAACTGGAGTTCCAGCTCAGTTCTGAAAAGCAGAAGAATTTCCTTGGTTTTCCTCTTTTACAATATCAGAAGGATCAGTTTTCATCTTCTCCATTTTGGACGGGTAAAAAACTTTCCAAACCGTGGCCAGGCTGTGGCAGGGAATAAAGCTGAACTGCCTATGGACTGAAAATGCCCAGTATTTCTGAAACCAGCTTTTTTCCCCTCCATTATAATTTCACCAATCTTTGCCAGATTCCAGATGCTTCAAAAGTAAGTGAGATTTGGCTGGATATACGACAAAACAAAACAAAACAAAAAAAAAAAAATTAAAAAAAATCCCTAAAGGAATCCTCTTTAAACATCTCACCACAGCCTTGCTGTGACCACATTGTCACCAGCATATTGCCCTGATAAATTCTGATATCTGTGATTCTAGGATGAGTATTTAGGGACAAATTCTCACACTCTCTCACTACAGAGAGCAAAAATGACCCTCGTGAACCTGCACAGGCACCTGAGAACCAACATCAAACCAAGGACTGCACGTTGCAAACTGAGCAAGCGCCTTTTTTCTGCACTTAATGACACAGAGAAAACTTTGTTTCTCCTGTAGCCCCGAGAAAGGAAGTACTGAAAGATCATTTTTGAGTATCATAACCATTTTCACACAGCAGCTTCTGTGGAAAGGGGTCCCAGCTATTTAATCCTCTGAATGCAAACAATCCGGGGATGATTCCGTCCTGTGGGTTCCAAAACGTTGAACAAGAGGCCCGATTCAGGCCCAAGACAGAACGCAATTTACCTCCCCAACGCAGTAGCTGGAGGCTTCGAAGGGAAAGTACAGCCGAGAAGAAAGAAAAACACAGTGGAACAAATTATCCACCTCAGTGATGTAAAGGGGCTGGAATCCGGCCACAACCGTAAGATTTGGATTTCTCACCGCACACACAAGAGTGTAAAACACAGAGTGACAGGTTTGATAAACTAAAGGCCCGGGACTCTCTTCCCACCCTAAAATCCAGATATCTTTGAGGGGGCAAAGGATATCCTGCTATCCCAACCCAACATGTCTCTAATTTAAGACCACAACCAGCTCAGGAAAGCCACAGAGAGCCACGCTGGGCCATCAGGCCACTCCAGAATTTGAAGATCTTCCCCTCATCTGTTGTAATCTGCTTTCAATCCAATCATCTGTGTTTGAATAAAACCCTTCTTTTAGAATAACATCTCGACCGGGATGAGAAACTCTTATTTCACTTCGTCATTTTTTTCCCCCTCAAGGCTCGGTGCCCTGTTACTTGATGCTTTACCTCTGAGGTGAACTTAACGGGCTTCTCCTGTGCTCTTTGGTTCTTCCCATGTCTTTCTTCAGGAGATTAGAAACATCATATATTGCATACCTTGCCCCCGAGGCACCTATACAGGCAACCAGGTCGCCTCCCTTCTTCAAAAACTTAACCCACTAAGCCCTTCAGTTCGCACAGCGAGGAATGTTCTTCACAACATTTGTGAGCTTTTCATTCTTCTTCCCCCCCAAAAAAAAACCAAACCGAAAGATGAATTTGTTTTTGCTTCAGTCTCTGCGCTCCGACACGATGAACTTTGCAGACAAAGTTCACGTAAAATGCAGACAAAATTTTAACGCGGGTTCAGCTGCTGGGGAGATGCTGCCATTTTGCACATTGTGGCACTCACACGGCGCTCGTTCGTAATTTTAAATTTTCCGTTTTCGTTTTTGTGAAACGGAGCCAAAACGATGATGAGCAGCGAGTGAGTGCAGGTCAAAAGAACAAGGATGGTTCACAAAGCTTTGTAGAAATCCTCTGCAGGGCACCTTCCTGTCAGCTCCCTTCTCACGCAGGTTTCCATATTTCCACTACAAAGCCCTCATTTCTCTCTCATATTGCTCTCCTTTCACCTTTCCCAACAAATCTTAGCCTCGAAGGTTATTTGCCTACGTGTCACTCACATCCAATTCAAAAACTGTGTTCAAGCAGAAAGGGAAGACGAGTTGATTATGATAATAATTAGGCAAAGAAAGATGCAAAGAATCGCTTGTTTGCAAAACGGCGATTTTCCTAAATTTACAAGGCAGTGGTCAGAGCCAAGACGAGCTGCTCCTCTCCATGCGAGCACCGAGTGGCTCTTTCCTGCGCCTCTATTTTACTAAACTTGTCACACCAGATTTTACACTTCCTCCTAAATTATGAGCAAAAAAGAGCCCTTTGTTTGTCATTTTTCCGCTTTGCTGGGTATGGATCGTGATCAAACGGTGCAGCCGAGTTCCCATCCCCTGCTCACGGCAGCCTGAGCTCGTGGAGCACAGACCTTTCCCCTTCCCCAGACCACCTGTTTTCCGTCAGCGCTGCCTCGGAGCCTTTATTTGGATCATTCCACCCCCCTGGCACCACCTTTTCCTCCAGGAGCGCCTCGTGCTGTCACCAGTCCCTGCACAAGGCTCCTTTTCCTACCCCAAGGCACGGAAAGCTGGCGGGTGGCGCAAACAGCCGGGGAAGGAAATAACGCCGCGAGCGCGGCTCGGCCTCAGTTCCTGTCCTGGAGGCTTTTTTTTGTTCTGTTATTCACAAAGCAGCAGCAAACAGACGAGGAGAGCCGAGCAGCAACCTCCCACCCACCTCCACCAGACAAATGGATTCATTTTTCCCTTTTTTTTTATAATTGGCACGCCCGATTTTATGGCAGAAGGGGCGCAGGTAGGGGTTGAATATCCTAAACCTGAGCATCTCAGGGAATCTGGTGTGATGGGAGGAGGGCAAGAGCAGGGACAATAAAATGAGAGAGCTTTAACGGGAGATGCCAAGGCTTGCGGTGACCCCGAGCGCGGAGTAATCTCGGCGCTGCCCCCAAGCCTCTCCCAAGGCGTTGCTCGCTCGTGCAAACACCCTCCTGCATGTGCAGCACACACCTGCACACACACTGACACCAGGTGTGTCACTGCCAGGTGACAGGGCAGGGCTGTGGCACAGCGGGCACGGCCGGGCACTCCCAGCCCTTCTGCTTGTCCCGGCAGCGCCCATCCTGTGCCAGGGAGAGCTCCAGCACCGCCCTGGGACACTCAGAGTCACCTCCTCACCAGGTCCCTGCTGCCCTGGGGACCAGGATGGGGACACTGCAGGAGCATCAGGCAAGGGGCGATGCCAGGGCCTGTCCTGTGCCACAGCCCAGCTGGGCACTGGTGACAGGAATGGTGCTGAACACCCAGCCAGGCTCTGGCTCTTTGTCCCTGGGTCACCCAGCTGTGCTAAGTGGGGAACAACACCTTTCCAAGAAGCCTTTTTCACTAATATTGCAGAAATCTTGCTGATCTCTTTCACCCTAAATCTCTACCCCCTGTATACAAAAGGCTTCGGAAACTACAGTAGATTATCCAGGGATTATGGCAGAATTATTTTAATTTCCCCGCCCCTCCTCTCTCCTTCTTCAAATCTGCTCTGATGTTTTTAATTTTTTTGCAACGGGGCAAAAGCTTTGGCGATCTTTTGCACAGACACACACCGTGCAAATCCTAAACAAATACAAAACCAATTTACTGAAAACTGCTGCGTAATTATCGAATTAAAGCATATTTGAAGAAATGTGATTTCAACACGACTTTTCGGGTATCTACAGGAAGATTCCTCAAGTAACTTCCATTTGTTGTTGAAAAGATATTGTTGAAATAATTTTCTGAAGTTGTTTCTCCTTTTTGTTGTTGTTGTTTTAGAATAGTGGCAACTTTACCACGCTAATAAACCTTAATGCAAGACTGTTTCAAACATAATTGCGCTGCTCTAGGCTAGATTACAGGTGTCCTTTCAGCCACTTCAACTCGCCGTATTTACACCTTGCTGCATCAATTGTGGGCCCATTGTAAACTTTATATTACGCAAGGTGTATAATTACACAGCCCTTCCAACTCCCATCACCGGCGCACACCTGGCCTGGTCCTAACAAGCGCATTCCTCCCCCAAAATGAGGGCGTAATTAGAAAATTCCACTCCTTGGCCGCGGCCCCGCGCTCAGCACACGCGGATTTCGCTGCGAAACGCGTTCCCGTTTCTCTCACGGGGTCACTGGACACGCTGTGAGCTGCTCATTGTTTTTAATCCTACCATGACCTTTATGCTAAATACAAAAAACAACCTTGGGACTGAAAAGCGTGGCATGATGTCATGAGCCCGGAGAATGATTTCAATGAGCCCAGCGCTGTTTGATCAGGGACCGGTCCTCCCAAGGTGCTGAGTCCTCATTTCCTGCAGGTCCCAAGCTGGAGTTTGGAGTGCCTGGGAAGTGCTTGACCCAATTAAAATCGGAAAATGAGCTTTTTAAAAACCCGCAGCCGCTTGGGGAACTCTCGCTTTGAGGGTTTCCAGCTTGAGATGTTTTGTCACACTCGTGAACCTTCAAAACTCTGTTTTCCTGCACTCACGCACACAAAACCCCCGAGTGCCAAAACTTCCGTGGAAATAGGGAAATAATTTTATCTCTAATTTACTCAAGGGGGGTTGATTAGAGACGTGTGCGAGCAGGGTCTGCTGTGTCCCCTCCCACCCTGAGCAAACAGGGATCGGCGACGGTGAATATGTTAATAAACATTTGCTGCAAACAACACGGAACACACCCCGGGTTCTCTTTTTTTGGGGGGGGGTAGGAAGCACAGGGGAATTTACAGCAAGGTTTCAGGACCGGGAATTGTCAGAAGTGGCAGCTCCTTTCACACGTATTGTTGAGGACAGAAGGGAGATAATTGTAAATCCTTACGGATCCCAAGCCCGCAGAAAAAAAAAAAAAAAAAAAAAAAAAANATCCCTGAAAAAAAAAAAAACCAAAACAAAAACAAACGAAACCAAACCAAACAAAAAACCAAACTAAAATAAATGCGTCGATGCTTTCCCACACTCCTTCAATCGGAATTTTAGATTCAGCCGTGTGATCTGCGAAACAGCGGTTATCAGGTTAAACCCCAAACTTCTCAGCTGAGTACCAGCGGGCCCCGTGAATTCCCATGAATAAAGGGGCCAGATTGAGAGGCAGATATTTTAATGCTCAAACAGTTAACGTAACAGTCGAAGAGATGCTCGGTTACTTACACAAAGGCAAGGCTATAATTGTAACATCTTTGCTCTAAGGTGAATAATTAAGTAGATTCCACTGACAAAAGGATGAGAAGACTGCGCCTCGGGACATTTAGTCAGTAGAACTAAGCAACAGGTTACAGGGAAGCAAACGAGGCTATATTTAAACACAAACCTATTGACTCGATTATTTTCAATGCAGGACAAAAAAAAAAATTGATTCCAAAATGAGCAATCCTTGGGCAGTTTAATAGAGCGAGGCAAAATGAACAAATTCAAGGTCACGGATATTGGTGTTGCAACTTTTTTATCAGGGTATCCTTTTACTGTTCTATCCTCTTTTTCCCCTTGACTCTCAATTTCTTCACAACTAAGGAGGTGATAGTAAAAAAAATAATATATTCTGTATTTATTCTATTCTTTAGTTAAGTTCTTCGATAAGGCTCAGCCGTATTAAAGAATATGTTTTGCAGATTTGGCTCCTTGTGTCGAAAGAGTAAAAGAAGCCCACTACATATTTACACTCCAAACTATTTTTCTTCGTTGTAACAGATAATTTAAGTATTCATAAATGAAACTGTAAAGTTCTGTCGTGAGAAAAAGACAATTCCTGCATGGGGATCCGCCCAGAAGCCAGAATTAAAGGAACTGCCTGGGTCTGTGGGATTTAGGTACTGCTGGAAATCATCTCTCCATTGTGTTGGTGCAGACCAAAGGGCAAGGAGAGCACAAGGGACCCTTCCCCAAAATCCTCACATATTCCTAGCATTTATCCCCATGCTGAGGCTGGAATCCACCCTTCTCCCAAAGGAAGGGTGAGATTCCCTCGGGAACATTCCCTGCTCTTCCGCCCGCGGGCTTGGCTCACCCTGGGAGGTGCAGAGCTGGTCAGTCACCGGGCAGTGACCCAGCAGTGATGCACAAACTGCCACCAAAAAGCAGCCCCGGCCGTGGGATGTCCCACAGGTCCAGCCCACAGCGAGGAGGGTTTCCCGCTCACAGCCTCTGGGAGTGGAGCATGCTCTGGAAACCTGGAATTCTGCATCCAGAAATCAGCCAC
>VYZT01044941.1:1116-38628 GCA_013400735.1 Pomatostomus ruficeps
GGGAAAGGCCCTGGGGGTGCTGGCCGACAGCGGCCGAACGTGAGCCGGCGTGCGCCCAGGTGGGCAAGAAGGCCGGTGGCCTCCTGGCCTTCTGTGTCAGCCATGGTGTGGCCAGCAGGAGCAGGGCAGTAACTGTCCCTCTGTGCTGGGCGCTGGGGAGGCCACCCCTCGAGTGCTGTGTGCACTTCTTGGCCCCTCAGGCAAGAAGGACATTGCAGTGCTGGAGCGTGTCCATGGATCGGGAACAGCGCTGCCAAAGGCCTTGGAGCAGAAGGCTCCTCAGGAGCTGCCGAGGGAGCTCAGTCTGGATGAATTGAGCTCAGAGGAGACCTTCTCACTCTCTACAACTCCGTGAGAAGAGATTGTAGCTACGTGGAGGTTGGTCTCTTCTCCCAAGTCACAAGCACAGAATCATAGAATCAACTAGATTGGAAAAGTCCTTGGAGAACATGAAGTGCAACCTATGAACAAGAAAAGCAGCAAGAGCCTCAATTAGCAGCAGGGGAAGTTTAGATTGGGTGTTAGGAAGAATTTCTCTGTGGAAAGGGTTGTCAAGCTTTGGAAGGGTCTGCCCAGGGATGTGGTTGAGTTGCCATCCCTGGAGGTGTTCAACAAATGACCCAGTGCTCTGATGTGACGGAACACATCAAGACTTAACAAAGGTGGTGATTGGTCATAGGCTGGAATTGATCTTGGAGGTATTTTCCAGTGTAATCCATCCTGTAACGATGCTATTAAAAATGAACCAAACCCCAGTGCGCATGGACTTCTTGGAGCTGCCGATACTCCTTCTGAGGGATTTCCTTCAGGATGAATCACAGATCAAATCTGTCAAGGAAACCAGAAATCAAGTGGGACAAGTGAACTCTTCACTGCAAGTTTACCCATCAGCTGGTGTTTGTGATCTGGCTCCAGCTTTCCCCTCTTGCTCCCAGTGGTCCAAGAGGTTGATGAGTTTGCCTGGGAACTGATTTCTTTGGAAGCTGCTTGGTGGCTATCAGCTCATACTCACAGGTGACTGGGGAGACCCTCAGCTCCTCAGCCCTGGTGATGCACGAGGCGATGGATCTGTGTGACATCCACCAGCGTTTGTCAGAACAGAGCCTGGAGCTGGGGACACACGCCTGCCCCAGGTATCCCCGTTTTGTTCCACCACCTGTGCTCTCTCCTGGGTTACACCTGAACCCTACAAGTGTCAGGTGAATTTGGAAGCATCTGCGAATTGTAACACCTGGATTTTTGCCAGGCAATGCTTGGCAGCAGCATTTTTGGGAATATTAACGAAGCTCTGGGGTGCAGGTGAATTTTATTTGCCTTGCACAGCTCAGGGACCAGGTGTCCCTCTGCTCACCTTCCCTCCAAACACCACAGCGACACAAGCCACCAACTCTTACTGAAATGTTTATTAAGATTGAACTTCGGAACAACGGATTGGAACACAATGTCTCATGGAATAGAATATTTCTAAATTGATTTTTTTCTTTTCTATGCATAAATGAAAAAAAAAATCAAGATTATACAAAAAGAACAAAAAGTGCAGAACACAATAAAACAGTTCTCATGCAACAATTTTTTTTTAACCTTTAAACAGAGAAAAAGCTCAACAGTGTAGAAATAAAAATCATACATACATTATGCCATCTACGCACTCAAACATTCATCTGTGACATCACTTTTCTTTATCCCTTTTTCCTCATAAAACAACATTATGTGTTTAACACATGCTTATAAACATTGCTAAACTCAGCAAGAGCTATTATAGTGCCCCAACTTAATAAGTTGATAAAAAAGTAGTTGTCATATGGCCAGTTCACAAAGGAACTAAATATTCTCTTTTTTTTTCTTTTTTTTTTTCTTTTTTTATTTTTCCCCGCTATGAGATGCCTATATGCAGCTTTCTAGTAATACGAGGCATTTAAAATAAGCTGGTCATTTGGCTACTTAAAGGGCTTAGTGTTCATGTTACATCAGGAAAAACAAATTCACATTGGGAACTGCCAATTTGTTGAGAGAAAAGTCTGGATTTTGGGGTCATTTATTATGATTTGGCTGTTGCTAAGGACTGAGTAGGTGCAGAGTAAATAAGGTAACACTGAGTGTGACTAAATGCTCACAGAGTTTCACCCCAAACTTCCAAATTGAAGAATAAATGTGCCAGAGCAGGTCAAATTGAACCATGTCCTGAATTTTCCCGAAGATCTTAGCAGGTCACAAGGGCATCAAAAGCCCTTTAATTACAGCAGATACTCTCTTTTGGTGGGGGACATATTTGTCCCTCCTGGGCACCCCTCGCGCTCCCTGGGGCAAGGGAAGCTGAGGTGGAAATTCAGGTGAAGCCGCTCAGGTTGAGGAACCAAACTGAATTGGTTTTCCAGGAGGCAATTTTAGTTTAAACAGCAGGAAAACCTGGAACATCTTAATGAGCAGATCAATTGGTGCCAGTGCCACGTCAGGAAAAGGAACTGAGCCTTTTCGTTGTTTTCTAAGGCAGTTTCCAAACTGCTGAGCCTCAATATCAAACCCCAGTTGGTGTCAGAGCTGCTGCAGCTCCTTTAGATGCAACATGAGAAAGAGAAAACTTTGGGTAGCTCCACTTTTTCCAAATGACCATTTTTTGATGTGCTGTACAAACGTTCAGCTTCGTCATTTAAGGAAGGAAAACAGCTAAAGGACTCTCTGGAACGATAAAGTTTCTGCAAAGAAAAATAAAATTTGGTATTTCTTCCACACAGTCATTAATAACATTTCTGTGCAACATTTGGTGTCTGTTACATTTTTTTGGCCTATTCAAAGGAAACGAGGACAAAACAGCTGCAAAGAAAATCAACTTCTCTTTCACAACAGACGCTTCAGATGCCGAAGCTGCTACATGTGCTTGGAATATCATGCAGGAGTTCATTTGTTCATTTAAATAGGATACATATTTATAGCTGAACTTGTCTTGCGTCGGACTAGGATGAGGGAAACCTGGAAGAACTCGGTTGAAAACATTGTGGAGTACAGTGACAGCAACACACAACCCTCAAAGGTATTTTGGCCCGAGCAGTGTCTGGAAGTGTACAAACACACAGGTACAGACACACACACATCCCTAAAACCCCCGAATTGCAGCTTCCCTGTGCTTCCCTCCTGCCCAGACATCCCAGCTCTCCCAGAAACAAAGTGTGACTTTCTCCACTTTACTGGTAAGTGTGACCTCAGCCTGCTCAGCTGCGAGACCTGGCAGCCAGAAAAATCCTGCTTTTCACGGCCGATGCTGGAAGGAGCCAAGCTCACCCTGGACCAAGGGCAGGGGCACGTGTTCTTAACGACAGAACCGAGGTGTTAATGAGATACCTGGCCAAAAGCACCGTGGCTGCTGCTGTCATTCCAAGTGCTGCGGGGTTCAGATCAGGTGGGAGAGGGATAAGAAAGACTCAGTCCTTGCCTCTGAGGGAAACCTCACGCAGCCTGGGATCCTGGGGTCTGAGTGCCAGCACTGGCACCCGCAGGAAAACCAGTGGGGTAAATTTGCAGCCACCTCCTTTTCAGACTGGTGTGCTGGGAATATTTCAGAGCGTAGAAAAAGGCTCCAAGTGAAAAAGGACATCATGTGTTTCAAGGAGCACAAAGCTCCGATGGATTTCCTGGCCTCCTCCCTCCTGATGATGAACAACCCCTATCCTTCCACAACTGCTCACAGCCAGCACCAGCAAACCACCAAATTCGTGTTATTAAAAAGCTATTTAGGCAATAAATTTCTATGAAACTCATCAAACCAGCAGGAAGAGAAACATTCCTAAGAAATTATTGCTTCTGGAGTCTGAAATTGCCATCCACAAACAGCACAGTTCTCACTGGACTCTTGGAATACCCCAAGAGGGCCAAACCCACACTCTGCCTTTCTGAGGGGTGAAAGTTAAAGCTTCTCTGCTCTCACATGAAACATCTCGAGATGTGCAGCTGATTGACTACAGCCCTCGAGGGTCTGAGCACCAGCAGTGCCTCGTGTCACACATCACTGCAGAAGAACAGGTTAAAATTGTTCAAAGTATTGAACAACGCAGAACTGAACCACTAAACCTTACTCCTACTGCACTGAAGGCCCAATGGGTTGACTTCAATCAGACAGTAATACAAACAAAAAAAAGAGGCTTGTTGTCACTGGGAATAACAAAAAAACGCCACTCCAAACTTCTCTTTCCACAAGGTCTGCAATAAACACATAAAACTGTACTACTTTAATTGTGGCAATAATCATTTCTGTATCAAAAGATAAAGTAAGGACAGGTGAAGAAAAAAATCTTTGCCTGCTCTGCCCTGAGAAATGCTGGGGCTGGAAAGAAAACTCTCACATCCAAGGAAAAGCCCTCAGGAGAGCTGGCCCAGGGACAGGAGGAGATGCTTTGGCTGGGACTCCCCAAGTTAATTCTTCTGGCAACTCTACAAAGACTTCAGTACGTTTACAATGCATAATTATTTCCTTTGCCTTACCAGGGAGTGAAATCAGCTTCCTGCCATGGCAGCGCACGTATTCCTGCATTATGAGCCCCAAAGACAACTCCAAACATGGATTTTAACATCCAGTTCTTAGAAACGAGGCCACGCCAAACGCCATCCGTGACAGAACTGGCCCTGCCCTGCCTTTGCTCGAAGCCTCTGGGTTCAAAATGAAAGGTCCTTCCTCCCTCCTTGCCCTTCCCCGGGTGAGGAAGCTCCATAAACATGGGTGAGCTCACCCCCAAGATGGTTTTGTGTTCCCTCTGTGGGATGTGGAGTCAGAGTGAGCTTCAGCCTCTCCTCCCTCTCTGCAGCTGCTTGGTCGGTGTGAGGGTGCAATGAAAGAGATCTTGGCTTAGAAATTGCAATGTGGAGTAATGAAGATTCGATCCATGCTGGTCCATGGAACCCTTGGGAGAAGGGTGAGGCTGGCATTGGTCAGAAGATGCAGGTTTTTAAACGGATGAAGAGCCTTTCCAGCAGTAGAGATTAAAATAAGGAGTACTTGACAGCAGTTATTTAACCAAAAGCAGAATCTTCAAGGAGCTACAAAATTAAAATATTAAAGTCACTTTAAAACGTGTAACTCAGCATGTAACTCACACGAGTGCCAGTTCTAGGGTGAAACACAACACTTGGCTCTTACACGTCACCAGAATATATTAAATGTAACTGAGATGATAAAATTCACGGCGGAATTTCTCGCAACTGCTTTCTTCAGTAAGGTCTCATACTCTTCAGTAGTATCGCTCCCCTGCCTGAACACAGTTCAAACTACATGTTCTCAATAGAAAAAATATTCACCATAGAAAAAAAAAGAATACTTCCTCAAGACACTTGGGAAAATGAACACAACTCCTAAGTCCTGTGTGATTACATGTACTCCAGTGCTCTGTGATGTCACCAGCCTAAAAACATCATCACCCTTGAGAGCAGAGGCCATAGGCATTGACTGGAAGCCTTCAGAGAAACTCATGGATTCCACCTTCAAATACACCCGAACATCCATTTCTCAAATACACTGACAATTCAAGTAATTTTTTAAAAACTGCTTTTCATTTTGAAATATAGCTTCTTCATCTGAATGCCTGGATTGCAGCATGATTGACGCAGGCATTTGCAAGTCTTGGAGGAGGAGGAGGAGGAGTTTGAGGCAGTTGAGCAGGAATCTCACACCGTGCTGTGTCTGCCTGTCCAGCACATGGATTGATGGCAGCCCAGGGAGGCTGAAGCCAAAATGGGACAACAGCATCACAAACACGTCTCACAAATGACAAACGGAAGTTTGGTTTCCAAAGTTGCTTTAAATGGCTGCTGGATAATGATCCAAACCTATTTTAAATCAAGTTAGCACAACTCTTTCAAGCTCTTTCCAGAAAAATATCTTTGCACTGCAGCTGCGTCCTGAATCACGGAAGGGGACATGGAGGATGCGCCGACGACATTGGTGCAGCAGCTCGGAAGAGCTCCGGCCTACAATTCCTCCCCAACACAGGAACTGCAACAGCAACATTTGAATTTTAAGGCCTAAAAACTGCTTCTGACACAGATTTTTATACACCCAGACTATGCCATAAAGTGACAGAGGTAGGCCTTGGGTTCTCCTTGTTGTACTGACGCCAAGCCTTTACCTCGGCTGCCGCGTTCCCAGCCAGGAGGGTAAAGGATCGTAAAAAGTGCAATTAATCAGTGACTTCCTTTCCCTGCGGAAGAGAATCCGCACGCCCCCTCTCACGAAGCTGACCCCAGAGATGCCCTTTCTCCACGGCAGCTTCATCCCGAGATGATCAGGTTTAAATGCCAAGAAAACCCCCGAGTTCACCAGCACGTGAAACTCTCAGCTAGAAATTGTCACAGCATATTCCAACGACATTCATAAAATGCAGCACTTGTGATAAAGAAACCTGTGAGTGCTGGTCACCTCTCCCAGCTGCTGCTCCTTCCATCTACAGTTGACATCCAGCACGCAGTGTCACCCTCTCCTGAAGAGCAGCAGATTTGGGAGTGGCTGTGAATAGTATGCCTAAAGAATTCACTGCAGTTTCTTAGAAACTGCAGTAATTGCTTTTTTTTTTCTTGAAAATAATTGCAAATAAAAGAATTATGTAGTAATTGCACTAACAAAAACATGAAGTCTAAAATTAACGTAGCTGTCAGACCAGTAATATCATGCTCATGAAAAGATTCGATCGATGTCTAAGCATTTGATTCAGTTATTACGCTAGTGAAATCTGAAATGTTCAGACATAAAAATGGCAAGAGACTATAGGTCGAGATAGCTTCCATTTTCTGTTAGTTTAAAAACAGCCGAAAACTTAATTTTTCTAACTGCTAATTGTATACACTGTGAGTCTCATGCAGATTAATAAAACTTATTCGAAATCTAAATGTATTCTTAATAAAAAAGTGTTCAGAAATGACATTTCTAAGTTGTAGAGAAAGCAATTAGCATCAGAGCAACCTGCTCAAACCTAGAGGAAGGACTACAGAATTTCATTTACATTTTTGCACGAAACTGCCTTTTCTTCTGCAAATTTTAGCTACAAGTAGTGAAGGTCCTAATTTGCTTTCCTGAAAAAAAAACAACCCCACAACAGAAGTTCTTGATCCTGCACCTGCACTCCTTGGAATGTGGGTGAACAAGCGGCGGTGGCCTCACACGGCTGACTCGCCCTCCGGCTCCGCCGCCGCGGCTCCTTTGCGCGTCAGCTTCAGCACCGTCGGCTTCTCCGTGCCCGTGCTGCCGCCCTCAGCTGTCTCTGGAGGACCCAGTCCCTTCTGCTCTTCCTTGGGCTCTTCGTTGACTTCAGGGTAAATCACCAAGAACGTCGCTGTCAAAAACCCCAGGAAGGATCCCACCGAAGCCACCATGGGGATGACTCTGACCGTGCCGACCATGTCCACCACGCCGCCAAGCGCGGAGGCCACGAGGATCTGGGAGATGTAAACCTGACACGACAGGATGGCGCAGTCGATGCCGAATCCCCGCTTCGAGTTCCCGGGGCTGTGGTGAATGTACTGGAAAAAGACAAGAAACGCGGTAGGAGGTAAAACAATGGATGAGAGCAATACTGAAACACCAGAACTTCCCTTGAATTTCCCTGTGGTCAACTTTACATCATCTTTGTGCATCACCACAACACAACTCCAGAGCAACAGCCTCCTTATCTGCTCGTCAGCAGCCTCTTCACGCTGCAGCATGAGGCAGGTATCGACTGGGTCACTTCTAGCTCCGATCAGCTCCAAGAGGAGGTTTTGTAAAAACAACTTCACATGGAGCATTTACACAAAACATTATTTTTATGATCATAGAAAGGACTCCTCCTCCCTATTGCAATGCAGGAACTTGTAATAAATGATCCTCCTGTAGTCTGTAATCCAAATGGAAAGGGGAATTACACTGTTGGGAAGTAAAACCGTCCTTGTTTGCAGCAGAATGGGTTTGCCTTATACATCCTCAAAATTACAGCTGCATTTCCACACTCACTTCAAAATCTAAGACTGTGAAAAACCTGAGTAACGCTACCATACCACATCCAAGACAGGAGTAACAAATAGATATATAATAAATACCCCAAAAATAATTTAATTTCTCCTCATCTACCATAATCACCCAAATCCTTTTATACCTCAGTACAGGGAAAAGAAATCGTGACCCCATCTGAGCCAACTCAATGCCAAGTCTACCTGATTTCAGCACCAGCTCCTGCCGTTTACTATCCATTCTAACTTCGGCACACATCCCAACAAAGCAAGTCTCTTCAATAAAGGGATTTAACAAATCCATTTTACCACCATGATCTTCAGAGAAACATGAACGCTCTGCCTTGATTCACATATATACTCCAAATATTCCACCTACCTGTTTGATCTCATGGTATTGTCCCAAAAGCGCGTAGGGGCAGTAGGAGATGCTCATGGAGACTATTCCCATGGTGCTGATCATTATCATGGTGACGTACACATTGGGGAACATGGCCATCACTGCAGTGCCAAGGGAAAAACCCAGCGTGCCCAGGATGTAGATCACTTTTATGCTAAGGTCGTAGTTGTCCAAGTATTTCTGCAACAAGGCTGCAGAGATAGGGAATAAAACAGGAATAATGGAATTGTTTGGGTTGGAAGGAGCCTTAAAGACCATTCAGTTCCAACCACCCCTGCCATGGGCAGGGACACCTTCCACTATCCCAGGTTGCTCCAAGTGCCATTCAACCTGGCCTTGGACATTTCCAGGGATCCAGGGGCATCCACAGCTTCTCTGGGCAACCTGTGTCAGTGCCTCATCACGCTCACAAGGAAGAATATTTTCCTAATATGAATCTAAACCTATTCTTTGCACTTTGAAGCCATTTCTCCTCAAATATCAGTTTACTCACTAAAATATTTCGGGGATTGGCAATGGCAGCTCAATACCCTGTTTAGGACATGGATGCTTGGTGCATATTTGGGTTGTCTGAGCAGCACATCCCAGCCCTCACTGGGAAAAGTGTTCCTGCTTCAGAAAGAGCTCTTCCCCAGGGTACTGAACTGTGCAGACATGTCTGCAATGCGCTGCAAAAGGCTGAATTTAAGTTTTGCAAAAACTCTCACTTTCAGAGTCTATTCCAAGCCCAAATTATCTGCAGAATGACTTTCAGTAATACATATTTATAATTTTGATTTTAAAACAGTCTTTGCAAGAACCCTCTTGCATATGCTTAAATCTTCTATCAAGCATGATTTTAGTTTCCTGAAGGCTTGTTAAATGCCACTCAATATCCTTTGATTTCATTCTGTGCTTTATGCCACTTAACCATCTGTTCATATTTCCACCTCTACATTTGGAGGAACTTTTTAATATTGATTCTTAAAGAAGCCCTTCCCCTTCCCCACAGGAAATGCTTTTCCAAAATATCCTTTACACCAAATAAGGAGGTGGATGCCACCTGAAGCAACAGTATTTCAGGAGGGCCAGGAGTTGGATGAGCCTTGTGGGTCACTTTCAACTCGGAATATTCCATGATGCTACTTTTACCTTAGAAATACATGCGTGAGGTGCATTTCACTGTGTGACTGCACAGTCTCTTACCTGAACAAACGGCAGCAGTAGCAGCATAAATCACCAGCCCCCAGCATCCCATCTGCACACCGGCATTGTAGGCGTGCAGCTCAGTCGAGTTGGAAGGGGCCTGCAAGACACAAACGCCAACACCACTTTGTTGTACTGAGCACGTCTCAGAAACGAGGGACTCTAAGCAGGTCTGCCCATGGGAACTGCTCTCCTACCTTTGGATCGCCCTGGAAGATGACCTGTCCCATGAAATCCGTGTAGAATACAGCTTCAGCAATGATGGAGAACCAAGTCAGGAGGTGACAGACACACAGCCTCAGCAGCTCCTTGGGCATCTTCAGCATGGACAACCACAAGAGTCGAACGGTGGTTTCGGTCTCGCCCTCCTCGCTCTCCGTGTCCCCACTGGAGTTGGTGGTGCCGCTCTGGTTGCGGTGCCGACAGCGCTGCCGCTGCCGCTTCTGCATGTCGTAGATGTCGTTCATGCTGCGCGAGGACTTGATCAGGACGATGGCATTGGCCCGGCGGAAGCGGTACCGGTGGGAACCGATCTTGCCGTAGTACGAGAAGGTGTAGGACGGCTGCCGGTAGAACATGTGCCTCCGCCTCCGCATGGAGTTGGAAGTGCTGGATTGCTTCATGCCTATTCTGGCGTGTCCATTGAGGAACTCTTTTGGTAGGGAGCCGTTGATGTTTGGGACTTTATCTTCATTTAAACGATTATCAAGCAACATTTCCTCTTCCTTCTCATTTTCCCTGAGGAAAGCAGACAGGTGGTTGAGTTTGGACTTCATGATCTCCTGGCTCGTGTTGTGGGGAGTGTTTGGATATGAAGCATCCTGAAAAATGGAGGGTTCGATGTCATGCAGGAAAAGCAGCTCCGATTCAATTTCCAGTGTGGCATCGGGCATGTGCAGAACTGAGTCACTCTTGCTTCTCACAATGTTCACCTCAAGGAACTCCAAATTGAGGTCGTGCTCCGACTGAACCTCATCATGGAACATGGAAGCTCCATAGGGCTCTTCCTCACTAATTACATTCAGTCGATTCAGAGGGGGGAGACTGCCACTGAATTTGGCACTGGAAAGTGTGTCTCCTTCGTCATCGATCCTGTCCTGCTGAGGGTTATATTGCTCTTCTTCAATGCTAAAAAGGTGGAGAGCAACGGAGACAGAGAAAATAATGGCTGCAAAGAAGAAAAGGACTTGCTCTTGAGATTTAAAAATGCTACCCAAGAAGGTCTGTGTCCAGTCCAGCCCTCCTAACATATAACCAATTGCTCCTCCAAGACCTGCGGAACATAAAAAAGTGAGAAGTGAGTTCAGGAAAAATCAATTCAGCTACAACCTGGTCTTTAGGAAGACTGGACAGCTGCCAAAAACATCTCAGCTAAGTCCATACCAGCTGAAAATGCATGGATGTTCAGGGCCATGTCTTGTTCTTCACTGTCCACCACATCCAACAAGTAGGCCCGAATTGGCCCTTCGGTTGCATCGGCGCAGAAGTCCAACACCACAACCCCGAGCACCGTGAGAACTATTCCAATGGGCTGATTGTCCGGGACATCACCAATAGCCAGACCTGGGGAGAAACGGGACAGGAGTCTCAGCATCTCATCCAAAAATGGAAAACTCCTAAGAACAAGCTCAACGCCTTAGGAGAGAGGTGGCCAACATGCTCGCTGCAAACACTCCTGGTATGGAGTAAAATGGCAATTTCAGCTCTTTCACGCAGTATCATGGAAGGTCTGGGACAAAGATGGTTTTTATGTTCTTAAGACTGACGTTTATCAAAATGTTATTTTATAAAGCATCTGTTAAACCTCTGGGAGCACTGGATATTATTCCGTATTCCTCCCATGTATTTTCCTTCGGATGCTGAAGGCTGTTTTTATAAAAGACAGCCATAGTGGGAGAGGGGAATATCCAAAATGATGTATTTCATCTGTCAGATACATCCACAGGTAACTGCACTGCTGGCAGCATTCCTGACATGATGCTTAACATGCAGTGGTCGCAGTACACCAGGATGGAGTGAAATTTAGCCACTTCATCTCTCTGTTTGCTTTTCTTAAACATTCCTATTTTCTAGATCACTTTTATAAGCAAAACTTTTAAGGATCAAGCAACATGGATGTATTTTGCATTGCAAAAAGCATCAGTCGGCTTCTGTTGACAGCACAGGATGAAATGCTTTTTTGTCTACAGAGTAGAAAGGCAGCATTAGTGCAGAGCTGGATAATTTGTCATGAGATGAACCAGTGACAAAAGCACGAACTACTCAAATCACAGAGATTTAGAAGTTACACATGCGAGGCTGATAAAACCATTAGCGTAACTGATTAAAATGTCTGTGGAAGGAGATGAACCGGCTAAGCCACCAAAAATCATCCAAATCTCCAGTGCTGATTCCTGCATATTGAATCCTCATTTATGCCAAGCCCTTTGAAGGCTAAAGAAGTTTGTGAGTGTTCCACACTCGGCTGAACCCTATGGCAGAAAACATCCACAGTGTTTCAGATCTGCTGGAAACACGCACAGGGCAGGAGAGAACAGGAGTTGTTCTCCTGGGACATGGCTGTGTCGTGATGGGGATCAGCCAACCTCTGTGCTCCTGGTTCCCCTCCCTACGACTCCTACTGCCAGAGGCCACGTTATGAAGGAGGGTCTGATACAGTTTTTGCAGCATCTCCTGTTGTCCCAAACTGCATTTAGGATTGCAAGTAACTGGAGACTGAGGATAGAAAAGTGAAGAGGAAAAATCAGCAATATTTTGTGCTGATTTATTAGAAGGCTTCAAAATAAGCCTATAAACTGAGCATGAGGTTGCTTGCCAGTGTCAATGGTCCTGACCTAAACTACTGTATGGAACTGAGAGCTTCTTATCACTTAAAATCTTGCAAGAGAGCTGCAGTGTAACATTCTGCAAACATCTGGAGGAAGAGGAATGAGTCTTGGAGACACAAAAACTAAAGTACAATTGATGCCCTATGATAGCAATTCAAATAAATAATTATTGTTTGCATAAATTAAAAAAGCATAAGCTAAATGTCATGTATCTGAATAGTTTGTCCACTGCAGTTTGCAGAAAACTTAAGGCAATCATACGGCATTCCAGTCTGGCTTTAACGAGCTGAGCCAAGGTAACATTCCACTCATTTCCCTCAATTAGTAGACCTGTTTCACAATAGAGCTGCATCTAACCCGAAAAAAGAGAGCCAAGAGGATGTTATTAGGTGCTAAGTTCCTTTCGTTTGCATCAGTCCAACCATTTTGTAAACATTTTCCCAAACGTGCTTGCTGTCACCTCTCCTACAATAAATTTACAAAGAGATTGTAGATTAAATTTGTAGTAAACTATGTTCAAGGGAAACTATTTTTACCAGCTTTGATGGGGGCTCAGGAAAAATTATTTTCCCACATAGTTTCTGATAAACAAATATTAACTGTGTTCTGGACTTTTTCAATACCGGGTCTAAGAAAAGCACAAGAAAAAGTGAAAAGATAATTTTTGAAATAATGCTGGAAACAGGATGTGTTGCCAGATATGCATTAAAGGGAAAATGGATCACAACAGGAAACATTTCCCTGTGAACAGGTTGCTACAATTTTCCCATGTCAAGGATCGACCAAATTCGTCTCAGCGACCGCAAACATTATGCTGGCAACCATTGTACTAATAACGCTGTTATTAATACCAGTTACAGCTACGATTGCACAATGTTCAGCACAGCGCTGAACTCGTGAGTTCAAATAATAACAGGCAAGATGGACAGAGCTCGAGCGCAGAGTTGTGGAGATTTCTAATGATTTTAACATTAAGTATGAGTTAAACCAACTGCAGAGCATTATCTTTATTTTCTGCATTAAAATCTCCAAGCAGGTACATTAGCAGGAGGCACATGCGGGGATTTCCTTGTCATTTACCTATCACAGAGCCATTAAGGAAAAGTGCAACTCCGAAGAGGACACCAATGCAGAGAGCAAGGATGAAAGGCCGCCGGCGGCCCCAGCTCAGCGTGCAGCGGTCACTGGCCGAACCTATGAGCGGAGTGAAGATCAAGCCCAGGATAGGGCTGAGGAACCAAGTGAGGCTGTAGTATTGTTCAGGAAGACCTAAAACAAAATCAAAAACAATGGAAAGGTTATGTGGTACACGCTGAACATTTCGCTCTCTACATAAAATTTTGTTCCGGCATTGAAAACTGTAAATTGAGGGTAATTTACCTACAGTGAATTCTCTCCCAAATTAAAAACTCATTTAAGAAATGGTTAAAAAACAGCTAAGGAAAGCACTGATCATTTACCTTTTAAATACCTAGGAAATAAGAAAGTAACAATTGGAGTATTTCTGCCATTGAAACCTCTATCCATTTGTGGAATATAAACCCAAAGATTTTGGGGTGCTTGGAAGCTGCCTGGCTGTCATATACACAGATCCCCTGCTCAACAAAGCTTTTAAGATTCAAAATTGAACGTTATAGTGGCGTTGTTTTCATCTAAGACCACCCTCATAAAAGGGTTATTAAAGATTTCATGGACTGAGACTGAAGGACAGGATTTGAATGTCTTATGAAACATCCCATTTCTACGCACAAAAATGTTTACAAGAATGAACAACTCACAATAAAAACAGCAATTAGCAATTATTCATCAGCTTAGATGAATCTAAGGTTTGCTCATCCCCACTATCTTTGTTTTTTTAAGAACAGAGGTGACTATTCATAGGATAAGATGAGAAAAAGTTAAAGTTTACTACATAGCACTTACTAGAAAACAACAACTTGCTATAAATAATAACTTCTGGAGAAGAAAGAGCTCCCAAGCCCTGCTCTCCACATCGCCAGCACGGAGCAGTGGCCTGCAGATGGCAGACTGGCCACAGCGGCAGCCACGCCGACTCCTCTGGGATCTGCCTCCCTCTCGTTTATCAGCACAGGGCAGGTAACACTCAGACGCGATTCTCAGAAAAGTGTTAAAAACAAAACAATCTATTTCTTGCAGTCCAACTGATGCCAAGACAGAAAAACTCGGTGGCTTTATCCCAGGAAGGAAAACCATTTATTATTTAAACCCATATAGGGTGAGTGCGAGTAGCATTTGACCTTTGCTGGTGAGATCAACCTGTACCTTGTGCTCCCTGTTCAGCACTCTGAGGCATCCATTACCAAGCAGGATTGTACCAATCCCTGCCCAAAATAGCCTCTGATGCAAATGTGGAAGTCTAATCTGCTGCTGTTTAAAGTAGCACCAAACCTTGACTAGCAACACTGACTTCTTCCGTGAGACAAATGAGACTTTCCTGAGGGCGTTGCATGCTCTGTGGTGATTTAGATATTACAGGAAAATAAGCTGGTTTTTGGCATAAATAACCAATTTCATCATCAGGATTCAAAACACAGCTCTGAGGCCAAGGTCTATGTGATTTGACTCAACTTTGGCTAATGGACAAGCTCTGCTGAGTCCAGAGTTATTGGAAGAGACCTGCCCCTTCTGAAACTTCCCAATCTGTGGTTTTGGACCGAGCGCACCATGAACCTCCTGCCACGGGGAATGGCATCAAGGTTCAGCCACCTTTCCTTGTTACAGGCAGCTACAGGCCTGTACTGAGGCCAGAACTCCACATCAGTACTCACCATGGAACTGCTGACTCCTCCTGCACGGGATTTAGATCTTTAGGTAAGGGTTGTGTTTGTACACGTGGCACCGTGTTCACATCATGATTCAAATCACTGTTTCCTACTTAGCTTTTCCTACTGTTTGGTGATGTCTTGGCTGATGTGGAAGGTTTAGCTGAGACATACCTCTCTATGTGTTTGCATATCAGACCTAAAGCTCTTGGTGCCTCCAGACCCCAACATTTATTTGCACCATCCAGCTTCTCTTCATGAACACTATCCTCATCAAAGATGCAAGTTAGGAAGCCAGCAATTCAAGCAGAAGTGCAAGGAAAACCTCCATCTCCCTGTGGCTTTAACACTCTCTTTAACTTCACCAGGTTCAACAGCTTCCCAAGCACACAGGCAGGTTCAGGCACCTCACCTGCTCCAGGATGCTGACACTTATCAGTGCCTGAGCCGGCTTAAAAATTAATTAATGATGGGAAAAGGAAACATTTGGTTCAAGGCAAGCAAAACTAAAGTCTAGGCATGATTCATTTAGGGTGAATGATTTTTCTGCAGGACACAGAAGAAATGGCAACGTGTAAATACTCATCCCATTCTGCCTGCACAGAGCCATCCTGGGAGCAGTGGAGAAGCACCCAAGGTTGCTACTGAGTGAGGCCAAGTCCCCGCAGAGTCCATTTCAAACGCAGCGAGAAGCTGCAGCGTAACCAATGTCATGGATCTTTCCTGTAGCGATCACCAACATCTGGAATAACTCCACGGCGTTTCACTGCACAAAGGCTGCGTGTTGAAAGCAGACATTTCTTTTCTGAATTATGTTGTGACTTGTGAATTATGAACTGGGACGTCTCAATCGAGCTCATCCATCAGTAAACACTTGTGAGACGCCAGGACGGTTTTGCAGTAAATCATACAGAGACTTTAAATAAACACGGGGTGAAGGCTGGCAAGGGCTCTGTCATCAGCATAACAAGCCTTATCACATCTTATATGAATAAACCAAGAGATTTAAGTAAAATGGACACAATTAAGAGATTTTCTTTTAATATTCCAGCATCCATTGGGACAAACAATTTGTTTTAATGGAGACTGTGAGCAGAAACAACGAGGAAACACTGGTGTATCAGAGACAAGCAACAGGAGTGCAAATCAGGGACACCAGGGGCTGGCACAGCTCACTGTCCCTCTGTCCTTGAGGCTACCACTTTGTCTCCAGTCTGCAATGACACTTCTCTGTGGTGTATACAAATCTTAACAGAAAAAAAAAAAAAAAGTTCTGAAAACACTTTGAAATGATAATTTGAAATGATAATTTGAAATGACTTCTGCAGAGAACTAAAAACTGTTTACAAATATTTCTCCTTCAACTGTAAAACCTGCACATTTCTCAACTGGATAGATAGGTATTTTTTATGTTTTATAGCCACAGCTAACTGTTATAAAAATGTCCTAAAATTATTAAAAAATACTTAGTACTGGACTTCAAGTACTTTCAAGATAACTTTGCATGTAATAACTCAAAATCAGATTAAGGTCTGGATTGATTTTACAGAAGAAAGAAAAAAGGGTTTTTACCCAGCCTTTGCTACATGACTAAAATTAGGGAGTTTTATCTTTCCATGTGTGAGTCAGAGGAGAGAGACTGAAATGCTTTCTTTGGAAGAATTTATTTTTGTTTATGGCAAAGGGTGATCTTCCTAACATCTAAGTATTATAAATAAAAGCCTAAATCTAAATATTTACAGTGAAAATGGCTTACTTTGTAGCAGACATGTATCTCAATGATTTCAGAACAGACCCATGGATGTAGCTTTTATGCAAGGGTAAAAAGGACACTTGAAACCCCAAGAACATTATGTTTCAAGATCTTTCTTTAGAAAAACCACTTTGATATTTTTTTATTGAACTACTCATTAGCAGCCAAAAAATCTATCTTTAGAAAAAGAGGCCACGATAAAAATCTATACAAGAATTAATTGCTCCATTCCAAGAAAAGTGGAAGAATTTCTAAAATCTTTGAGTGCTCCCCCAAGTAAACAGGAAAGGGATAACTTTCACGTGAAACACGAGCCATTCCCACAGAGTGTGTAATGGCAGGAATCACTGACATGAGCACAACCTGCTTTCTCCCTTGCTGGAGAAGCCATGGCATGGGCCTGCTTCCATGAGGGAAGTGGCAGGGCCCTGATAAATCGCATTCCAAGTGTAAGGCAGCAGTTTATAAAATCATCATGTGTGTTTTACATACAGTTATGCAGAATTCCAAACTGTTACCATTTATTAAGTGACGTGTGTGGCTTTACTGTAAGTATGTAAACTGTGAGATTGTCACATTAGAATTTACTTGGTTACGAAAGTGGAAAACAACTGAGTGGGGTTAGAGAAGGCTCCTGGCGGAAAGTGGGTGCACATGAAAACTAAATTAAAGCAGTAGAGGACAAATTAATTTGCTGTTGGGAGAATTCTCTTGTGAACCTGGCAGACTCCTCACCTGAGCAATGCATGGGCAGACAGAGCAATCATTGTAGCAATGGGGCAAGAATGTGAATTATCCAGTTTCCTTTTGTGTTTGCTTTCTGTATCTAAAAGTTGAGATGTGTTATTGATAAGCTCAGTCTGCCCAGCCAACCAAAACTCTGAAGAGTTCTGGTGCCAGAAGAGTTTTCTCTCTCTGTACAGATTTATGTGTCACCTCTGATGTCTGTGCTCAGCAGCGTCACTGAGAAATCAGACTTTTGTAAAGCTCACAGCCATGTTCCACCAAGAGGTTTCCAGGAAAAATCTTTCTGAGGCACTGAGCACAACCTCCACTGTCCCATGAAGTGAGACTTCAAAAGGTACCTCACAGATGCTCTTCCTAAAATTCACCCTTCACACTGGCAGAGTCTGAAGGACCTTCATAATTTCAACAGTAGCTTTAGTGCTAGACATTTTCATATAAATGAGAACGTTCCAGACAGACAAGGAGAACTCCAACCCCAAAATACTTTTCTTCCCTTAAAAGAGGCTGTTCTGCTTTTAGTATCTTCAATGTCTGCATACATGATATGCATATTTAGGTTGGCGTGCGTGATTTGGCAGGAAAAGCAAAAAAAATAAGACTGAAAATTGAAATATTTAAAGAAATTGTGTGTGTATATGTGTATGTGTATATAAACAACAGAAACCCCGTTAAGTCTCCAGAGGTTTTCTGCCTCGCAAGAATGAGTTCCAATAATGAAACTTCATAAAAATTCTGTCTGCAAGAGTGTTGGAAAGCTAAAGAAGGTAATTACATATCCTAATGGCTCCTTTCTCTGTATATGTATGCTGCTAAACCTACAGCATGTCATTTTATGCAGTATTTTAAAATGGGAAGACAGTTCAGAAGGCAGCTGAGGCAGGAAAGACAACAATAAGCAGAAATGTGGAGACAGAAGGAATGTTTTGACACCAAGAAGTTCCTTCTGACGCCCCCATTCAGAGGCAAGGACTCAGCTGGGGGGTGTATTTTAAATAAACCTAGCTATGGTTACGTGCTGGGCCAGCAGCCCTGCAGCATCCAGCCTCTGATGTGCACAACAGATGCACAGATGCTGGCTTGGACTGGATTTTAAGGCAGCACAGCCATGAGATTGTCGTCCATGTGACAGCCCTTCCACAACCTCTTACAGCCAAAAGTGAGAAGTCCCAGCTGCTGAGAGCTGCTGCACCCACCTGCAACAGGCTAAGGCTCGGCTGGGACTGATTTTGTACGGCCAAGAGTGGTTCCACGCAGCACACGCCTTTACCAAAGGCTGCTGAAACTCACAGCAGACTCAAAGGCCAAAGCAGCTGCATCCCATTACCAATTTAATGCTGTTCCTTTATTTTGTCTGTAATTTTCCACCTCCACGCTTGCCTTGCCAGGTAGCAGCTCTTACAGTAAACCACCATCCGCCAACTTGGAAAAGCAGCCTGGTGGCCTCACGGGGGAGGAATAATAACTGGAGGATTATTATTTAGCCTTTTACTGACAGCTAATCTGAGGAAACACCGAGGAGGGAAAAAACATATTGGATAAACAAGGTTAGTATTTGTGGTGTGAACTGAATGTGGAGCAGGTCACAAGGCAGACTCAGAAGTCTCATACAAATCAGTGAGAAAAAGAGCAAAACACAACAACAGCTTCTGTTAGGAGCGATGACTGCCACTGAGACCCTTGTAATATGGCATTTCCCAGCCAGCTACAAACAAACAGGACACTGGCTTCTAGTAAATAAGGGTTTGTTTTTTCCCAGACAAAAAAAGTGCCCAACAATAGTGGGACCAGCACTGCTCACGGTTCACAGGAAATGCTCACTGTGTCACCATCAGTCTAAGGGCTGCGTGAGGTCACGAGTTACATGGAAGAAAGATTAAGTCACATGCAGCAGTTTCTATTCAAAACCTCTTTTTGATAAGTTCTATTGGGGGAAAAATAGTTCTTTATAAGCTTAACAATAAGATCTGATATGGGAATAGGATGCTAAGGTCCTATTTTCATTTGTTAGAAATCATCACCTAGAGACTTGTTTATACACTTTAAATAAACACCATACAAATTTCTGAACGAACACAAGAAGTTGTCATGCCCTGCAAATGCTTTCTGTTCCACAGTTTCATCCTTGTATAAAATACTGCATGCTGCTAAAAATATTTCACATTGATCTGTTTAAAACTGCATTGCTTATACAAGCGGCTTTGTTTAGACTGTATTTTTTAGGCGTGTAGCAAGCAGAACCAATGCTTGTCAAAAAGCTGTGAAAAAGTTCGAACTCTGGTATCTGTTTTTCATCTTATACATCAAAATTGTAGGAACCACTGCAAACTCAAGCAGTTTAGCTTTGGAGGGTCTATACGAGGAGTAGGAGTTTCACACTAATTTAATAAGTTCAGCCAAATATGCATTCGCTTATATTTAAAATAAAAATACAGCCTTGACACACATTTGTGTTTCCCAGAGAAACTGCAAACAAACTGCAATGCCTGTTTTGCCAACTGCATCACCACGAAACTTTGACCATACATTCTTTGCTTCTTGCTATCTCCCCTCAGATTTTAGGACTTTTAATGGCTTGGAGTGGGACCCTCCAAGAGAAAGAAACCATACCTGAGCCAACATATGTTGAACCAAAGCACCAGAATAGGCCTGACTGCTGGTCTGAGCACTATTGAGGTATAGTCAATACTTGTATATAGAGTTTGTTGCACCCATGAGAAACCACCTTCTGGGTTGAAATAGGAACTCTATACTGGACTTGGTTTAAATGTGAAAATTTTGCTTTTCATTCAATGACTCCCACTCTGCTTTTATAAGGCACTTGCTTAAGCCAAGTTCTTGTTCAGAAGCCACCTGGAAGAAGAAGCAAACAGCACAACAAAACTGGAGAAAAACTGACCAATACTTGTGATCACAGGGCTCGGTTTAGTTACAAGAGTGCAGGTGGAAGAACTCAGAATAAAACTGTGAGGTTTTTCACTGCTCCTTAGCTTCCTACATTAAAATGATTGCCCAGCAATCTGTCAGGCATCTTGATTCGCTCAGTGTCTGAGGAACAACCTACTGCATAAACATCATCTCAAAACTGCGGCTTCAATCTTCCCACTGCTAAAATTCACATCCTGAAATTCCTCTTGTGCCTGTCAAATCGGAACTCTTGTGCTTAGCCTGCAACATTCGCGAGCTGTCAGCACATTATCCACATCTCACAGGCAGGAGTACGTGCGCTCTGCAAGCCGAACGCTCCGCTGGAACACAAACATCACCCACTTGCAAGAAGTCTCTCCTCTCCCTCGTCCCCGTCCTGGCTGGCTCTTGTCAGCAGGGATGGCTGCACAAGGGCCGGGATGCTGGGCTCTCAGCTCACTCAAATGCTCTGTTATTGCTCTGGGTGATATACAGGGCAGCCTCCTCTGTGCAAAGAAGAAATTTTTTTGTGGGACACAAGACTGGAGGGATAAAGCATAATTCCTCCACCCTGTTATGGTTACTGAAGGGAGTGATAATCAAGAGAACAAATAATGAATAGGAATATTGCAGAGGACTGCATTGTTCTGTAAAAACCTGACACCCAAGGGGAAAAGGCAGAAAATTCTTTCCAAAACTACCAGCAGAAGTCAGCTGCAGCCACCATGGAATGGTTGGGAAAAACCCACAGGACCAAAGAGACACTTTGCAGGGGAGAGGGTCACAACACTGTCTGTTTCCCTCTTCCAGGACAGGGACCTGCTTCCTGCATTGTTGTGACATTCAAACCTTCTACAGCACATTCAGGCCTCTAAAATGCACCCCTACTTCTGCTTTAGTCACTCCCTATCATAAGAACAGAATTCTAGACAAAATCTGCATCTACATTAGAGATATAGGAACACATAATTATTAGGAAAACTAAAAGGATGACATTAGGTTAGAGATGTAGGAAAACTGTCTGACATTTCCTTAAAACTTGCATTTCAAATTTTAAATCTCCTTATGAATTGGATGCAAACAACTCAACACTGTTACAGCAGAAACACCTTCCAAAAATTTGGAAACTATTTCACACTACTGCACCTAGACTAGAGACATCCATTTTGAAAGACCAGCTAAACTGGTAATAAAACAAAGCTCTTGCCCTTCAACAGCTTCAGTACAGAAATATTCATGTGGTGTTTCACATGCAGAGTTCTGGAGGTGTTTTTAAGCTGCAGAAGAGTAATATCTCCTTCTGGCAAAGCCATTCCGCCTTTTGAAACTCCCTATGCAATAGCACTCCAGCAGCAACCACGGTGGGTTAAATACTACTTCTGGAAAATGGAATTAAGGAAATAAGTGACAAGCCTCTTAAAGGCTTTCATCATCCAGCTCTCCCATTTTCTGTCTCTGCTCAATTATTGCTTCTCAACCTCCTACAACTGTCCTCCCTTTCTCATATTTGGCAACTGTGGGAGTCGTCAGTGTTTCATTAAGCTCTGCTGCTACACGGCTGTTCTGCCAAAGTTGTAGAAAGGTTTATGTGGCTTTCCTGACAATTTCTGGTTTATAACCCAGTTTTATGGTGCTGTGTCAGGAAAGAGACGCGTATGTTAGGAGAAGTGAGCCAAAGGTATGTGTGGAAGGGGGAGAGGGGAAGCAAAAGCCTGGGAACAGCTGAGGTTTGAGGCATCAGAGAGAGAACACATGGGCTGATCTGCAGGCATGCAAATGTGATTTTCCTTTTAGCATGATCACAGATGCTGTCAAGCAAAGCTTTTAAAGCTTCCATTATTTATTTTAAAGTTTCTAACCCTCCTACTAACCTACTTCCACAAGGGTAACCTATGGTAATTCAGGTAGAAGACTATTTCTAGCTTACTGCCTTTATAACAATCCAGTTTTCTACCTCCTTATCCAATTTTGACATATATGTCTATTACTTGATTTATTTGCTACTCCTGCTGCTGCTGAGGAGGAGGAATCAAAAGCGATGCATATGACTTGCCCTGCTCAAGGAAAGGCCAAAGAATCAACTGCTGTTGTAGGTTTCTTTTTAAAATATATCTAATTAGCAATTCCTATGGGTTCCACTGAATTATATCCTTGTCAAACCCACGGTATTTATTTTTGTCAGGGTAGAGTGTAAAGTGCCAGCTTTACTTACGACAAAAGCTGAACCTTTTATGCTTAAACACTGAGAATGCCAAACAAGCTTTCCCCATGCAGCAGCAGGTAAATAAGCTGCAGAGAGAGCAAGGAAACACAACATTGCCAAGGGCTCCGATCCACTGCTGAAGCTGCTTCACTCAACTTTTCCAGATTATCTGTGCCGTCCTTTTGGCTCTTGGGAAACTTGTTTTTAACTTTTCTTGCTCTCTCACTTATTAACCAATATTTAGAAATATATCACTTTGACACTAATAAGAAATTTGCATCACAGCGTTTAACGAGCTGAAATGGAATATAGATTAACTCTGATGCAACTTCCAGTGTGCTGAACCAGCACTAATAAAAAAATTTCTTTTTAACCACCACTGGAGAGCAGTTTTAAGGGTATAACAGAGGTGCTTACATCAAGTAAGAAACTGAAAACTCTCTTCACTGTGCCAGAAAACACAAGTTGTGTTCTGTATCATAGAACCACCCAAGCCTGACTTCACAACGTCAGGGTATTTATTCCCAGCCTGTCTCCTGCTGCTGGCCAGTTAAGCAAGCTGCAGACAGAGAAGGACTCAAAGGTCACACACACAACATCAGCATCCATTTCCCATTGCTCCTAAGTGTCTAAACGTATGCAGAGCTGTGTACGAATGCAGCAATCAATAAGCTGTTTCACCACGCTGATCCTTCCCTCGCCCCTATGGGATGTAATTAAAAGGCATCAGCCGTACGTGATGCCCCACTTGGGCTCGGCGCATTACGTAACGCTGCAGCACTTCCCGCTCCTCTGGCTGCAAGATTACACATCAATTACTGTGACATGTGTTGCCTGAAGAGATGCAGCATCCCAGTTTACCCAAAGCTCAATAGGGTTTTTCGTCACTGCTTCTAGAGTATCGACAAATTTATAAACAAAGGACTTTGGCTCGAATTCCTTGAAAATTCCCAAAGCCAAGAGGTTCTTATACATACAACAGAAAATCTTTCAGCAACCTGTTTTCCTTTAATCAACAGTGGAGCTTTTGTTGCAGTGATTAACATATTAATACCCTGGAATATGACTATCTACATGGCTGAGTCAAATCCTAACCAAAAACTCGTGTTAACCCCTAGTTTTAACTCTGAGTCAAACCTGAACTGTTAACTCTGGGTATTCAATCCAGATTGAAGCAACCCTCCCACCTCCTAAAAAAAATCTCGTCAACGAACAACTTTTCACCTTAAGAACGAGTTTTCAGTTAAAACCACACTTGCTTAAGGGGAACCTGATCAATATGGGGCTGCCCAGCAGCACCACGAGGCAGCAGGAGGTGCAGCCTGAGCCCCCTTGCTCTGGTCCTGTTCTGCTGTGCAGGGCAAAGAGTTTGTGCCCAAAGGAGGCTTTGAGTACCATTCCACACTGCTCTGTGCAGACCTCAAGGGGAGGTGAAAGCCTGATTGACATAACTAAGCAAGAGCAAGATGAACAGCGGGGCTAGAACATGCCAAATATTCTGGGACTTGCTCGTGGTGAAGATTTTACACCACCACTCTAGCTGGGCTGGAAGGCATCATCACGGTATTAATTCCCATTCCCTGCAGCAGAAGTTTACCCCTGATGTGTCCATTCCACCCCACCAACTCCTAAGCCCTAGGGAATCATAAAAGTTCTGTTTCACCCTGCCAAACAAATGACTGGCGTATACATAGTCCAGCATGGCATCTGCTCAGTGTATCCAGGAACAAAACTTGAAAAAGGAAGGCAAGTAGACTTGAAGGTAGCCAAAAAATTATTTTTTTGTTGAGCAGGCGGCCAGACAGAGTCCGGTCAGCACAATATTTGCGCCCTTGAATTGCAAGCAGCAAGGAAAACAGTTCATTTCCAGCCTCAAGAGTGAAATGCAAGGAGCTTGTCTCTGCACATCAATAAAAATCATTCTCTCCTTCCCCAGTTTTTAGACTTGACTACATGCTTGGAAGTCACATGAAAACAGTGGCTTAAGGAGGTGGTTTTTGACCTTTGTACCCCTGCAGACACCATCTGAGAACGTTCTTCTTCCTGGGGATTAGTGACCAGACAGTTGATCTTTACATTTCAGCTGGGATCACATTTTCATAGTCCTTTTAAGGGTCAGAAGGTGGTGCAGGCAGCTCCTTCTATAATTACCGTGGTTGACCCAACAGAAAAATGTAATACCTAATAAATGTTATAGCTGCCCAATGTACACTTCATATTCCAAAAGCTATTTCCCCCCAAAACCACCAAAAGGGAAAAAAGCTGAATTGATCCTACCTACACTCCTTAGGCCTTTGACATCATGCAGCCTCAAAGTGCTTTACTTCCCTTTTCAATACTCAAAGCCCCCTAAAAAAGCACCATTCCCATGGCAGGCTCACAAAAAGTGTATTGTTAATTTTTACTACGCTGAAAAATCAACCTTCTGGCCTTTCTAAAAGCTTTTGGACCACAGGTTTGTTTATGACAGGAATAAACACTCTGCCTGGGATCATTTTGGTCACAACTGCGCTACTGGGAAGCTCTACCAGAAAGTCAGCAGAGCGGTAACACAGCATTTGCTTTTAAATTATTTGCCGTTTTAAAAGTGTTGCTGAATTATATGAATGAATATATAAAGAAACATGCTGATTCTTCTAACACACTATTCATTGTTTGCTTTAAAAAAAACCCCAAACAGGCGAATTTTGCAAATAACCCATCCTAAGCTCCTAAAGAGAAACTGCATTCCTCTACGCAGCTGCCTTTATTGAGGTTAATTCCTCATGTGGCTACATCAAGCGGAACAGAAATCCTATTAGTGCTTTCCCCGTTTGCTGCAGCAAATGAGCAGCGTGTTGGAGTTTGCAGGCACCGTTTTCCATGTACATTGCTCCAGGAAAAACACCGCAGTTCACCAGTGGTTGTAACGAACAATTTCTAGATACAAGCCCGAGGACTATCAGACAAAGAGTTTTAATCAGCTGAGGGTTTTCCCCACCAAAAAAAGTGTTTTTTCTCTATAGCTATTCATGCCACCAACCACCTGTCTTGTGGTAAAGCAATATAGAAAACCATTCTCTCAGGTGAAATTTTGGGGCTGATTAAAGGCAGTGTTGATGTTTATGGAGTCTACCCTAAACTTTCAAACTTTCCTAACTTTCCTGCGTGTTTTGGCTTGAACATTAAACACACTGTACAGGGGAGATATATTACATGAAACACATTCTATACACAGACAGGGGAGATTTAAAAGCAGAGCTGCTTTCACATTGAAATCTTCTAAATTCTAGTTAATAAAAGCCTTGATCTTAGCATTTGAGCTTGCAGGGTCGTACTACAGAGTTGCTCTCATAGGAAATTTTGGTACCTAGAGCAGAGTCTCAGGCATTACTCCAAATAACTCACACTCACTGTGTCCCTGAGAAATGCCTCCCCCACCCTCATCATCTGTTTAAAAATTACACAACTGCATTTGTACGTGAAGGATAATGAGATCCACGAAGTCACTTTGCACCAAATAACTGGAATTGATAGTCTGGAATAAAATGTAATAATACAAGATGAAAAAGTGTTCTTACTGCAGACCTTTAAACGTGATCTTTACTCACATGTATTATGTTGCACAATCAGTGATGTTACATGTGGAAGGATAAATTTACCAATAAAACCTGAAGTTAAAGAAGCAGGGCACACTAGCAAAGAACCCAGCAAGTATTTCCTTTCCAAATGTGCAAATTTTGAGAGTTAGGCTTTACTGGGGATGAAACAGAATTCTCTTCTGACAACCAGACAACTATTTTTATTAAATTGTGAAAAGCAGTTTTCCTCTATATCACTCTGTATGTAATTTTTTTCTTGCTATTTGAACTTATAGAAGAATGGAACAAGTAATATATTATATATACATGTATATATTATTATGTATGTTATACATTATTTATATATATATACAAGTTATGTGTAAGTTACAGGTGTAGCAACACAGCATTAGTCAGTCATCCAACAAAGAACCTGAATAATTTTTATGATTGAAACCTAAATAATTTGCAAGATTTAGCAATCCTTTCACATCTTACAAAGTTGTACCAAACTCCACTCCTGAAGGTTACAGTTTAAAAACACTTGAAAACTTATTTTAAACACATTTGCCACATCAACAGGGTAGGAATACGTGGTGCAGAAAAAGAACCTTTCTCTCCATTTACCTCCATAACCTCTGGCACATGCTGACTGCTCTCCAGACCGATGGAGTCCCTGGCACAAAACTTATGACGCGTGACTTTGACTACCTCGGAGAAGGGGGAGCACTTGTTAGAATTGCTTAATTAAATAACAGAGAGAGAACCACCCTCGGCCTTTTAACTGATCACATAATCTTATTTTCTCATGCCAACCCCAAATATCTTGAAAGCTCCCTCAAGCACTTCTTGAGCTTCTCACTGTTACACAGCATGTCTGCACTGGGAGGACCCAGCAGGTCACTGCTGCTCACCACAGGTTTAGCCATGATCTCTGAGCTGTCCCCCAGTTGGGGCTTCCTTCTGCTCTTATTTACGGCCAGTATTAAGTAAGCATCATTTGATTTGTGTTAGAGGGCAGGTTTAGACCAGGTATTAGGAAGAAATTCTTCCCTGTGAGGCCCGACACAGGTTGCCCAGAGAAGCTGTGGCTGCCCCATTCCTGGAAATATCCAAGGCCAGGCTGGACGGGGCTTGGAGCAACCTGGTCTAGGGGAAGATTCCCTGTCCATGGCAGGAGGGTGGAACTGGATGGGTTTGAAGGTTTCTTCCAGCCCAAGCCATCCTATGATTCTATGTGCAAAGGCATCAACATCAGGAATACCCAAACCCTTTTTTCTAGAACAGCAGATGTAGGGCAGAACCACTGCAGAGGTGAAAACTGACACCAAAGCCTACCAACCAGAAATCTACTTTTAAAAAATTTTACAGAATAAGGACTTAAGAGGAGGAAAAAAGAGCCCAGCACAGTGCATCTGCTCTTCCTTTCTTCTGCAACTTGGAAGAAAACAGCAGGCCAGATATTTCAGTGACATCCAATCACTGCATAAATTGTTTAAATTGCAGCTGAGTAGGATAAACAATCATTTTGAAGTCACCTGATGCAGTCCATATCAGACAGCAGGTATGCCTGTAATGACTCTTCCTTGCCAGAAAATGTCTGGCTTGGTAGGACACTGACTTTCCCAATCAGGCAAAGAAAACACAGTGAATACCACAACTGTCTCCACTATAACTAATTAACCCAGTAAACAATCATTTATCTGAATACTCAAGACACTTTGGTTTAAATTCATAAAGATTTTTCCCAGAGTGCCCAAGCTTAATACTAATTTTAGAATACATAATTTAATGCTTATTTTCCTGCCACCTACATGAACTCTGAAGGACATGAGCTTGATCTCTCTTCTCCAAAGAAATCCTTTACTATCCAGAAGTGTCCATATATAACATTTGTAAGAGGTATTAAAACACTTTCAGATCAAGAGCTCATTTAAAGCCAGCAGGATATTTTTGGAATTTGCAGATTATCCTGGGGGGGAGCTAAATTCTGATCGACTGAATTACTGAAAGACTATTGTTTACAAAGCAGCACAACTGATAAAAGCAGGAAATTCGTGTTTTTATACAGCCAGTACAGAGAACACACAGAAAATTATCCAGCTCAGTTTATCACTTCAGCCACAAAGAAAAGACTTTGGGATTCAGGGGAGGATAGAAATTCAAGGCGAAGATGATCTGAGCAGAAGTTATACAAAATTTATTGGCATAATAAAAGTGATTGCACTGCCTGATGGGGGGGCATTTGCCAGAGACAAAGCTGATACCAAGGACAGAACCAGGCCACTGTAGCAACTGAGCCTTTCTGCTGATCCTTCCCCATATCAGCACCTCCATGGGGAAAAGTATTCTTGCTCTGGAAGTGTGTTAAGACATTTTTGAGCTGAGTGTGGAAGGTCTCTCCTCACATGGAGCACTCCCAAAAGCCTGGAGAGAAGGCACTTAACTTTGCTGTAGAAAACTGTAGCCCAGCAGTCACCATTCCCTATAAATATTAGGGACTCAGATTCAAATTCTTCAGTTTACGTGCTGTGCATCTACTACACCGCAAAAACTTCACCATGAGGCTCCACCTGAGCATCACCAAATGTTAACAGATTTGGGTTCATCTCTTATATGGAAAAAGCTGCATCTGTGCTGCTCTGTACCCAGTTACTCAAGACTTCAGAGAGAGGAAGATGTTTATGGAGTGACACGAGCTATAAAGGATTTATCCAAACCAGTGTAGATATAATCCATAACATGGATTTTTCCCTATTTAGTTAAATGGACTTGTATTACATATTATCAAACTGAATCAGTAGCACAAAACATTTCCAATAATTTCTTGCAAAATAGCCTGCAGGAAGTATATTTGAAACCTCTTCAGCTGTTGTCTGGGGAAAAGAGGATGATTAAATGGGGTCTCACAGGGGCATCACAACAGAAAGACTCTTGGAACAAGCACACAGGAGACTGAGGGGAACAGAGCTAAAGGGACTGCAGCTCTGACAATCCTTTATTAAAGCATTACATGAGTTGGCAAAAGCCTGCTGACATTCTTTTCATTTCCAAAGTGGCTTTAATTCTACTCCCTTGAAAAGCAAGACTCCTGTTCACTAAGAAGTTCTCAACTGTTCCCTTTTCATAACCTGTCTCACGGTCCACATGCAACAGAAACCCACTGATGTGAGCCGTGGGGTTGCCAGTTCCAATGCTGGGCATCCAAATCTCAGTTCTGATTCTGCAAGTCTCTGCCACTAGAACCCCACAGAGCTGAAAGGTTTCTTTTTACAGTAAAGAACAGGCAACTGCCTGCTGGAAAATTGCCCTGGTGGCAATTACTTTGTAATAAAGAACATGGAAGCACTATCGTGTTTCACCTGTTATTGCTATGGCAAAGTTACCTCTCAGTCAGAGCTGAGGGTCAAACTCAAATTCTGAGCACAAAAACTCCTGCCTGTACATTCAAGGCTTCTCCTGACATCTTGCTCAGATGAGGGTGTTTAGACAGAAGTGTAAAGAGATGTTGGGCATGTGTGTGGAAAGCAGATTAAGAGGAAGGGTTTAGGCTAAGAAAGAGGTTGCGTAAATGTGTGTTTAAAACCACTCAATTTTAGCACATTTGCAGGAGGCCAAAGTCTGTCCCCACTTCTCTCATCTTTTCCCCACTACTCGCAGGAAATCTTAGTAAAAATCCAGGGATCCTGCAGTTCCTTTATTCCCATCTGTGGCCATTTCTGCTCTAGAATTGCCCTTGAAAGCAGCAGAAAGGCCTGCCTTGAGTCTCACAACAAGGTGGGTCTGGTTAGGTGTGGGAGGAAAGAATTTCAAGTCAATTCAGTGACCCAATGATAAGAGAAATGTAAAACTCATGTTTACAATAGACTGAAACAAATTTTAAAGTTATTGGCATTTATGAAAATTAAAATAGAAGAAATATGGTTTAATTTAATACAGTCCCATACCCAGTTCATCACCATTAGCTTGTAGCAGTGTTACTAATTAGTCCTTATTTCTGCTGCTTTACTAGATCTCCTTGGGGCAGGAGAAGAGGAATTTATCAAAGAAGGGGAACACAGATCTCGAAGTACACTTAAGTCCTGCCGAACAGTTTAGCCTCTCCTACCCCTTGGCTGCTCCAGATGAAAGGGAGGCAGCATGCTGGACAGGAAATATTTACAGGTAGGAAGAAGCAGCTACATAAGGACAGAGATGTGCATTTGCTTCTCAGAGAATGATTCTTTTTGGAGGCTTCAAGCTCTTCTGACAAATCACAGACTAAAATGTCTATTGCTGCAGGAAAAAAAAAAAAAGGATTTTAAGAGNATGAAACCAAAATTGCTTTTAAATCTCCATCCTTCACTAACAGTGTGCATTTTTACACAGTTTGCTTTACCCCACACTGTGCTGCTTCTACCAAACCACAGTTTTCAGACCTGTTCATATTTCTTGTGTTATATACCGGTCACTTGCTCTAAACTCAGACTACACAAACTCTTCAAATGAAAACTTGCAAGGATTCAAAGAAGTGTTTGCTCAGTTTTTACTGTGAACACTCTTTATGCCAAGGGGGAAAAAACCCCAACCCACACTAACATTCCCACAGTACACAATTAAAAGATAAAGGACTTCTATTAAAGATTTGGAATGGGAAAAAGCAGCACCATACCAAGTATGAATCTTATTTTAGAAGTAGCTTCTTCAGCAGACCTTAATCAGGAAAAAAAAAAAGGTTACCTACTGCTAAGTAATAGGAAACATATTTCATGCTACGGAAGAAGCCTCTGAAGCCATTTGCACTCTACTTCCCTCTCCCAGTAAGGCTTTTCATCCAAACTCACAGTCTGTAGGACCCTAGAGCCAGCAGGAATCCTCATATTACCCAGCTGAAAATCTGCCATGTGTTATCAGTGGTGCCTCTGAAGGCCAAATTCAGTGTTACTTAAAGAAAAACAGAACATTGATATAAAAAAAGCTTTAAGAACAGCTCTTGCACAACTGCCAAACCACATGGCATTTGCCTTGATATGAAAATAAAGCACATGGTCCTAACTGCCCCCAGGATTAAAAATCTTAACAGTTCCACAGCATCTTTCTTTTTAAATGGCTTTAAATATATCTTTAATCCAACCCTCCACTAAGGGCTATCTGTGTTCAAAATCTGTGCTGCTATTGCTTCGAGGTCAAAAGATATTTTATGTAAGAGTGATACATGATATGAAAGCCTGACTTGCTTGTTAGTTAAAAAAAAAAGCACAGTAAAATTAGTCTTACACAATCCCTTAGTGGGCATAAAATTAGTCAATAAGTAAAAAATGATGGGTGGGGAGGTTTTATAGAGCAATTAACATGTGCCTCAGGCACAATATTTGCAGTCTTATACATTCCTCTACATGGGATGTGAATACAAACTTTACATGATCTTACAGACTGACTCTAAAGCTTACAGGCTGAAAAAAGGATTTAATTGTTTATTATTCCAGGTTTTCTGGATCCACTGTATATTCAATTCTTGCCCTTAGGTAAGCTGTGCTACAATCCTCTCTTGGGACAGGTCAGCTCTCAAGCCATTAATTCCTCCAAGAAGGAATTCAGATCCTGCAATTCACTCTCAGCATCAAACACAGACATGCCTGGAAGCACGGATGCAGCTGGATTGAACAGGAATTTAACTTTGGGAGTCAAAGCACAGGTTACAGCAACTCAGTTTCTTCCTGGTAAGACAGGGTAAGGTAGGCGACAGCTGAAATGGAAGATGCAGCATTGCAGAAAGGCAGTTAAAAATACATAACCTTAATGTAACCTCTGGCAGAGATGAGGAATAAACTCAACTACTCGAGCTGAGCTGAAATAGAGTCAGTGCTGCTTTGTGCTGAAGAGCTTCCTCCATCCGCAAGAGGCTTTTCAACCACTCAGCTCTTTTTCACTTGAGTTATAGGCAGCTTCTAACAGCCCATCCAACCCTCTTCTCCCTTCTTCCCCAAGAGATCTTTCAGGTTTTTAGATCTCCTTTGATCTCAGGATTAGCTTTAGGAAGGTTATCCTCCTCCACACTGAATTGAGTCAGCAATTGATACCTTAATTCCTTTGAAGAAACAGACCTAGAAGCCAATTAATCTGTAACATTTCACCCTTGGTTTCTAAATACATCTCCATAATCTCCCTTTACCTACAAGCATTCTTCTCAGGCAGGTACCAAGGCTGCATTTCAATGGGGAGAATCACTACTGCACACTGCAAGAGTTCACTCTGGAATACTGAATCTCTTCAGCATAATGAGTTCTCAGCTACCACAGAGATTTCTCAGAATCAGCACTTTGAATTGTTGCTTAACACACTTTTTCCATACTGGCAATTTCACATGAACTAGATTTCAAGACCCTTTAAGTGCAGTCTGCTAAGCTTTAGGCTGGATGAATTTTAAATGTTAGATAATTATTTTTTTATGAGATATTATATCTAAATGCTTTAGCTGTAAAGTAACAGCCAAACCCCTGAACAGCTTTCCTACGTATATGAGACAGGGACAACTACAGCATTTTGCTGATTTGAAAGGATCTAATGAGAGAAATAATTTCTTTTCCAAACAAAAATAATCTGTAGTATTCTGCTCTGCATAGCTCAGCCTTTCTTTTTAGTAAAATCTAATAATTATCAGTGAAATACTCCATTTCCTGAAATTCTATTATTCAGTGTTATTGCCTAAAAACAACACCAATGCTCAGGGTTAAGCTTAAAATGACCAACTTCAATATTTAATGCTAGACTAGCCAATGTTTACTACAAGAACCCATTAACTCTCTCAGTAAAACAAAGTGATGCCATCACGGAGAGGCACTCAGATGTGAAATGCAGAAAAAACACAGCTATTCCTGGACCACACCAGACAAACATCCCTAAATTTAAGTGACATTCTGAAGGTAAGCAGCACATGTAAACTCATTTTCCTTATGTTTTCTTATGGAACTATGTAAATGTACACAGATTCTTTTTAAGAGCACTAGTGTAATAGATTTAATTTATGCAGGGGAATGAGGAAACAGCTCTGGTGCTGACAGTCACTTCTGCCTATTAACTATTCATAAAACACTCAATAGCATTGCAAGAGCCTTTGAAGCAACAGGAAAGGCTTGACAAAGCTTTTATCATATTAAATATAAAACGTGAAATTTCATGTTTACAGTTACCACTACTCATTAATCAGAGAGCGAGTTTTTCATGCTGAAAGCAGCAGCCACCCCAAGTCACAAAATACAGATTTTTTTCTTCCATAGTCCTAATGAAACAGGCACATGGATCCCACCTATCAGAAGAACTAAAATGGATTTACAGCTTGCATTGAAACCAAAATTTTGTTTGAATTAAACCAGAAATAATCTGAAACTATCAAGTTATGTATTTATTAATGGTTTAAGGTGTTATTAACGGTTTAAGTGTTTATTCGCACAAGTCATGTATTGTGATTTCACTGAACAAGTTTCTTCAAAAACCAGTTTCTCCAAGTTTACACCACACCAGTCTTTGGCTTCTCCTCCTTTTGTTTTATTCCAGCAAAATCCCATGCAAAATAATTTTATCATGCATCCAAATCTTTCATGAACTTATGAACTGGAAGTAATTTTAGAGATTTAATCCTTAGAAGCCAAGTTTAATGATGGAAGAAAATACACTGTCATTTATAAACAATAGCAGGGATTTTAATTCCCTCTCACAGATAAGCAGCATTAAGTACCAGATGTTTGATGTTTCAGAAGACAAAGGCCTCATCCCGCTCCTATGGAATTTGTAGCTGTTTATGTGCAGGAGAAGCAAACAGCAGGACAACACGAATCACTCAGTTTCTCAAAACCCTTGGACCCATGAACAACTAAAACTCAAGTTCTGAAGGTGCTGAAAGCTCATTTTCTGGTAAAATTTAACACTGGCAGAAACTGTTTATTGAAGAGGTCTCCAACAGGTTAGTGGAGATTTTTAGAGATTATAACTTCTGCAAGTGTCAAATAATATAAGTTCATCCGGACTCTGACTGGAATTCTCATATTTGGCATTTTTTAACATAGTTTGAATTCTTCTCAACAAGTCCACTGCTTCATTTTGAATTCTTAAGCTGCAGATACTAAGAAACCAAAGAGCAAGCTGGAATTAAAAAAAACATGCAATATATATTTGGCTTGTACTTGTTGCTAAGCTACTAAAGCCCAGTTATGACTATGAGGCTGTTACAGATTTGTAGCTGCATTTCTGACACAGCAATGTAACATCAATTACAGCAATAAAGACAATGATTAAAATCAGAAATCAGAACTTATTTTAGTAAGGGTGCAGTAACTCGGGCGCCTCAGCACCTTTCCAATTCACAGTATCCATTGAGTCAAGCAGCTTTCACTGATGCTTTCAAGTTCTCTTGTTAAGATTTCAGAACTTCAGGAAATTTAACCACCATGAGTTCAACCACCACCGAACTGGAAAGGGACCATCCAAGTGACCAGCTCCTTCAGCTGATAAAATCTTGTGGGTTACAGAACAAGTAGGACAGGTTGGTCATCTGCAAAATCATAACTACACCTCTGATCCAGGGTCCTCTGCAAGGAAAGTCAAATACTTGCAAGCAGAAAGTGCGTAACACCATACTAACGTTCCTAAGGTTTTATGGTGGTATCTGATAAGAATCTCAGATTATTTCAGTGACCAAAGTTTTCCAAGGTATAGAAACGCACAAGTACACACTGTAAAGTTTAATTATTAATAGTCAACACACTCTGTGAAGAGTCATCTCATTCTGGATACCCAAAAGGCTTCTTGTTCTTCAGTGTATTATAAGCAAAATTAGTTGAGTCACCACACTTCCCCAGGTACCAATTCTCAAAAATAGTTTCTCGAGCCAATTTAATCTCGCAGAAACTGATCTTTGCTTTTACCAAAACAAGAAGCAAAGGGAATATTACAGCAGCTCGACAGCTATATTGCAACCCCCTCCAGTGAGGAATAAATATAGCTCCTGCTGAGGCAGACAGATGTTGAGGTTGATAAAGGTAAACAGAACCATGTAAGAGGTAATTAACAAACGGGCCAGATAAGTCACCCATGAATAACTTAACCCTTCAGTGAATCCAGCATTGTTTTTAGCCCTGCTGAGGGCACAGGAGCCAAGCAGAAAGATTTCAATTAGCTCCAAAAGCACTAACATTCGTAACTGCTACCTCCATTTCTTGTCTCTATGGCAGGGAACATCATCGCTGCATCCCAACAGACTTTGGCATCGCTTTGTCGGTTTGCAGCTTTTCTAGAAGTGGGAGCCCTCTTCTTCCCTTCCCCCAAATCCCCACGTTATTTTGATCACTGGGGTTAGGGAAGGAAGGGAAGAGATATTTCGCAATTATCTGGAGGAAACAGCTAGAAAAGCTCACAAAAGAAATGTAAACTGGAAGAGCAGTCAGTAAGTAAGAGGATGGTTTATTTATACTGCCTGACCTTACCCTATGGTAAGGTAAAGTCAGCTTAGCCAGCCATACATTTTAATCATCCAAGTGCCACACAAACAAAGCAAACAAAAACGTACAGGTCACTTACAAACCCCCGGATCTTCTCCATGCAAAGCAGGATGTAAGTTTTTGTGTTTAAGGCAGACAGTTATTGAATTAATGCTGCCAGTACAAGGGACTGAAGTCTCTAAACCTCAATTTACTCAAAAGACAGACCCTCAAGCCAAGTTATGAATGTTACAGACATTCCTAGATGAAGTTGCATGTGTTTTATTTAACAAGACAGGTTGACCAGAAAAGCTCGTTTCTGGAGCTTTTTAGAATCTGTTTTAGCTATGCAAACAATAGATCCATGAAGACCATCTGATGAACTCTGAAAATGAAAATTTTCAGGAAAACATGGAGGCTTAACTTATCAACATTTCCCATGGCACTAACTGCACTGATTATTCACTCCATTCACTCAAAATAAACCAACTGGCAATTTCATATGAAAACACATTTTTAACTGCAGGAAGACTGCGAGAAAGGACTTGTACATCACATGCTCACAAGTTGAATCAAAAATGCCTTTTTCTCATATCAAACAAACAAAAAATTCCCCCGTGTGTTTCATTCAAGATGCTAACCTGGGAATTTTCAAACAGTGTTGTAAATGGTATTCAGTGAACATTATTTTTTGGCTGGTTGAGCGCTTCTGTTATGCCACAGCTGAGCAAGCGGTAAGACACACCTGCACAGGTGAGCCAAAGCAAACACAAAATATACAAATATACAGACACTTATACAGTGCACACACACGGCTGGTTTATTCCCTCATGGAAGCACACTCAGTCTGGCATTTCCATTTTTCTGATATCTGATCGGCAACGTAAGTTTCTGTATTTGATAAGGTAATATCAGATACTCTTAATAATGTAAACAGTTTATTTGAAACCTAATGACAATGCTTACCATGAAATTTATCACTGACTACCTCTATGCTAAACCCCATCACTCCCCCATTATAATCTAAGGCTGCTTGTATCATGGTTTATTCATGTGTATTCACGTGCTATAAACTGCAGATTAATCACACAAAACAAGACTCACTAGTAGTTAGAAATAAATGCAATAGTTCACTGGAAAAACCAATTTCTCTAACTTTATTCTAAAGTACTGTAACCTGAAGCATTTCTTCATAAATTAAAAAATGCTTCACTGCAATCCTTTATAGCCTAATATTGTTTCTAGGACACTTACCTTGTAGTAGAGAATTCTAGAATTAAATCAGGTTACATTTTTTACAGAGGGAAGCAATATTAGACAGAAGATGAATGCATATAGAAATCCCTCCCACTTAAACATGATCACACAGTTGAATCTGTGCTATGGGCAATAAGGAAAAAAAACAAAATCCTTTTTACCTTGTGAACTTTTAGTTGGCAGATGCATCTTCCCTCTTTGCCTGGGTCAATGCAAAATATATCGAAAGCTTTGACTGACAGAAAAGAGAATTACTTACCAATTTGTAACAATACAGGTGTTACCAAAGCTGTCTCCATGGCATAACAAAACTCCCTGCCAAACATTACTGCACCATGCATCACCCACAGGCGTATCGGTATCCGGTCTATGGATCCTTCACTAATGGTCTCCTCCCTACTTTCATTCTCCTTGTTTTCTGGTTTCTGAAGCTGTGCCACAGGTAGATCTTGAACTTGCATAGATTCCGAGTCAGCAT
>VYZT01044942.1:2111-18545 GCA_013400735.1 Pomatostomus ruficeps
AGGATACTTTACTGGGTGGACACCAAAGGTGCAAGGAGGTGTGTTCAGGAAGGTGTATAACTCAGGAGAAGAGCCTAGGTGGGATAGGTTAGGGCTTCAGGCAAGACAGCAAGAGCAGGTACTGGTGAGGTAGCTTAAGATGCCACGAGGGGCAAGATGTGGTACAAAATCCGTACCAAGAGGAAGAGTTTGCTGCTCACCCAAGCTCTTTTCTAAGCAATAAATTTAGTTACACTTGTTTGGTTTCCAGGTAATGTTTTGTTTTGAGTATGGGAAAAATAATAGTGTTGGTTACAGGCTCTATTTTCTTCCCTGCCAGTCTTCCATGCACACATTTCCTCCTGCATTCAGTAACTGAAGGCCTTGGAAGGCTTTCTCCTAACATCCATAGAGTCTTTGGGCTTCTCTATAATACAGGAGCTTGTCTTGTGCAAGGCACATCAGCCTTTGCAACGTTAAGCCAATGACTGCCACTCAATGTCCCACTGCCCTTGTTCCAAACATTGTAAGAGGCCACCTTCAAAGTGCTTAAAAAGGGCAAATTTATAAATAAGTGAACCTGGGAAAGGTCTACAGGGACAGAAGGGAGAAATGCATTTAAGGAAAGAGCTGTTAAAGTAAGATTTCCATTTCTCTGTTTAGAAGAAGCCAAAATTTCAAGAGGGAATTGATCTTGAATTGTTTTAGATTAGATTTTGTCTCTGATTAATCTGTTCCTTGATATCTATGTGCAGAAAAAAAACCCCAATTCTGTTTAAATCTTTTGAGTGATATTAGAAAATAAGCATTTCAATTTGATTTGAAGGAGTTAAACAATGTGGTCACACTTGAAGACACTATATTGAAGTGCTGACAGATGTCCAGGTCCACTTTCCTCCATAATGAAAGCCCTATTTGAATAAAACCTGAAAGGTTGTTGCCAGATCTCTTCTTTCAGCCTTCTTTCATTACATTTGAGGTTCATGTTTTGTATAAACCTTGGCAGAAACTTGAGAACCGCAGTGAAATCCAGACTATATTTGACAAACAGAAATGAGCATGACTGGGCACTTGTAGCCGAGTGCATTTTGGAGTGTTATGACTCTCTGCAATGGAGACTTCACTTGTGTGTGGTGTTCTTTGAAAATTAGTTTGCCTCTCTTTTTGTTCCCAGAATTAGGATGTTTGCAACTTAAAATTCAAATATTTTTATTTCTGTTGCAATATCATACCCAAAGCTTTCAACACAAATATTTTACTTCTCATTCCTTTGTTTCTCACTCAAAAGTGGGGACTTTTTGTTATATTTGCTTCAAAGCAGAGGTTTTGAAGTAAAATCTTGAGTATTTTGTTATGGATGCTCACTCTAACAGCATGGTCAAGCTGATATGCTTTGTTCATGACCACACTTCACAAGGTCCCACAAAGAAATCTATCTCTTCTACTATAACTTGAATTTATCACACTTTTCCTGCTGTATGGCTTTGTAGCAAGATCTTATCAGTCAAAGCTATGCTCTTCTGTGCCTATTATCTTCCATGAAATCCCTGGCTGAGGTTTATTGATCCTTGACCCCTGTTCCAGTTCTGTCAGGAGCAGGGCCTCCGTTTGTTTGGAGCGCTCCTACAGTGGAAGAGGTGGGTCTGGGGAACTGTTCCTAAGCAGTTGCAATGCTGTGTGTTAAATCAGCTGTGACATCCTCAGTTTTTGCACTGAGTGAAAGGTATTTGCAATGCTTCTTTCTGCAAGTGTGGATTAGGTACCTCATACGTGCTCTGTTCCTTGGGGAATGCAGATGACATGACATCTTTGAAAGGCACGGTAATAATCACTGGAGTCAGGTAGAAAGCTTGTTTGATCTGCTGAACAGAAGGGTGTCTCAATGACTTTGTTACTGCTAAATACCCCAAGGACAAGAAACACAGGCAGAGTGCTGCGGCAGGGTCGGGAAAGCAGCTAAGAACAAGTCTAGCCTTTTCCACTGATCTGAAAAAACTTCAGGTATTTGTGACCTGTTTGAGAGTACACAATTCTAAAAATATTGCTGGGATGGACTGAGGGTCCTTGCTGTGATACTGCACCTAATCACAGTGGGACATTTGCAGTATGTGATTATCTCTGTGTCACCTTTTATTAAGACTGCAGAGTCTCTGCTCTTCTAAGATGAAATTTTCCCTTAGCTGTCTCAAAAGGCTTAAGCACAAAGCAGGCTGGGCTGAACACTTTATCCTGAGGTGAACTGTGCTCTTAGGAAACGCCCTGTAATTGTACCCGGCCCGCGCTGGTTTTTGTCCTGTTGCAGTGATGTGTGTCTATGTTTTACTGTAACTGGGTGAGGGCTGTAAGATGTGTAAAAGTTGGTAATTGAACACTTATTGGGGGGGCAGGAATGCAGTTATTTAGCAATTCTGAGAATCTGATTTGCTTGCTGTCAGATATTCATCTGCTACCTTTGAAAGAGAATTATTTCTGCTAGAAATTGTAGTGTTACATAGTTATTTTAATGCCTGGGCATTCTTAATACTTTTAAAGAGCAGGGATATAGTCTTTTCTTACTTTTCATTCATTAAAACTTTACTTCTAATTGTGGAAGAGTGGTTGAATCATGAACAGGTTGGAGCTACCCCAAACAGTATCACCCTGACACCTGAATATCTACAAGTCACATTTTCTTCAAATCAACCACAGGAATCCTAATAAATTACACTGTATCTAAAAACTCTGATTCCTGACTGTAAAGGGAACAAACCCAACTGTCAGTCAATAAAAACAGAAAAGGAATATCGACAAAAACAGGGCATTGAGCAGAAGCAAATTTCCGGATTTGCCCTGTAGAGAAATGTAGATGCTCATGTGAGGGAAAGGGGTTTCCAGCTCAGTGAGGCTGATGGAATGTGGGGGGGACACATGCCTTGGAAAAAGAGCAGTGCAGACATCTGGAACCCAGAAATGGGATCCAAACTGGAGAAAGAACTGAGTCTGAATGAGTTTTGGTACCTCAATGCTTGGGGTTATGGACTGGTGCTGGTAAAGAGCATCTGAAGGTATTTATGCAAAAAGCTGTTGTGCTGAGCAATTAAATAAAAACTCAGTGTTTATTCCTAACATATTTCACATAGACTTTATGTCATACTGTTATTTTGCAAATACTGCAATGCTAAACCATGCTTGAGGTTGTTTTAAATTTAAAAACACAAATCCCCCAAAAATACTTGATGGCAGTGCATCACCTAAATTTACTCTTGTGTTGAGCATTTTAAATTTGTTTTATTGCAGCTTCACTGCAGTTTTATTTTTAGTTAGTTCCTAGTGAGAATGAATTAAATTAACTTCATATCCAAGATTTCTACATAGGTTATCTTAGACATAATTTTTTTCTTTGCTGCTTGTATTAACCCCTAAGTAATGCTGCTGGTAGTGCACAAAATAAATAGTGCATGTTTGATTTTAGAGGAATTGCATAAATATGGCAAAATAACTAGAAAGAAGCAGGGGAAAATGTTGATGGTTCAGATGTTGAAGGCAGCATAGGTGAGACACTCTGGGGCTAAGCAGGGAGGCAAAGCCCAACAGCTTACCCAGAACAGGGTTTGTAGGGCATGACTTTAAACCATTTTTTGGACCTAGGTTGTCCAGGCCGAAGAGAGGCTGAGCCTAATTCCCTGCTCTGGAGGAATGCTGAGCTGCTGTAGGGCACCCTGCGGGCTGTTCTGATAATCCTGCTTTGTGAGAGGAGCAAACATTTTGCAGACGTGCCAAACTGAGCTATGTAAGTCTCCTCTCAGGAAAGTGAACACCCACAGCAACCATGTATTTAAATTCCCAGTCTGAAACCTCCAATGCACTCAATTTTTTTCTTTCATTTAAATTTAGGCCATCATCCTGTTGCAAATGGAAGCTATTAAATCTTAGCACAACAGGAGCATCTAAGATTGAAGTTTCTTCTGGTCTGGCCCAGCTGCAGACAAAAAGCCAACTCTCACTGGAAGATTATTTTCTAAGCTCCTGTGAGTGAAAGAAGTAATGAGTAACCCTGTCTGTGGAGTTCCTAGAGGAAGTATTGGGAAGCTGGAGAGCATCGCTGGCTTTAAAATGGTCTTTTTTCACTGCACAGACCTCCTGACGTGTGGAATAGTATCAGCTTGAAATGTAGTGTCAGAATTCTCCAAGCCTTCTCTTTTTGTGTGCACTGCTTTTGTGTCACTCCTATATTATACTTTTGCTTGGCACCATGTGGTTTTTATACTGCTGAAAATGCTTTGTGGCTATCTGTTCTCAGTGCTTCTTCTGACTTTTTTTTTTTTTTTAAATTAACTTACATCTGCATTGCAAAGCTCCATTTTTGAGGTCAAACCGATTCTGCTGGTCACTTTATGGGAATTCATGAAAAAGAGTCTATTGTAAGTCAAACAGAGAATTTGTTCCCTGGCACTGTGATTATGTTCTTGTTCAAAATCTTTTGCAACTTTCTTCATGACGCTGGTCTGAATTTTCTTTACAGATGACTCAGGGCTTTGCTGTAAAACTTGTACAGATCTAATTGGATACTTTACAAACTGTTCTTCTGGAATAAACTGGAGTCATTTGGCCTTTGGGAGTTTATGCTGGGAAAATGATTTACATTTTTATTTGCAGGGCTTCACATTAGAGGGGGTGCTGAACTTTGGTAGATGTGGAAACAGTTTTTTGAGTATTTTACTATGTGTTACAACGCTGCAGTGGGAAGCTACTCACACCTTCTGTAAGAAATGAAAGAAAGAGGTTTTTCCATAGTGGGATTCATTGTCTTTTGTAAACCCATGTGCTGAAAATGTCTCTTTCTGCAGTGGCTGACTGGAGCAGGGGCACAGATTGCCATTTCACACTAAATGACTTGCATTTAGATGGTGGAAGGTGGGGGATTCCTCTCTGCCTCTGCTGTTCCTGGGTGGAAGAAGGATTTCAATCGCAAAGGAAGAATGATGCTCATCAGGATGAAGAAGGATCACATGAGGGCCTAGAGTATTTTCTGGACTGATTATTGAAAGCCACAGGGATAAAATTCTGGTAATTTTAATAAGGTAATGTTTTCCCTTTAAGCCTGGCTAACTTCAGCTGAGCCTAAGGAGGTCACCTTCCAGCTAGAAGATGTCTGTGGAAGGGAAATGGTGCCCTGAAGTGGAGGGGAAAGATTTTTATCTTGAATAAATGTGCAATAAGTAGGACTAGGAGTGCCCCACAACTGACTCCAGACTTTCATGTGTGCAGCAAACAGTAGAAGCTGAGCCAAGGCTTGTTCAGGGCAGGCACACACTTGGGAGGTAACCCAGGATTTAACAATGATGAAGATTGAACACCACTGCCCCTCACTTTCTTCTGTCACAGCATGATGAAGTCTACACATATTCTGCTCTTTCTGTGATTTAAAATCAGCTTCCTCTGCCTCCCCTCGTTCCTCTCTGCTGTCAGTGATGGCATTTTCCAGATCCCCTCCCAGGACTTAACTCACATTCTCAGCCTGAGCTGTCCTGGCTCCCGGGCCTTGGATGGAGATGTTGCACAGTACTCTGTTTTATTTATTTACAGGAATGTGTCTGCAATAAAAAATGCCCTCTAGAATTTCCCTCAAAGAATAGTCCAGCTGTTGATGCGTCCTGTTCTCTGGGAGACCCATGGACGGGGCATATGGATTTTTTACCGCCTTGAGTAAAAAATATTCCTGTGAATGTAAATTTTCTTCTGACATTCTTAGGTATATTGGGATCTGTGGTCATTTTGTGTGGTTTGAAGTGCTGCTCTGCTCTTTGCCTTCTGGAAGAGGGGGTTGTGATTCATAGTGGTTCTCTGTGAGAAATGGTAATGTATGATTTATAATGGTATTCAGCACACAACAATTATCTCCCAAGTACTCATTTAAGAAAAAAACTGGAAGTGTAGGGGAAGCTCATGCTGCCTGACAGATTCAAGACAGTGTCCATCATGCCCCAAATAATCCGTGTATACTGGTGGGAAGATCTGGAAGAGAGATGTGGCTTTTTACTGCAAAATTTGACAGAGGCACCCTATAAGCAACCCAAGACTCCTTGGGAAAAGCTGCAGCCTTTTATGCACCCTCCTGAAAGGGCTGGGCAGGCTCTTGGGCTTCCTCCTGCCTTGCCCTCCCTAACTGTGGGAGTGCCTGTGAGATTCAGACCTGGATCACAGCATCTGTGCTCTGGGCAGTGGGTTTGATGCAGCCTTTGCCTGTGGAAGCTGCAGCTCTTGCTCAGGTCAGACAAGAACAGGGGAGAAGCTGGCTCAAAACACTTGAGCACTCTAAATATGTTATGCCCTGTGACTTCAGAACACACCTCCTCCTGCATTTGGATAAAACCAGGTGTCTTCTTAGGTCCATGAGTGGTCTTGGGATAGCTTTGCAGCTGACTGCCAGATGAAATGGTTTGGGGCCTCTGGACTCTGCCTGGGTGTGGGAAGAGCTGTTGCACACTGACATATTGGTGTTGATCAGTAACTCCCTTCATCTTGCATTTCTGATAAGATCTGTTTCTCTCTTCCCTTAATCCCCTTCCCTTGGTGTGTGAGCTGGTGTCAGAATAAAAATGTATGGGTGCCATTTACTCTGTCTCCTTCCTGTAAGCTCAGTTGGTGCTAACAACTTGTCTGAGAGAAAGAGACCCCTCAGGGTGCATAAATACCTTTTTAATAAAGGGAAAAAAACCTTTATTCTCCCTGATGTCAAAGGGCTATGCTTGCAACAGCGGCAGGCAGTCCCTGCCTTATTCTCTGCCAGCACCTCCTTATCCCAGGGTCTCCTAGAGGGGAGCTTTTGGCTTCAGTGATGTATTACTTGCAAAAATAAGGAATTGTGGCCTTTCCTGACTAGGCATAGCAAGTTTCTCTTGTTAAAAATATTTCATTAAAACTTTATCCCTGTGTGCTTCAAACTGCTCTTGTCATAACAGTGTCCAGATGTGTGTTTAAAGTTGTCTGTATCCATTGGTTTTGATAACCTCCTTTGGCAACTTACCCTCTATGCTGAACACTTTATTCATTATCATGAGAAGTTCTGCTTGAGTGCCTGGATCTCTCCTGGTGTGGTTTTTCCTTTGTTTTGATTTGTTTGGGTTTTTTATTTTTAGCGAGAGGCTCAATAAACTCAAACTTATTCCATGTCGGTGAAGGCTTTAGAGTTACAGTTCTCTGGTTGAAGACCAAACAAGTTAAAACAAACCCCAGTCATTTTGCCTTATCTCACTAGTGAAACTCTGTCTGCAGGAGCTGAATTCATCCTCTTGTTTCTGCTGGTTTAGCTGTTTGTTATTTCCCCTGCCTCTTCCATTCAGTGCATCCCAGCCTCCCAGCTCGGCACAGCTCTTTTTTCCCATGCTTTGATTGAAACTTCCTCCCATTTCAGTTGTGCTTTACCAAGAGCACTTTGTCCTGGGCAGTAAAGACGCAGCTCCTCGATGCTGCCTTGTGAAACCCATGCTGGGAATTCTTGTTCCCGTACAATGCCAGCTGTCCCAGGGAGGGCAGTGGGAATGGCATGCACATATCATCCCTGCCCTGGCAGGCCATAGCATTGCTGGGGCTGGCATGATGTCCTTTGTTCATGCACCCTCTGGATCTATTTGCATTCACACATACACTGGGAAATTGTGAGGGCTTCATGAGAGCTATAACTAATAATGCTTCTCAGGAGGAGGTTCCGGGGGGCCGATGTTCTTTCCAATTAGGGAGGTTTGCATTTTGTCTTTTTGCTTGCAAATACTTTACATCACTCATGCATTTTTGGTTTTTGTTCTGTTGAGTAGGCATATTTTGAATTCACAGCAGGATTTTTCTTTATGTTACTCTAGAGTCACAGCCACAGATAAAGTAAACATTGAATCTTCAGTTTTTAAGCTATCAGCAATCTTTGGTATCTTATTTTCCTTTTCTCCCTAATGATGTACAAATCTATAAAAAGAGCTTTTCCTGATTTTTCACTTATAATCTTTCACCAGTGGTTGCTTCTGCTTTTGACCACTGGCTTCATTGTGCATATGAGACTGTGTTCTGCCAGGGTAGTGGATTGAATGACCTGGATGTTGACATCCCTCTGGTAGTGACAGAGCTGGACTTATAACCACAATCTGCTTCAGTAATGACACGTCTCAGTTCCAGGGGAGTCCTTAAATTGGGCAACTTTTGCATCTCCCTGCCACCTCACATCTGTGGCTTGCAGCTGTGCCAAAGGGAGCTAAGTTCAGCAAACCACATGCTTTACTTCATCCTTGTGTATTTGGAGAAGTAGTTTCTGCGTGGTTTTGTGTCCTACTCTGCTTCTCTGATTAAGTCTTCCTCTTGAAAACCTATTTATGATGCAAGTGATATCCTCTTGCATGTGTTCTTGAATATTTTTCCATCATTAATTTTTAGTTTTATCCAATACCAGGCTTATTGCTGAAAATTCAATGCCTAGAGATGTAAAATAAGTGAATGTGAAGGTTTTGATAGTGACTTATAGCATAAATCCTTGAATTCACTTTTTCTTAATCTTCCCTGGCAGGAAAATATCGCATTAGGTAGGATTAGAACGAAGAAGTTATGGTTCTGGCTTGCTTGATGCATGGAAGAGAAAAATTTCAGAACTTCACAGATTTCATTATTCTCTGGTCTGTCATTTGTCATTTCAGATGGATCAGCATCCTGTCGATGGTGGAGTTTTGCTCCATTGTTGCGAGAACAGCAGGAGTCAATATGAGTTCAAGCAGATAAGCAAGGCTTCAGTAATGGCAGCAGACAGAGACAGCAGGTGCTGCCTGTGTCAGTCCAAGGCTTGGCTGAAGACCTGCTCAATGATGCCTGTTCCAGCCTCTTGCTGTCCTGAAAACCAGACTGACCCTTTTCATGGGTACCTGAAGTGCTGCCAACGTCCAGAAATTACCAAAGTACTGATTTCTACCAAATTTTTGCCATCACCAGAAAAGAGCTGTTTTATTACCCATGGAAAGACTACAAGTTAAAGAATGTACTACCCTTAGTTGGGGTCTTGCATTGCTATGTGAAGTAATTTTCTACTTTCTTGTAGTTTTATTTTCTTTATTTCTAACTGCAGTGGAATTAAAAGTAGGTTAAAAAAAACCCCAAAATACCCCACCCCCCCAAAAAAACCCCCCAAAAACCAACAAAACCAAAATAACCCCACAAAACAAAAACAAACAAACAAAAAAAACCACTTTCCTTTTCTGATGATTACAGTATAATCATTGCACAATACTCTAAAATTTCCCCTGGAGTAAATGGTGCTGTTGCTGTGAGGCAAATGTGTCTCACTCTGGAGTGAACCTTCAAGTATCCAGCACAGGAGAGTCCCAATAACCTCACAGAGCAGGGAGGACAAAAACTGGGAAGAGAAATCCTTGGGTTGCCCATGTTAATGGCCTCTGTCTTCTGCATGCCTTGTAAAATGGTAAACTCTGTGCATCCTTTTTTCTAAATGACAAAAGAATCTGACCCTTTAATCCTCTTTCCCTAATTACCTTATATCTGTACCTTGCTTGATTTCAGTCTTAATGCAGCAAAGCTTTTTAAGCACATTAAATAGTTTTCCTTAATCAGATCCTTGGGTTCTAATTCAAATACTCCCAGAGGCCTTCCTTTTCTGGTTTGGACTGTGTTTCCACATTTCCAGACAGAAGCAAAACATGGTAAAATTTTTGCCTCCTTGGTATGACTCACAGAAACCTCTTATCAGTGTTTGAAAGCATTTGGGCTCTTTTTCTCTAAGTAGTGGCAATAAAACTGGTCTGGTATGTAGGTACAGGCAGGGCAGAGTTTTCCATAGGGCTCAGGAGCTGCTGCTCACACAGCTGAGAGTGCTCCAGGGTGAGCAGCAGACACGCACCTGTGTCCCACTGCCCACTCTCACAGCTGGGGGGCTCCCCAGGGCTCTCCACATCCTACTGCCTATGAACCGGCAGCACCTTCCCTACGCAGCCACCTCCCTTTCTTCGTCTTCCAAGGCAAAGGGCTTGGAATCTTACTCTGTGCTTCAGTTTTCATGCCACTTCAAAGCTACTGCAGGAAGCTGATTTGCTGTTTTACCACCCAAAGTTTGTTCACACCACCCTCCTGTGACTGCACCAGCAAATGGCAGCTCCTGTCCTGTTCTGCACCACCTCCCTCTGTATTTGTTGCCAGACTGGGTTCTGACAGACCTTGCGTGGTACAGTTAGTTCTCACTGCAGGCAAGTGCCAGGCATATTTAGCCTGTTCTGCCCATGTGGACAACCCCCCATGCCTCTGCCCTTCTTCATCATGTCTTTCCCTGATCTCCTTCTCCAGCTAATTTGCTCCTAAGACTTGCACCCATCCACACACAAGAACCCCAGACAGGACGCACAGGAGTCCTGGCATTTGAAAACAGTTCCTGTATTGCCTCTGCCACTAAGCAACATTTTCCCCATCTTCATCTCTGTCTTCTCTACTGAGGCTGCAGGGCAGAGATCCCTTCTCTGTTTTCAAAGATGGTTGTGGTTTTGGCTGAACCCTGCAGGCTTATGCATAATACAGAGTAATATTTGCTCTAATTTAGTTAACTATTAGTATTCTCTTGATGTGATGCAGTCTATGCTGACAATTTTGTGTTGCTGTTGCCAAACAACTTGGTGGTTCTGAAGAGCAGCCTGTTCAGAGGGATAGTTCAGGCAATGTTGACAAGCGTGTCATGATGTGCAGCATATTCTTTCTACAGTAAAGCTGGATAATTTATACACCTATAGAACCCCCTCTATGAGAGTCTGTGTGCTTTTAAAGGGAGCTTTATGATTCTGCTCAGGTTTTATAGGATTGTACGGGTGTTGTTCGTGTTTAAAATTTTATTGGTCATCTTCATTGTGACAGAAAATTGAGTTTCCCTTTTATTGGTGTATAATGGTGGCTGGTATATGTCACACCACTCACAGTAAAAAAAAATAAAACAAAATCTACTTTAAAGCAGGAGACTCTGCTGTATTTCATATTTCCCCTGCCCCAAGGAAATAGCTTAAAATTGCTTTACTGCTTTTGAAAGAAAAAATGTTCTGGCTGAGTTTGGAACTGAAGTGGACTGTTGTATCCCTATTTCACATTAAAACAGCTAAACTGTAAGGAAGAGCTGCCTCTATGCTTATCACAAATCTGTGGCAGAGAGCCACAGGTTATGAAGTGCAGATGAATACTGAGAAAGTCTCTCTCTAATAAAAATTGTGGAACCAATTTCACCACCTCTTTGTCCACAGAATGGCCAGTGGGCGTACAAGACAAAAGGCATCCTGAGATAATTGATACAGGTACAGAATTGAAACAGCACCCGGAGTGACAGTGGCATGGAAGTCATGCTGCACATCTGAGAGACACGGTACGTACCCAGATTTGCAGGCTGCAGCTCCAGAGAGCAATTCTTATTTTGCCCCTCATGTTCAGATTCCCTTGTTCACCTTGGGTCCTGTTTCAGCTTGTGATGAAGTTGAGAGCAAAGTCCTGGCTGAAGGCCACAGGGCAGATTTTGTCCTTTACCTCCCCAGCCATTGGCCTCTGGGGTTGAAGGGAAGGGGTGGCTTTTTCCCACCAGTCTCCTCTTTCCTAGGATGCAGCAGGCACTCTGGAAGCAAGGCAGGCTTGGGGTTTCCATATCTTTATGGTATTTAACATGTCAGCTCTGCATCTCAGCTGGAAATTTGAGGTGTTACTGTGATACTATCATAATCATCACAGGTAGATGGGCAAAGGATTCTTGGCTCAGTAGAGGTTTCCTCTTGGGCTTGGCCACCGGCATCCCCTGCACGTGTTCTGTTGCCATAATCTTGCCTGAGCACATCGCAAGTGCCCAGAGTTTCCTTGTGGGATTCATCAAACACATCATTAAATTACTTCGGCAGGTTAATTGAAGGAGCTACACGAGTTCAGGAATTAGGATGAGCTGAGTGCTAATCCCCTCGGTGTGCTCTGAAAGCACCTCTCAAAATCAGTAAGTATGCAGTTATTTTCCTCTTTTAAATAAATATTGCCATGAAGGGCCTCGTCCTTGCAGGTTTAGACAGTGCTTCTTGGGCAGTTGTGTGAAGATATCTTTTGGAGGAGGACATGAAAGGACAAACAATAAACCCAAAGAAAAACACTTCTATAGAGCAAGTCAGATTAAGATCAAGCAAGTTGTGGAGGAAATGGTGCCTGGTTTAGTGTACTTTAATAAATCTATTTTAGGTTTGCATCACTAATTAATCTCTTTTATGGTTCACATTACTGCATGCAACTGCATATTTCCAATGTGATAACTTCTCCTAAATGCTGACATATCCTTGTAAAATAAATAAGCAGTCCATTCTGCCTGCAGTTGTTCTCTGTGGATTTCCAACCTGCCAGTGACCCCCCTGAAATGCAGAGGAGCTGTGGTGGGAGACAGGAGCCTCTGCATGATCAGAAATAACTTTCAAGAGCAATAACTGGAGCTTCTGGCTATTTGAAGGATGTGATCCAATAACATCCCCGAGCAAAAGACTTGCTTTTGGGAATTTTAACTCTTTAAAACTGTCCCTCTCTGATGACCAATATTTGTGACAGTGTAAGATGACCAAGGCAGAGGATTTGTGATGGCTCTCACCGTGGATGAAGACACCATGACGCAAGTGAGAGTGAACATGGAAATTCCAGAACTGACTCTTCTCTTGGATGTTGCTATGATAAAATCCATCTCCCTACAGTCAAGTGTTTGCACAGCCCTAGAAGAATCCAGGGTTGGACAAAGTGCTTTAAAGTTGATTCATTTGCTTTGAAAACAAAACCCTTTGGAGGTCTTGCTTCAGCTGCAAATCTGTTGGGTGTTTCTTCTTCCACCCTCAGCTGTGGTATCTGGTGCGAGGTGCAGGACCAGACTCAGTCTGTAAGCACTGCAATAACCTAACTTCCAAAAGTAAAGGCATTCATGATCAGACATCACTTTAAGCCTACTCTGCTTCCATGCTAGCAGATGAATGGCACTGTGGCTGGCAGATTGTTGGATTAAAACACTCTGACACCCAGTATTTTATCAAGAGAGAAGGAATGAGATTGATCAGTCTGGGTAATCTGAATGCAGAGGCTGTGTTTAACTGACCAGTAGGAAAAAGAAGGCTTGCATGTTACTGACAGGGTCTTAAAGAGGCTTTGCAGATCCTGAGGAATCATTGATATCTGGCTGGAGAGAAGCTGAGAAAAATTAATTACTGCTGTGTGAAGGGAGGCCCTTTCACTGCCAGCAGTGTGCAGCACGCTGCCTCTGAGAGAGTGAAGAGGGAAACAAAGCATGCGGGTGAGATGCATGACAAATTAAACCTCTGGATAACCCCATGTCGGTAAATCACTTGCCTCAAACACCAGTACTTCATTCCTCAATATGCCATGAAATTGTGTAAAAGCAGGGTTTCACATCCTGTGTATTTGAAGCTGAAGCTTTACTTAAATGCAGAAAATAGAGGATCTTGGGAAAACTGCAGGGCCATTCCATACCACAGGGTGTTCCTGAAAGTGGTGTTGGAGTCAAAAAACATCCCATGGTTAAGGTGGAAGTGGGGAAATACCTATGCTATGGTATTTGGTTACATGGAAATTTGGGCACGTTATCTTGAATCTCCATCCGCAGGGGACCAACCTCAACTCTGTACATTTGTGGCAAGCTGGGACTTTTCTGTGCAATGTAAGGTCCCTTTCCAGACCCTCATACATGAAAAAATCATTTAATTGTATAAAGCTCTCATTAGTTACTAAATAACCAAGATAACTATTGCTATACAGTGGCTAAGGGTAATGTAGCATTCCCAATTAAATTATATATGTGCTGGAATTGGGCCAGAAAGTGCACTTTGGGCATTCTTTCCTCTGCCTCCCTGAGCTGTCCCCACTGCACAGCTCCCCAGAGAGCCCAGGCCAGATGCAGCCCATGTGTTTGGATAGATCTGCTCCTTTGCACTTCCTCTGGTAGGAAGGGCAGAAGTGGAGAAGATCTCTGTGTGTGCACATGTGTGTTTTCAGGCACATGAAGAATTTGGTGTCTTTGTTAATGCTGTTTTATTAGACGACTTAAAACACAATGATGAGCTCTCAAATGGGCTCAAAAACACAAATTCTTCTGCCTCTTCCATCTTTCTGTGATAGTGGCTGCTCAGAAGTCCCGTGTTTAAGGCAGTAAAACGTGGCTTCCAGCTGAAGCTGTGTTGTGGTGTAATACTGCTGCAGACCCCTGGGTGTTGTTGCATGGAAATACAGTTCTAGGTAATTGCCTGTGATTCCCAAATGGTGTTAAATTTCAAATCCCGATGCAAATTCTGGTAATGCCCATTGCCCTTCTGGCTCTAACAGAACCACCAGCTCCAGCCAATCGTGGCCACACATAAAAGAAAATCATGCAAATAGCTGTGTTGTTTATCACCTTTTATATGAGATGGTGACATTTGGATGTGTTTATGATGCAGGGGTGCTGGTAGGAAGGAAGAGGGATGAAGTGGGTGGGCACGGGGTTGGGCAGCTGCCCCTGCACGAATGACTGCACTCAAGTGACCCAGTGTAGACAAGGGCAGCTGGGCAGAGGGATATTCCCACTGTGAGCTCAAGGAAACTTGCTTTGGGTTTGCTTTATTTCAAATGAAAGTTTGGTTGTAAACTGGATAAAGTCCATTTTTTTGTTTTACCAGTAGCATCCCTGAATCTGCAGGGACAAGGCAAATGGGAGAAAAACAAGAATATAGAGGGGTCTCTCTTAACAGAGGTTGTAGATCAGCGGTAAATAAGTGCAGACTGTTTTGGAGGGTTGCTTTTGTGCACCAGATGTAAGCTCTCATCCCTGGGTGTCCCTGCCAGGCTGTGAGCTGAGACCTCAGAGCTGCTTCTCCAGAGGGTCCTGGAGTAGCCTTCCACCAGGAGTAGCCGCTTGGGGCTGGGCATGGAGAGTTCTGAGACTCCTGATCTTCAGCTCAGCTCTGGGGTTTGATCTCCTCTCTGCTGTGGAAGAAGTTTTGTCTGGTTTGTTTTCCTCAGTCAGCAGAGAAATGTGCACATCTCTTTTTTCCAGCCTGAGACTGTTCTCATCTTTAAGTCTTGCTAAACAAATGAGATATTGTTCACTAGTTCTGAGAGCTGTTTGTTAGTTAAGAAAAAAAAATCTCCTTTTTCTCTTGTAGTAGAGAAAGTTAATTGTAGTAACAACTGGGTTTATGCTATCTTGTTTTAAAAAAATTCTAATAAATGTTTAACACTTTAACAAAGTTCAGTGCACGCTCCAGCAGCACTGCATCTGTCTTCCCTATGCTCTTTTTTAAGCTTGGCATACAAAGTACCATTTAAATACCATGGTGAAAAGGGCAAGCATTCGATTTAATGCGTTTGAAATAATTCTGGAATTAAATCCCGGGCAATATATCTCAGTCGAGCAGTGTTGCATGTAGCCACATGCAGCTAATGAGCCATCAAAGGCAATGCTCTAAATCCCCATGCATACAGTACACAGATCCTTTATTTCTGCTGTCATAACACAAATCATGAACTTTGATTCTAAATCAAACACAGGTAAAAGAAAAAAAAGAGGGGGGGGGAAGAGGAAAAAGGAGGGAGTAGCTTCATGGCTAATTGGAAACAAATTTGAAACAATAGTGGGGGTTTCTTTCAACACCATTAATCACCTCTGCTGGAACATCCTTCACAACCCAAGCTTTTCTTGTCCCTGTTGATATTTTCCCTCTTTAACGTGGTACAAAATGTACATAATCGTTGTTGTTCTTGCAAGCCATTTCTGTCATGCTGTGGTGGAAGGGCTCAGAGTACAGGACTGTCACAGATCCCTTTGGGCTTGGCAGGACCGCAGGTTTTCTGCCTTCATCTGGTGCCCTGAACTCACCAGTAAGGACACGGCTGCTCCTGCCCTGAGGGCTGTGGGGGAGAGATGCTGATGTTTCCTCCACAGCCAGCACAGCACAGCTGAGACACCAAGGATGTCATGCAATGAATGTGAGGATCTGGAATGGGAGTTGGGGGGAAGAGGATGTTAGTGTACAGAGTCAAGACATGGGGTCTGCCAACACTTCCCCTACATGGTTTTCCCTCAGGGAGTGTAAACATGTGCAGCAGATTTGAATCCATGCTGGTTGCCTCCAGGCTGCTTAATGGCCATTGTAAAATGAGTGATGGCTGTTAGCCAGCTCCATAACCATGAGCATTCACCTTGCTAAAATCCTTGAATTACCTGGAAGGAGGAGGAGGAGTCTCTGCTGAGGGCTATCCAGGGCTCCTGCTGCCCTCGAGCAGAGGATCAGCACTGGTAATGTATGGAAAGCCACACCAGTGACCTTGGCCACCTTGATTTTCACAGGGACTACGGGGACATCAAAGTAGGCTATTCCTACACTGTTTTCCATTTGGTTAAGCTACTTGACAGCAAAACAGCTGAATGGGCACTCCTCCTCCTTCTATTATTATTATTATTAT
>VYZT01044948.1:0-18849 GCA_013400735.1 Pomatostomus ruficeps
TTGCCCCCCAAAATCCCCGTGTCCCAGCAGGAAAGGCTCAGCAGATTGGGAGGGCTGAGCTGTCACCCAAAACCCTTCCAAAACCACCTGGAAGTCACCGAACTGCTTGGAAATGCACATTTTTTATCCCATTTTCCAGTCTCTTCCCCCTCGAGCTCCCGTCCAAACACAACAGGATCATGGATCATTTCCCCTCCCTTAATGAGGGAGGAAAATCGAGGGTCAGTTATTAATTAACAGAGTCATTAACGACTTCCCATCCTCGCTGGTGGCACAGATGGGCTCCTGCTGCAGACGGGGGGAGAGCTGATCCCCCTTTGCCTCATTTCCGATGGCAATTCCCAGGAGATCTGGCACAGCCACAGCAGGCAGAGCGTTTTTCCTTAGAGAAATGCTGTTCCCGGGCAGGAAATTTCCTTTTCCTCACTCTCCCATTAGAGGGATGAAATCCCCCCTGCCCCACCCTCATTTCTTTTGTCTCCTCTGAAAATGTGGCCCCAAGGGAGTCGGATGTTGGAGTTTGGGGGTGTTTGGGCACGGATTGGTGCCCAGAGCTCGGTGTCAGGACACCCCCAGCACCTGGGCAGCCCCTTCCCCCTCCCACGGCCCAGACCCTGAATGAGAAACCCTCAAAAATGAACATTTTCCACCCAAAATCCCATTTCCAGCTGCATTTTTGCCGCCGTGGCTTCTCCAGGAGCGTTATCGCCGACTCCATCCCCGCCTGGACAACGCAGGTGGGACACCCCCATCCCCGAGTTCTCCTGCCAGGGCTCCCCCAGTCCTGACTTTCCAACTTCTCCTGCCGGGAATCTGCCCTCAGCCGGCTCCTGCCTTTCCCAAAATGCCTCCCACCCACCTGGAGCCCAACCTGGCCCCGACAACCACACCCCACCCACGGCCCCACGGGCACCCTGCAATTAAAGTTATTTCGGGGTCAGGGCCGCACTCCTGTCCTGGAAAGGGCTGGATCCAAACGGGAAGCTCCGTGTCCCCGGGGCCCGGCCGGGAGGGGGTGAATTAATTACCCCACAGCTAAAAATGACCTCGGGAGAGGCCGGGTTTGTGGAGCTTCCACTGCTGTCGCTCCCGGCTCACAGGGACAGAGATCAGCCCAGAATTCCCTCGTGGTTCACCCCAAACCTCCCAGGGGGGTTTTCCGCAGCGTTTCGGGCGCTCCAGAGCTGCCCCAGCCCCGTGCCAGGAGTCTGACTCTTGACAAAAACCATCTGCGCTCCTGCCTTGGGAATTCCATTTCCCAGCCGCGCTCCGGGCCAGGAGAGCCCCGCTGGATCCCTCCCTCCGGCCAATCCCGGGCGGCCGCAGGGTTTGATACTGATCAATGGGAATGGGAATAAAGGAACAGGTTCCTTGCTCCAGCTCTGGGACCTTCCAGGGACTCCCCTGGGAAATGGGGGTTTCTCCCCTAAGAAGAGCATAAAACCCTATCAAATAATCCCAATTAATTCGAGGAGCCACAGGAGGAAACTTGGAGTGGGAGACAGTGGTGAGAAACTTCATTGTGATGTGGAGAAAACCTTGAGAAAATCCCGAGGAAACCCAGAGAAAATCCCGAGGAAACCTTGAGAAAACCCTGAGGAAACCCGGAGAAAATCCCGAGGAAACCCGGAGAAAATCCTGAGGAAACCCGGAGAAAATCCCGAGGAAAACAGGAGAAAATCCCAAAAAAACCAATTTTCAGTGAAAGAAAGGCCCCGGTTCTACCCAGGGCTGGAAGCAGCTCCGGTATCCACATAGATGGAGAATCCAAGGTCAAAGCTGTGGATCCAGGGGGAAAAATTCTGGGATTTGTCTTGGGAAACGGTTCCAGGCACCCTGGGGACGCGCAGATATTTGCCATGAGTAAATCCATTAATGGGGCTCCGTTTTGGGGAAGAAACTTCACTCCTGACTTTCCTGTGCTGCCAAAGAGGAGGTGGTGGAGCTGGAGATCCCAGTTATTCCCGATCCCTGGAGTTAGAGGAGAACCCGGCTCTCCATTTCAGCACAAGTTTCCTCAAACAGGAGATGCCAAATCCACTTTGGGAGAAACTTGCAAAACAGAAAGGCCTGAGATGAGATTTTTCCAGAAGAAAAGAGGGATTTGGAGCTGATCCGAGCTTTGTGCCTCGATTTCCTCACTTCTGCAGTGAATTCCTTTGGGAAAGACACGGATACCATGGAGGGAAGTGCTATAAAACACTCCAATTTCTGTTCATGAATTAAAATAATCTTAATTCTTAGTGATCCCAAAAACCTTGAGATTCTCCCACCCAACATTCAAATTCCCAGAAGAGCCAATGTGCTTTTCCAAACATCCCTAACTATTTACGGAAGATTCATTTCCACTCAAAGGCAAATTTTGAGGAATTCCCATTTCCCAGAAGCTGCAGCTCCCCCTCACATCCCAGACCCCGGGATGGGATCGGCTTCAATATCCACGGAGATCAATAACCCAAAGCACACCCAGGCTGATCCAAATCTGGGAGCGCATGGAGAAGGACGGGGAACGCGGGCACCGCTCCCAGTCCAAACCGGCAGCAGGATCCCGGAATCCTCATCGGCTGCAGAATCCAGGGCTGGAAGAGGCCAAGGCCGGCAAGTCCAGCTCGGGAAAGTCCAGAGTCTGTCCCGTGGGTCAAGGTGCAAATCCAGAGTTCCCATGGGCAAGAGAAGTCCTACTCCAGATGGGCCAAAACGTGGTTCAGATATTCCGCGTGTCCCGCTGCATCCGAGGGGAAAATCTCCTGGCACAGGTCACAGGTGGGGCCGGCCCCGAGCGCTCCCTCCTCCAGCGCCCAGCCTGGGCTCCAGGACGTCTGCAAGGAAAAGAGGGAAATGGGGACAGAGAGACCCCCTGGGGCAGCCCCCAAGACCTGACCCCACCTCTCTGTGCCCAAAAGGGCTGGGCCAGAGCCTGGGGGAGCTCGAGCCGCCCCTCGCTCCACCCTCCAGAAATTCCACTGGACAATCCCAGGTCCACGCGGCTCCTGAGCCTCCCCCAACGCTTCCAAGGAGCCAAATCAGGAGGAAAATTTGCTTTGAGCAGCAAACCGGAGCACATTTGTCCCTTGTCCCTGTGCTGTTGTCAATTGAGGGCTGACAGGGCCCCTTGGGCTTCCCCAGACAGACACAGCCCCACTTCCCCCTTCTCCTCGAAAAACTCCCTTCCAAATACAGCCCAAAATTGGGAGCTATCCCCGGGAATACCCAGCCCCTGAAGCCATGAAAGAATTTTTAAGGGATTCATTTAGGAAAAGGAATGAAAGAAAATGGGTTTGGCATCCCTGGGGCCCTGGGTGGGAAGGCCAGGGCTGGGCTGAAGGTTCACCAGCAGGACTGAGGGGCCAGAGCTCAGGAGGTCTTCAGAAATCCTTTCAGAACGATGGGAATCATTTGGAATGATTTGGAAATGTTTTTTGGGGTGTAGGGATCAGAGAGAACGAAGGAAATATTTCAGAGGTGTTTAACTGGAAGATCCAAAGGGGCTGAGAGAACTTTTCCCCAAATGACTCCTCCAAGGGATCCTCAGAGTCTCTGCGGGGATCGCGGGAGGGAGGTCCTGGCAGGGCAGCCGGACCCCGGGGTTGGGAGGGAGGGAGGTCCTGGCAGGGCAGTCGGACCCTGGGGGTGGGAGGGAGGTCCTGGCAGGGCAGCCAGACCCCGAGGGTGGGAGGGAGGTCCTGGCCGGGCAGCCGGACCCTGGGGGCGGGAGGGAGGTCCTGGCCGGGCAGCCAGACCCCGAGGGTGGGAGGGAGGTCCTGGCCGGGCAGCCGGACCCCGGGGGCTTTTCCGTATCCAATTCCCCTGGGAACCAGAAAATTGGGTGCCCAGAGGGTTTCTAAGGAAACAACCCCACTCTGCCACAGTTCCCGTGTGTCCAGGGCTGATGGAGGGGAGGATGAAGGGTTCCTGATGCCGTAACTCCGGCACGGACCAAATTCCCCACCCACATCCCAAATTACCTTCACAGGTCCTCGGATCTCCACCGGAGCCTCCACAGGGAGAGCCCCATCCCCGGGCGCATCTTCCCGCTCAGGCACTTCCGGGGCTTCGTAGAGATCCAGCAGATTTGGGAAGGAGCCCCCAGCCCCTGGGCTGAGTGTCTCCAGCTCCCGCGGGCTGCAGGGAGCTCTCCCTCCTTCCCGGGGCTCAGGGAGGATCCAGGTTCTCATCCAGGGGGTCCCCTCCTCCTCCCCCTCGGTGCTGCTGAAAGCTGCGGCTCCTCCAGTCCCAGCGTCATTCCCGGGGCTCGGGGGGAGCCTCTCGGCGGCCTGGGGCTGCTCCATGGGATGAGCGGAGCCCTCCGGGCTGGATCTGGAGGGTACTGGAGCCCCTGAGAGGTTTTGGTGGCTCCCAGGTGACCTCTGTCCTTCCCCTGTCACCGCACCCTCCGTGCACTGGACGGGCAGCGACACCGGGATGTCTTTGGGAGAGAGTGAGGCAGGGGGGTCATTCCTGGGAATTTGAAGGGTTTCTTTTCCCTTTCCATTGCCCAATTTCCCTGCTGGGCTCGGGGAATGCCTGGGCTGGCACAGCTCACCTGACCCAGCAGGGAAAGGACATTGAGGGAGGGCTGAGCGTTGGAGGAGCATCAGCTCCATCAGGAGACCGGGACCTCCCTGTGTCCCCAAACCCCAGGCTCATCCCGGGAAAGGCTTTGGTTTAGGTCCTGGAAGGACACAGGTGGAAAGGAGGAAGCCCAGGGCAGGGAGGCTGCAGTTTCCCAGCACAGCTTTGTCCAAACTGATCCCTCCTGGCCACAAAATCCCTCTTAAGGGTTGGGAAAATGGTGTCAGACCCCGTGGGAGTGATGTGAGTTTGTGGGGGACAGGAGGGCACGGGGAGGGGGAATCCTTGGAAAACCAGGGGGTTTCTGGGTGTTTTCCGGGCTGTGGATGCTCCCCCACCCCCTGCTCCCACCCGCTCCAGGTGGTGATCCCGGGACCAGGAGCGTCCGTGAGCAGCGACACCAAAAAGCCACGACGGGCTCGGGGCACGTTCCTGCTCCGAGCCCCTTCACCTCACCCCCTGTCCCGCGGGAACCTCCTGTGGGCACCGGGACAAAGGTGGGAATGACCCCGCCGGGACAAAGGCGGGAATGACCCCGCCGGGACAAAGGCGGGAATGACCCCATCGGCCCAAACACGCGGTCTGGGGACCCCGCAAGCCCCACTCACCCGGGACCGGTCCCTTCCTGGCCCTCAGCCTCTGGAGGAGCCTCCCCTGCTCCGAGCACAGCTCCTGCAGCCGGGCCACCTCCGCCCAGAGCTGCAGGAACAGCTCCTCCATGGCCGGCACACCTGGGCAGGGAGAGGAGAGGGGACGGCCGCTGTTAGCAGGGATCATCATCATCATCATCCTCCATTGCTAACGGAGTTATCCCAGCGCAGCGGGAGCTGCCGGGGCTGTCCCGAGCTGCTGCGATGGGGAGGAGCAGCTGCCGCGGGTACCTCGAGGTCCCGGCTGCTGCAGGAGCGTGGGATGGCGCAGAAAGGAGCATTCCCGGTTCTCTCATCGTTTACACAGAAATAAAAAGAAAAGGGAAGCGGCTCGTCCTAAAAAGAGCCAAGCTGGGCTTTCCCACCTCTCCCCCACAGCTTCTGCGAGCTCCAAACAACCCCAAAATCCCATTTGGTGAAGAAATCTACCTGGAAAAAGTTGTGTTTCCAACTCGGTACCAAAGGATTGAATTTTTGGGGCATGAGAGCAAAAAACTCCTGATTACAAACCCATCCAAGGAATGATACCCGAGGGTGGGGACACAATTCCCTTTTTTTTAGCTGCTCAGCCCCTTCTCCTCCCAAAAATACCCCAGGAAGCACCACCCAGCTCAGACCCACCCAGTATCAATTAACCAAATATTGTCATTACGGAGGAAAATTGTGTTGCCCACGTTTGTCCCCACTTTAACAGCTGTATTGTGGATTCCACTTCCCAGTTTTCCCACCTTGCACCAATTATTACCGGGCGAAAAGAAAATAAATAAACCCAAAACTGGGCACAAATCTGCAAACCATCTGCAAAGGGGATCTGAAAGGTTCGTGCGATCTTAATTAGCATAAATATGCAAATCAGCCTGGCTTCCTGTCAGCTCCCCCAGGTTTGCTGCCGCTCAGCGCTGCAAGTTTCAGCTCCGCGTTAAATTTAAGCTCTGGCTCAAATTAGGGGTTTGGCTGGAGGGTTGGATGGAGCCGCCTCCGACGCTGTGGATTCCCCGGGAGGGATGAAGGGCAGAAATCCTGAAGGAAATGCCCCTGGAGCGAGGAAAACCTCCGAGGCAATGGTAAGGTTTGCTCCCAGCGCAGGGAATTTCGGTGCTCGGCCCACACCGAGGGGTAACTTCATCCCAATTTTGGCTCTTTGGGTTCCTCTGCTCATTGGAACCTTCAAAGGTAACATTTTTCACCCCTCCAAGGCAGCCAACTCCACCGCTAATTCAAGTTTTATTTTGACTGAGAGTTGTATATAAAGAGGCCAATTAATTATTAATTGGAGTGTGACCCAGAGCTGTCACTCCCTAACAAGCCTGGGAAGGTTTTGTTATGGATTTCATTCCCTCCCTGCTGGGGTTTTTCGGGATTCAGCTCCTTCTCATTTCCCCCGGGCTGGTGCCACCCGGACGAAGCTGCAGCAGAAGATTTTTCATCTCCCGAAAAAGCCTCTCCCAAACTGCAATTAAAAGCAGCAATTTGGGAGCGCAAGACTCCCGTTCTCGGGGTTGGCAGAGCGGCTCCGAGGGGTGGAACCCGGCGGGGGGAACGGGGAGGGTTCAGGGCACTCAAAATCCCAACCCAGCCCTGAGCGGACCCCAAAACCCTTCTATTTGCCCCAGAAGTGACTTACCGAGGTGGGGACCGTGCTGGCCCTGCCCGGTGGCCGCAGGGACATCGAGCTGAGAGTGGCGGCCGCCTGAAAGTCGAGCGGCAACAAATTTGGAGGAGGGAATTTCCCCTTCGGGTTTTGAGCGCAGAGCGAAACCGAGGCAGGAAACGAAAGGGCCGAGAGCGACGGCGGCGAAGTGAACTCGGAAAAGCCCCGGAGAGGCCGATGGAGGCCCCGGGGGGCTCGTGTGGGCCGAGGGTTGGCTCCGATCAGTGCCTCAGTTTCCCCTCACACCNCGGGCGGCACCGGGACCCGGCGTTAATCCCGGGACGGGCGGGCGGCACCGGGACCCGGCGTTAATCCCGGGACGGGCGGGCGGCACCGGGACCCGGCGTTAATCCCGGGACGGGCGGGCGGCACCGGGACCCGGCGTTAATCCCGGGACGGGCGGGCGGCACCGGGACCCGGCGTTAATCCCGGGACGGGCGGGCGGCACCGGGACCCGGCGTTAATCCCGGGACGGGCGGGCGGCACCGGGACCCGGCGTTAATCCCGGGACGGGCGGGCGGCACCGGGACCCGGCGTTAATCCCGGGACGGGCGGGCGGCACCGGGACCCGGCGTTAATCCCGGGACGGGCGGGCGGCACCGGGACCCGGCGTTAATCCCGGGACGGGCGGGCGGCACCGGGACCCGGCGTTAATCCCGGGACGGGCGGGCGGCACCGGGACCCGGCGTTAATCCCGGGACGGGCGGGCGGCACCGGGACCCGGCGTTAATCCCGGGACGGGCGGGCGTCACCGGGACCCGGCGTTAATCCCGGGACACGCGGGTGGCACCGGGACCCGGCGTTTCTCGCTGGGAGGCGCCTCTCGGGCCGGGTTTCTCCCGGGACCGGCGGCTTTAGGACCGCGGCGGCCCCGCCCCGCGCACCTGCCCGGGGGGCGGGGCTCAGGTAGCGCCGGTGGCCCCGCCCCGGCCGGACGCACCTGCGGCCCCGCAGCCGCCGCGGAGCCGGTGAGAGGGGAGGGGACGGGGCAGGACGGGGGTCCCGCTGCTGAGCCCCCCTCAGCTGTAAGGGGCTCTGGGGGTCTCAGTGCCGAGCCCTTGCCGGGGAAGGGGGTCCCGGGGTGCAGCCCTCGCCCCAGGGAAAGGGGGCCCGGCGGTTCCGGGGGTCCAGGGGCGGTGCCCCCTCTGCGGTAAGGGGGCCTGGGGGTCCCGGTGTGAAGTCCTTGCCCCGGGGGAAGAGTTCCGGGGACCCCGGTGGTCCCGGTGCGGAGCTCCCCACCAGGGTAGGGGGGCCTGGAAGCCCAAGTGTGCCCCCCCTCCAAGGGTGACAGGAGGTTCCCGGTGAGGAGCCCCGGCCCCGGGGAAGGGGGACCAGGGTGGTCCTGGTGAGGGGCTCTCCGGGGGACTGGGTGTTCCGGGGTCCCGGGGCAGAGGCCCCTCCGTGGAAGGGGGTTCAGGTGGTCCCGGGACGGAGCCGCCCCAGGGCGGGGGGGTCTGGATGGAGCCCCCGGAGCAGCCCAGGGGCTCCAGGGGCTGTGGCAGTTCCGGGCAGGGCAGTGGGAGGACCCGGCCCCCCCTGACCCGCACAGGGCGCCCGAGAACCCCCGGCAGGGCAGAGACCCTCGCTCACCCCTTGTCTCCGGGCGCTCTCATCCCGCGCCACCGGGAGAGAGTCCAGGGCCCCTTGGGCTCATCCCAAGGGATCAGGCAGCCCCTGGGCAGGGAGCCCGACAGGATCCTGCTTCCCGTGAGCTCCTGCCCCTCGCACTCCCCAGCACGCCCAGTTCCTCACGCTGGAACTGAATCCCACCGGGAACAGTCCCGGTTTCCCTTGTTGCACCCACTTCCCGCTCTCGGCTTTTCCCAGTCCCTGCCACTCCCGACGTTACCGTGGCTCGCTGCCACGTGGAGCCCGTGGCCACCTCGCCTGAGGCAGCAGCGGTGTCAATTCACCTGTATTTTACTTTTTTCCCTTTTTTTTCCTCCACGAGGATCTCTCAATTTCCACCTCTTCCCACCATTCCTCCTTCCCACGCCACGGGAGATGCTCCTCGAATTCACACCAAACCCCTTTTCCGACCCCAGAAGGCTCCACTGGGTCATTTTGATGCTGTTTTTCAGGGGTGCAGGGCCAGCCCCGTGGGGATTTTGGGGATGGGCGGGGTGGGATGGAGCAGAACGCACCTGGGAGTCCGCGGGGCAGGGGCCGGAGAGCGCGGGTGCGCCAGGGGCTCACGCTGGAGCCAGACCCACCCCAGCCTTTTGGGGGGGAATTTTTAATTTGTATTTGGCTTTTTGGCCCTTTCGGGGAAGGGACTGGGGAGGGGGTTGGGGTTGGAGCCCCCCGGGAGCGGCCGCTCCTGTTGTGCCCAACCTGCGCCCCCCGCACACCTGAGTGTCCCTCCGGGGTTAATTAGCACCGACAGCTAACGAGCTTCGTTAACAACGTGGCAGGAAGAAAACTCAGAGAGATGCGGAGTTGATAGAAAAGCGGATTTTTTTCCCCCCAAAACCGCTGCTTTTCCCTCTCCCTCCTTGCACGGCAGCACCGTGCGATGAAAACCTCGGAGCTCAGGGGCACGGGAGTGGGGGGCACCTTCGCTCAGCTTCGGGCAGGGATTCCGAGGAAATGGCAGAAAATACGAGGGGATCGATGTTTTCTCCCTGGTTCTGCTTTTCCCTGGGGATTGGATGATCGGCCGGGGCGCCCTTGGCAGTGAAGCGTGGTCCGGCTTTGATCCCGCGGGGCTCAAAGCGGGGACCCCGGGGACCCTCCTCCTTCCCAACCCAAACTTCCTCGCCCTTGAAGTTGCGGCAGGTGCCCTTCCCCGCCCCATTTCCAAGAGAATGAAAAGAAAAGGGAAAAAAGAATCAAGGGAAGGGGGGGGACCCCAAAGTGGAGGAGGAGGAGGTGGCGGTGAATGGATCCCGCCGGGCTCGTCCATGCTCCGGCGGCCGCGGCTCACAAAGAGGAGCCGCGGGAAGTTTGGGGGTGGTGGGAGGCTCAGAGCTGCCAGCGGATCCCGGGGGAAATTCGGGAGCTGGCGCCGAGCTCCCGGCGGCCGCGGCACCGGACACCGAACCTGCTGCTCCCACTCGGCCGAACCCGGAGCGCTGCAGGGTCTGCTCGAGGTTTCCTTCGCGGGCAGGAAAATGCCCAGGCAAAGGCTTTTTCCCAGCGGCCAAAAATATTTGAGCAAATTTCTGTCTCTATTTTAACTTCGGCGTGCGAGGGGCGGCGGCGGGGGGAGGCTGCAGCCTCTGGATCAGTCCCGGGAGAAACTTTGATGAGGGGGGGTCCTGTGTGTGGGGCCGGGTCCTGCACATCCTCCAGCTTTTATTAACCCGCACTTTCCCTGGCGGTTTTGGGATGGGTTTAGGGGCTGGAAGGGCTGGGGGTGAATGAATTTTACAGATGTCGCTTGTGCCAAACTTTTTATTCCTATACTGCTAATATTATATTGCCATATTAATACATTGCTAATATTGTATTACCATGTTGATACGTTAATATATTATTAATATCACGTTATTCTGTCGATATATTAATATATTACATCGCTATCGTATTATTGTATTATTATTTGTTATTAACCTGTTCTAGCGGGAGGTTCCCTGCCCGTGGCAGGGGGTTGGATTGGATGATCTGTAAGGTCCTTTCCAACCCAAACTATTCCACGCCTTGATTATATTTACACCTTCTGTTTTAGGTACAATATAATCTATTTTGAGTACAATACATTCTATCTTAAGTGCAATGTATTTTATTTTGACATCACGGGGACGCAGCCGAGGCACATCCAGCCCAGGAATTCACCGCAGGTGTTTCTCCCTCCCCCAGGTCACCGGAGCAGAGCAGAACATCGTGATGCACCCCGAGCCCCCCCATCCCTGAATCCTCCATCCCAGCCCGGAGAACCCTCCAAAGACCCCCGAGACCCCAAAATGAGGCTGTTCCGCCGCCGCTACAGCCCCTTGAAGGTGGCCTTGGCGGGCGCCGCCTTCGTCTTCTTCCTCTTCATCCTGCAGAAGGACGTGGGCAGCAAGGAGCCGGGCGAGGAGCCCTGGCTGCGGAACATCGTGCAGGGCAAGGGCCAGGTGCTGGGGCTGATGCTGGGCGCCGTGCGGGACCTGCGCGACTCGATGCCGCGGCTGCAGATCGGGGCCCCGGAGCCGCCGTCCGAGCCGCTGCCCAGCGCCCGGCCCTGCCTGCCCGGCGTCTACACCGCGGCCGAGCTGCGGCCGCTCATGGAGAGGCCCCCGCAGGACCCCGCCAGCCCCGGCGCCGACGGAAAAGCCTTCAAGAAGGATCGCTGGACGCCCGAGGAGACGAAGGAGAAGGAGCGGGGCTACGAGAAGCATTGCTTCAACGCCTTCGCCAGCGACCGCATCTCCCTGCAGCGTGCGCTGGGCCCTGACAGCCGCCCCCCCGAGTGAGAGCCGGGCCCGGAACCCCTGGGGCCACTCACACCCTGAAATCCGGCCACTCGCACCCTGAAATCCGGCCACTCGCACCCTGAAATCCGGCCACTCGCACCCTGAAATCGGCCACTCGCACCCTAAAACTCGGCCACTCACTCCCTAAAACTCGGCCACTCACTCTCTAGAATCCGGCCACTCACTCCCTGAAATCTGGCCACTTACTCCCCGAAATTTAAGAGGAAATTAAAGCAGATTGGGGCCAGGATGTCACCCAGCACTGGCAGGGGATTGAATGGAGGCAGAGCTGAAAAAAATGCATTTATTTATTATTATTTTTCCCTAATTTTGGCCCCTTGGGGGTGGGTTTAACGGCAACAGGCTCTTTGTGCCTCCCTGTACCTGCTTGTCGGCTCCGGCACCTCCCCGCCTTTCCCTCCTCTCCTCCTTTATTCCAGCGGCTCCAGCGCTCAGACTTTTTCTTTTCTTAGCCGAGTGGAACAGCCTCGGACCCCGCTGGGGCGGGGGGGAGGGAAACGGGGAAGCTCCAGAGGTTTCCCCGCCTGCCCTCGGCCGGGGGCTGCCGGATTAAAGCGGGGCCGCCCCAGCCCTGCCCGCGCGGGGGAGAGGGATGGGGGAGACATGGGGGGAATTTGGGATGGAAAAAGCCTTGAAAGGGACGGAGGAATCCAGCCCCCCGCGCCGGCAGGCGATTATCCGTGCTTAGCAGGTGTAGCGGTGACAAAGGCAGGACACGGGGGCCGGGAATGGGACTCACTCAACCAAAATCAATGGGAATCAAAGCGGGGATGAGCCCAGAGGGGCTGGAGCTGCTCCCCCGCTGTGGGGTTTGGGGGGGGATATCGAGGGGTCACTCCAGTCGTGCCTCCCCCTTCACCCCCGCGCCGTTCTGTCCCCCAGGTGCATCGACCAGAAGTTCAAGCGCTGCCCCCCCCTCCCCACCACCAGCGTGATCATCGTGTTCCACAACGAGGCCTGGTCCACCCTGCTCCGGACGGTCTACAGCGTCCTGCACTCGTCCCCCGCCCGGCTGCTCCGGGAGGTCATCCTGGTGGACGATGCCAGCACGGATGGTGGGTGGGGACCAGGGGACACTGGGGTCAAGGGATGCAGGAACCGTGGTGGGATGTGGGGCCAAGGGGATGCAGGAACCGTGGTGGGATGTGGGGCCAAAGGGATGTGGGAGCCCTGGTGGGGAGCAGGAGTCAGAGGGATGCAGTGTCAGAGGGATTCAGGGCCAGAGGGATGCAGGAGCCATGTGGGATGTGGGTGCCAGAGGGAGCAGGATAAGCTGCGGTGGGATGTGGGAGCCAAAGGGATGCAGGAACTGTGGTGGGATATGGGACAAGAGGGATTCAGGGCCAGAGGGATGCAGGAACCGTGTGGGGTGTGGGTGCCAGAGGGAGCAGGACAAGCTGCGGTGGGATGTGGGTGCCAGAGGGATGCAGGAGCCCCGGGGGCTGTGAAGGAGCGGTGGGGGCATTCGGGGGCCAGAGGGAGGCAGGATCCAGGGCAGGATGTGGGATCAGAGGGCTGCGGGAGCCCTGGCGGGATGCAGGGGATGCCAATCCCCTTTCCATGCCTGGAAGCAGCGGCTCTGAGCCTCTCGGAGAAGCTGCTCGTGCTCCCAACACCCCGGGATCTCCCAGCAGCCCCTCCCCGTTGTTCCGCATCCACCCCGGAGCACCCCCGGGGTTTTCCCTTCCCCAGCACCGCTGTTAACGCTGCCCTGGGGACAAACCGGGTGCCCCACAAACCTCCACCCCCAGCCAGCCGCAACCCTCGGTAATTAGCACCCGGAGCTAATTAACGCGGGGTTCAGTGTCGGGGCACTGGGAGGAGCGGACTCTGCCCTTGTCCCAGATAAATTCTCCCTTTCCACCCCCGGGCTCCCGAGGAGCCGGAACCTCGCGGTGCCGCGGGGCTTCCTTGCCCCAAACTGGACTCCCACTGTGGCCGGACGTGGGCTGGACTGGGATCCCCTTCCCAGGACAGTTTTCCGGGGGTCCCAGCTCTCACCGGGCCATTCCCAACTCCTGGCTTGGCTGCATCTGCCAAGAAATCCCGGGTTCCTCGGGTGACCCCGTGTCCGCAGTCCCTTCCCTCAGTAACAGCTCGGTCTTGGTGACACTTCAAGGATGTCACCTCCTCCGCCTGTCACTCCCCCAGTCCCTCTCCAGAGGGGGATTAGGTGGGAGGGGGTGGTTCCCTTATAAAACTCATTTTATTTAGCCAAAAATACACTTGGGTTTGGGGCAAAGGTTCAGGTGTCCCTGAACCCAAACCCAGCTGCAGGGTCTGAGCAGCAGTGGACAGGGTGGGACAGGGTGGGATGGGATGGGATGGGATCAGTGGGATGGGATGGGATTGGTGGGATGGAATGGGATTGGTGGGATGGGATGGGATGGGGGCAGCAGGATGGGCTGGTGGGACTCAGGGACCAGCGCGTGCCTCTCCGATGGATCCGGGTGCCCTTCCCGCCCCCAGAGTACCTGAAGGAGGAGCTGGATCGCTACGTGGAGCAGCTGCAGATCGTGAGCGTAGTGCGGCAGCGGGAGCGCAAGGGGCTCATCACGGCGCGGCTGCTGGGGGCCAACGTGGCCAGCGGGGAGGTGCTGACCTTCCTGGATGCCCACTGTGAGTGCCCACCCTGTGACACCCGTGTGCGCCCCCGGGCGCTGGGAGTGGCGCTGTCCCCGCCGTCCCGGCTCCAACCCCGCCCCGTGTCCCAGGCGAGTGTTTCCACGGGTGGCTGGAGCCGCTCCTGTCCCGCATCGCCGAGGAGCCCACGGCCGTCGTGAGCCCCGACATCGCCACCATCGACCTCAACACCTTCGAGTTCTCCAAGCCCGTCCAGAACGGGAAGCAGCACAGCCGGGGCAATTTCGACTGGAGCCTGACTTTCGGCTGGGAGGTCGTTCCCCCCCGGGAGAGGCAGCGCAGGAAGGATGAGACCTTCCCTATCAAGTAAGCCCAGCACGGGGGGACTCTTTATCCAGCTGGGTTTGCTCTTTTTTCCAACCAATTGGTGTTTTCCTTGGTTTTACTGCCTCTGGGTGGGCAGTGCTGCCCCTTCCCAGTGGGGTTTTCCCCTGGAACTCTTGGTGTTGGGATCTCAGGGGTTTGTGCCCGGGCATGGTCAGAGCTGTGGGGGTGGTGAAAGACAAACCTCACTCGGGGCTTGGGGAACGTGGGGCCACAACGGACCCTGGAACTGCCTCCGGCCGCCTCTCGCTCTGGCAGAGTCCAGCAGAGTCCCTCATTAAGGATTTAATTGCTCTCGGTACCGTCTCACTCTCGGACGCCCGGGCGCCCTCGCACTGGCACAGCAGAACAAGTCACCTGCGGATCAGGCTGCGCCAAAATCCCTCTTTTTATCGCTCTACTTTACATGCAGAGAAACCCTGGGTGGTTTTCCCACCTCCCCGCTGGTGCCCCAGGACAAGCCGGGTGCTCCCACTGGGAGACACCGGACACCCTGCTGGCCCCGGCCCCACCCCTGCCGCGGGGCTGCCTTTGTGCCCGGGTCACCTGGGAGACGCTCCCGGCCCAATAAAGGTCCCTTTTACCTCCCGGTGGTGCCGCGTCTCCAGCAGCTCAGCGAATCCTTGGGGTTTGTTATTTTTCCTGAATAAAAGCGAGGTTCTGTTCCAGCCTCAGATGGAAAAGATTAGGGAAGCGGGAGGAGGGATTGGGGCACCGAGCTCTGACCTCCCCCTCTTTTTGGCGACAGGTTTTTGGTAACAATATCCCCTTTTCACTCTGAGTCCAGCCGGGAGGCAAGGCCCCTCCGTGTCACGCTGTCACCTCTGTCCCCTCCCAGCAGCCGGGCGCAGCCTGTCTGCCAAAGCCACCACAGCTGGATGGGAGGGGACTCTGATTTTGGGGCTGTGACATCCCAAAACTCAGATTTCTGCTCTTTTATTTGTGTTTTACCCTTTCTTTGCCCCCCGCAGGTCCCCAACCTTCGCAGGTGGCCTCTTTGCCATCTCCAGGGCCTACTTCGAGCACATCGGCGCCTACGACGACCAGATGGAGATTTGGGGTGGTGAGAACGTGGAAATGTCCTTCAGGGTAAGGAGGGGGGGTCACCTTCAGCGGGCACCTCCAGGGAGCTCCCCGTGGGGGGTTCCGGGGGCTGGACCCCCTCACTCAGGTGCGGCTTCCCCGCAGGTGTGGCAGTGCGGGGGACAGGTGGAGATCATCCCCTGCTCCGTCGTGGGCCACGTGTTCCGCTCCAAGAGCCCCCACACCTTCCCCAAGGGCACGCAGGTGATCTCGCGGAACCAGGTGCGCCTGGCCGAGGTCTGGATGGACGACTACAAGGAGATCTTCTACCGCCGCAACCAGCAGGCCGCCCAGATGGCCAGAGAGGTACTGGGCACACTGGGGGGCTGCTGCTTCTACTGGGGGGGCTGGTCCTGCTGGGAGAGGGAAAAGGTGGGAAACCAGACACAGGTGGACAGAAAGCAGCCAAAAGCCTCTTTTTTTTTTTCTTTGGCCAGAATGTTTCCTAGTAGGAAAACATCGGGTTTTATGAACTTTTTTTTTTTTACAACATCAAGACTTTGCACCAAAGTTATCTCCAAGCTCTTGGTGGAGCCTGTGGGTACCTGCCAGGTGACCCCCTCACTCGTCTCGGTGCTGGTCACACTGTGAGGGATGATGACAAAGCTGGGGTGACTCCCAGCTCTGAGCCCCAGCTCGGAAAGGGTTTTTTTGGGATTTTCCCTGCTGTTTTCTGAGGTGAATTTAAATTTCTCCCGTGACTTCATCGACAGAAGACGTTTGGTGACATCACAGAGCGGCGCAGGCTGCGGGAGCGGCTGCAGTGCAAGAACTTCACCTGGTACCTGCAGAACGTCTACCCCGAGATGTTCGTGCCCGACCTGACCCCGACGTTCTACGGGGCTGTAAGTGCCGGGGTGGCCAGGGCAGCCCCAGGACTCGGCCCCGAGCTGGGAGGAGAGAGAAGGGAAGTGCCCAGAGGTTGGGTTTGGGGGGTTTGCATTAAACCAGCGGGGGACTGCGGGGGTTGGTGCTGCCGCATCTGTCACCGGTCACTGCGTCTGTCACCGTGTCTGTCACTGCCCTCTGTGTCTGTCACTGCTCTCTGTGTCTGTCACCGCATCTGTCACTGGCGGGTGGGGCCGGTTCGGGCTCCGGCTGAGCTGGAATCTGGCAGAGCTGGTTTGGGGTGAGTTCCAGGGTGAGGAGCCCACGGGACGTGGCTTTGGGTTAAACTCAGGGAAAGAGCTGAAAACTTTCCTGAGCTCCGAGCACCGTCCTGGCACAGGGAGGGCTGGAAAAACTGAGCTGGGGATGGGATGCGGAGCTCCAGCTCCATCCCGAAGGAATTTGGGGACAGGCAGGATGCAGGACCCCATCTCCATCCACCCATCCCCAAGGAACTGGGGACAGGAGGATGAGAGGCTCTGGCTGCATCCCCAAGGAACTGGGGACGGGCAGGGTGTGGAACTGCGGCTCCATCCCTGAGGATGGAGCTGCCAGAAAAGCCCTTTCCCCCGAGCTGGGTCTGCCCCTCCTCAGCCAGGGTGATGTGACAGCAGCCGGCACGACCAGGTGACAGCCCAGTGACAGCCAGGCCGGGTGCTGGGTGCTGGCTCCCATCCAGCTTTTAATTCACCTTTATTTCCTGAAACCTCAGCCCGGGTGACTTTCCCGTGGCTCCGTGTGCCGGAGGCGTTGGCCGGGGCGTTCCTCGTGTCCTGGAAAGGACGCGGGACCCGGAGCCGGCGCTGCGTGCCCGGGGTTGTGTTTGCACAGCGGGAGCCCAGAGCCCTGCGCGGCCAAACCCGAGGCGGGTCCTACCCCGGCTCCTCTGAGCCCTTCTTTCCTCCACCCTCCCCCGCTTTTTCCTCACTCCTGCCCCTTTTCCCGTCCTTTTTACCCCTCTTTTTCCACCCTTCCCCCTCTCTCCTCTTTTCCCCTCCTCCCGCTCCTCGTTCCCGTCACCTTTCCCTCTCTTTTTCCTCCTCTTTCCCTCTCCTTCCTCCCACTCCTTTTTCTCTCCACTCTTTCCCCTCTCCCACCCTTTTCCCCCTCCCCACACCTCTCTTCCTCCCACTCCGCAGATAAAAAACGAGGGCACCAAGAGCTGCCTGGACGTCGGGGAGAACAACCACGGCGGGAAACCGCTCATCATGTACCCCTGCCACGGGCTGGGGGGCAACCAGGTGGGCCCCCAAACAGCCCCCGTCATTTCCCCCTCTGCCGCGTCCCCTCGCTCGGTTTTCCGCCGGGGTCGCCTCCCGGGGCGCGGCGGTGACGGCGCCGCTCGCTCTTCCCGCAGTACTTCGAGTACACGAGCCAGCGGGAGCTGCGCCACAACATCGGCCGGGAGCTGTGCCTGCGGGCGGGCGCGGGCGCGGCCGAGCTGGGCGAGTGCCAGTTCCGAGGGCAGCCGGGCCGGGTGCCCGCCAGCGAGGAGTGGGACCTGGCGCAGGTGAGGAGACCCCTCCGGCCCGGGAGTCGTGCCCGCCGCGGTGCCGCTTCTCCGGTGCCGCTTCCCTCGCTCGCGTCCCCCGCTCGCCCCGCGATCGCGCGTTCATCGCTCGGGTTGTTTCTCGGCAGAACCGGCTGATCAAGAACTCGGCCTCGGGGATGTGTCTGACGGCCCGGGGGAAGCACCCGGCGCTCGTTCCCTGCGACCTCACGGACCCGCACCAGCTCTGGTCCTTCACCTAAAAGGGAGCGGAGCCCCCGGCCACGCTCAGGAAAGCAGGATCCAAAAACCTTCCTTGTTTGCTTTAATTTAAGAAGTGAAAGCCTTAAATATGCTGCATTTCGCGGTCGCCTTGAACCGAAGCCCGTGCCTTTGGGAGCCGGGCTCTGCCGGGGGCACCCCACGGGCCCCGAGCGCAGCGCTCGTGGCGGGGACGCTCCTGCGGCTGCTCCTCGGAAGCCGCTGCTCATCCCCCCCATCCCGGTTCCAGCCAGAGACTCTTCAGTTCACATCGGGCATTAAAAACGTGGATGCGCCTCCCCAGATGTGAAATCTAGGAGGGAAAATCCGCCGAGGAGGAGGATGGTGGCCGTGGGGCTCCTCCCGTGGCTTGTGGTGGCCCCTGGCGGGCAATGGGAGAAGTTGGGATCCGTGCCTTAGGAATCACGCTGGATTTGGAGGCGGGGGGAAGTTAGATATTTGGGTTTATGACTGTAATTATTAAATGATGGCGATTCCTGGATGCGATTCTGCTTGTGCCGAGGGGGAGGAGTTTTCCCTGGATGGCACCACAGAATCCTTCTGCAGAGGATCCCCGGTGCCACATCCCCGCTGTTCCTGATTTTTTGTCTGCCCAACTCCTGTAGCTGCCACTTTTGTTGCCATTTCATTTATAGTGGGAGGGGAAATCTGCCTGGACATGACAGGAGGGGGGAGGACCTGTCCTAGACACAAAACCTCAAATAAAGAGATGATTTATTTTACACAAATCCCGTCTCCGTCCCTTCCCAGCTCCCTGCACGATTGCCCTTAATATCCCTCCTTCTTCTTGCCCTAGAAACTCCCTACTGTGCTCAAAATGAGTTTACAGCCCTTTGTGCCCCAGCTGGG
>VYZT01044966.1:5251-29873 GCA_013400735.1 Pomatostomus ruficeps
ACTTTGATGGTTATAAATTACATAAAGTAACTTAATAACTTGAAAAAATGTGCTATCCCAGGAATAACAGAGGAAATACATAACAGCAGTCAACGTCCAGATGTGATAGGGAGTTGTAACAAATAGCAGCTATATTTATTTTATATATATATATATTATATATGTAAAACTTCAGGGCTGCAGGTGTTTGATTCTGCCAAATGTATGGAAAGTAAAAATATTTTTGTGGTGCTCACCTACTTCACAACTCTGTGGTACTGTCTGCCATACACTGGTGAACCCATGAGCCTCTGGGAAGTACAAATATATTTGAGTTAATCCCTGCCAACCATGAATGCTGTAAATCCAGAAGAGATGACCCACATCTTTGGATTCAAAATTGATTTTTTTTTCTCTTAAATGCTTCTCCATCCATCAAAGTCCAACTGTAAAAGTAGGATGGTCCTTATGGATTAATTTTACTCTTGTGTTTCTGATCATATGCTACTAGAGAAATAAGAGTAAAAATGTAGCCCAGACAAATATGGTCAAATCATTGTCTGGAACACAAAAAAAAAGACTGCTTTTGTCTTCCTTTTGTTTCCCCTTTTCTTTGTACTAATCATCAAAGTGGTGGAAGTTTCTTGAAGAGGGGAAAGGAAGAAAGGATGAAGTGCCCCCCACCATCTTCTGCAGTGTCTATCACCTGATAAAAGACTTTTCATCTGTAAGATTCCCCAGAGATGATGCTGTCTTGGCAGAAAGTTCCCAAAAAGCCACCTTTGCAATGTGGTGTATGGTCTTGGTCACCCCATTAAGAAGATGCTATTTCACTGGGTGACAGCTGAGGTGAGACAGGCTTTGGACAGTGACCAGTGTTAATTGTGGGCAGCAAGTGCATCTTTAGGCAGTAAGATGAAGCAAATCAAGTGCAAAATGCTCACTACTGCTTAGAAGTTTAAACTGAGGAAAAAAATAGTGGAAGAGATTCAGGTATTAGTACATGGAATACAGAGCTTTATATCATGGGATTTGCAATGACGTGTGTCAGGATGCAATTTTACCTACAGAATTTTAAAATTTTACCTACAGAAAAACCAGCCAAATTGTAACTCAAGTGACCAGAACACAACATAATATTGTCTCAGAGCAAGCCAACCTATCAGCTTATTCCTGGCAGAGCTGAAATGAAAATATTCAAAGCCAAAAAAGTTTTAGTAAAACAAATGTCTGCAGATGTCTCTTGTGGTATAAAAGGTCCTTGTCTGGCACATAGATAGTTAATATTTACAGCTGAGAGCAAGATGTGGAGAAGAACCTTTCACTTCAGGTTTCACTAAAATAAAGCATAGATTTTTAGAGAGGTTTCTTTAAATAAGGCTGCACAGTTCCTACTTAAAGCATCAGAGGCCATTCATTGTTTCAGCACAAAAGCTTAGGGACACTCCCCAACAGTTCAGCCTCTGGTGGGAAATTAAGTTTCCACAAAATCAACTTTCTATTCAAGGAAAAAATCAATTTTGCCCAAAGCATTCAGGTTTCCTTTGGGAAAACCAAAACAAAATATTTTCTTCACTATATGGGCTTGACCCAAACCAAATGTTTGAGTTTCTTTTTTAGCTGAACAAGAATATTTTATTTCAACTCAGTTCAAGTTGAAACCCCCTCTGGGTATGCTGTCATGGTGGATATAAATTGCCCAGGAGAATCTGGGGATAAGACAATTTGCATCCCAGCCAGTTAGCCGACTCATAAAACATATTATTAGTTCAACAATATTAAAATATCATATTTAGAACAACAAAACTCAAGCAAAATATTTTGATACTTCCAAACCAAAGTCCTTTGTAACTTTTCCTCCCATTAAAAAATTTGGATATGGGGAAAGAAATGTTTAAACAGTTAAAATTGCACACGAAGAAACAATTTTGACTTTAATTTCCAGCCAACTAATCTTTCCATCAGTTTTATGCCACAGTAATTCCATTGAGTTCCACTGGAATGACCCAACCTGAAGGGATGGAAGGTACAGTAATACCAATCTGACCTCAGTGCACCGGTTTAGGCAGATAAAGGATGTGTCTTAAGGTGCTCTGGGTTTCCTCCCACATTTAGCTTCCCCTTGGAACTGTACATATGCAGAGGAACTTTTAGATCCTGAAATAATAACATGATTAGAAAGGATGACACCTTACAAATCCTCGGGACTATGGCACATCTTTCCAAAACTCATGGATGAATGAGAAAATCAGGCTTTAAAAAGCAAGATATTAATTCAGCTTCACCTGGGACTGAACAGATATTGAAACTAGCATTAGTGTATGGGATAGACATGAAAATTTAGAGAGCTTCAGTTATTTATATATGTATATTTTCTTAGAAATTATAGTTAAACTGAGTTATTCCAGTTTTCCTTTCAGCCTCAACTTCTAATATTCAGTTGTCATTCAAAAACAGTCCAGAGTAAATCAATACAGACAGCCGGTTTCACAGCAAAGACCCCTACAACACCACACCAGTTGCTCACTTCAGGTTTACACTCATCAGGACACAGGGCTCTGGTGCTGCAACACCCAGCTTGCTCAGGATCATCACCTGTGAACAGCAACGTTGAGGGATGCTGCTCCAGTGTGGTTTTCAGAAGGCTCATGTCAAGCTATTCTCACCTCACTGCAATGGCATGGGTCTAGAAGGCTGAGAGGTCCAGAATGAGCTCAACTGCATCAAAAGGAGAGCAGGGGTGTTTAATTATTAGTTCTGGTTTGTAATCGCTAGCCTCTGATTCATGTCCAACAGCCCCTGATGAATGCAAGCAGAGACATCAAACCATAGTAGTCTCGACCACAACACAAATTATTCACATTCCACCTGCCTCACTTTTAGATATCAGAGTGATTGATTAACAACTGCAGTTGCTGCTACATTTACTGATTACAAAATCTATTCAGAACACCAGAGAACAATGGCAAAGTCAGAAACTGGGGATTTTTACACCTGAAACAATCATGAGAGCACCAAATTTGAATTATGTAAACTAGGTTTTTTACTTCTCCTCTTTCAGATGAAAATTGTTGAAAAGCAACATTTCTAGGAAATGTTTATGTGCACCATGCCAAGCAAAAAAACCCTGCCCAAGAGAACAGAATAATGTCCTACAAAAAATTTTCAAGCAGAGCTGGGGAACAGAAGATGGGCTGTCATGACTTTGCTACATTGGTGCCTTCCAGAAATTATAAAGCAATATGCAGTCTGTTCCCATGCCAGCTGTGTTTCTAGAGACTGCTTTCTGTCTACCACAGACCACATTATTGCCATTTTAAGCTAAGATTTCACTTAATTTACATAGGCTGGGACAGACCGCAGCTGTCTGCGTCTAGGGCAGATGCACCGCCTGGGACTGCAGGTCACAGCATGTGAGGCTGTGCTCCTATCGACTTGCAAGCTTCTTTGTTTAAAATGGAAGATCATGGAGCCTGCAGCTTTCCAGAGCTTTTCACCTGTAGGAAAAGCAGTGGTCAAGGCTGGTTTAGACATGACTGATCACCTAGGAGTTGTTCCACACTGAACTCTCAAGGTAGAGCTCGTGTTTGGTTTTGCAAAGGGATGAGAGCCCTGGTACCCTCCTTTTGTTGGGTTCTGCAAACAAAGATTGGAGACTTTTTTTTTTGCTTTGTACCTGCAATGATACCATGTGGAAGGAAAACAATTTTCACGTTTTTGGGAGGAGGTGAGACAAGTGATTTTTGCAGTCAAAATAAAATAAAAATCCTGAGATAAATAATAGAATAAACTCGTGATCAGTTGTACATCCAACACACTTTGCTAGAAGACATAAAATCATGGATTTGTTTCTGACATATCAACCCCCACAAAAGTGCTTTCTGATTTATCCATGCTTCAGGTGAAAACCTTAAAAACCTTTTAATACCTATGCCTCAGTTTCACATATGCCAAGTTGCTTTCTGGGAGGGTAGCTTAGTTTTCAGAAGGCACTGAGACCTTGGGGTAGACACTCACCTGTCTACAGCTACACCGAAGTAAACACTGCAGTCCTTATATGAAGAGCTTATGACTGTAGTTGCAAAGGTCTTAGGCAAGGCAACATTCAGCTGGCTTGCACTTCACTTTTATGTTCCTGATGTCCAGAGTAGAGCGCAGTTTTAAATGAGTCATTGTACACCCCCAACCATAGTGTTTGTCAAGGTCCAATTCAGGCCAAGTTTGGAAGAAATTAACTTCTGTAGTTGGTATGCAAATATGACTGTAAGTCAATTATCTTACTTCATAAATAGTGAACAGCCAGGGCTGTTCATTGATCTCTCCTGCAGGGCAATGGAGAGTTTGCCAGGGTCTTCACTTTGAGTAGTTGTTCTCCAGGTTACTCCTTGGAGTTGAGAGATTCCCTGACTCAAGAGATTCTCAGTAAGTGATTATTAGCATGCTAAACTCTGAAATCTTAGCTAAGTGGCACAAAGGATTGATTGTGCACATATAATCCTTGAGACAAAAACCATTGACCAAGTCTGGGACTAAGTTTGGAATTAGGCACACATAAACTCCCTTCTGAGAAGGAGCTTAGAACACAAGGAGGTCTTTCCTGAACCTCATAACCCAACAGGAGAGTGTCTCTCCCTGCCTGTTTTGTCTGACCCTGTCCTCCATGCCATAAATAACCAAGTGCACCTCACCATTGACTCTTATTAAACCCCTGTCACATTTACCATCAAGCTTTACAAATCAATAAACATATTGCTACTTCTTTCTTAGGAGTGACAACCATGACGCACCCATGACCTGCTACATTATAGCTGTCAGAGCCCAGAGCCAGCCTTCTAAGAAAACAACAGGAAGGACTCCTGGGTTCCTCACCAAGGTTGTATGTAGCCCTAGCCAAGGGGTCTTGTGCCCTGTTTTGCACAGTAGCTGCATTGAGCAGAAGTGGAGCCCACCCTCTGCTTTAGATATGCACTCTCATGTTCATGGGGATGGCTGCCAAACCCTCTGGATCATGGACGCCAAATTCACTTGGTGAACACAGTAACCCATTTTGTTATTGTATGAAAGGGGAGAGGAAAGAACCTCCTCTGGCTCCTGGATGAGGCTGCCAGGGCTGACATGTTTCTTGCTAAACTCAGCATTATCACCTTTTTTAACCAGTTTGTTGTCTGATAGTCTTCTAGCCTCACCTATGGGATTGGGAAACTTTAGGGCTGGAATGACACATTTCCAAGTCCCACATAGGCATGAGTGGGAGCTACTGCCTTGTCTGCCCAGTCTTGCTGGGTTCATCTATGAGTAAAACTGGCTCCAAAAAACTTTACTGAAAAACTTTCTGCAGCTGTGCCCCACTGATCTGAATGGGCTTCAGTGTGTGCTCTGAGACTCACTTTGGTAAGGCTTTGATCTATGAAGAGATGAGCACATGTCATCTGAGCTGTAGTAATGCTCCATGTGTTTGAAGCTCCCTGGGATCTGCAGCAGGGTTAAGCAGTGCTGGACACAGAGGTGAGCTATGGGAGCAGCCTGCAGCTCCCAAGGGCCTGCCAGGACCCACGGGTGCCCAGTGACACTGGCACCTCTCTGAGCTCTCATTGTAAACTCCCTGAGCCTGCCTGTATAAAACCATTGCTTCCAGCATGAAAGAAATCTGCAATATATTTCAGATTGTGCAGGGGAGCAGCAGACCCACTCAGCCAAAATTTTGACAACTGTAAGTCTCAGAAAATCTGGGAGCAGGTTTTGTGTTAGGTGGCAAATTGAGAAGTTGGCTATTTCTTCATGCATGTCCTGGCAGCAGAGGTACAAGGCAGAAGGAGTGTCAGGCTGTTTTGTTTCCCTTTTGCTGTATACACGCTCTGCTCTACTGAACTGCTTCACTTGGGACACCTGCTTGGGACAGGCTACTGGAGTTAGCTGTTACATCCACCTCCTGACAAATGACTATGACATCAGAGTGACTTCAATTTTTTATAGAATATCTATTGCTGATTTGATTCACATGTCAGCACAGACCTGGAGTTAAAACTGAAGGGGACTGAATATTACTCCTGCCTTATAAGGCTGATGGAATTTCCCCTCTATATGGAAAAAACTTCTCACTTACATACTTCACTAGTACCTACCACCACAAGCTTTAGGTTTTGTCTCTCTCAAGCCTGAATCTTGTAAATCCCTGTAATTGCATGCAGCTGTTTGCAAGCCATCCATTGCAAATTGAAAGCGTGCACTGAAAAAGCCCCCAAGCAGAGAACCTCTGAAATACGCACTGAAAAAGCTGCTGGTTTACCAAAAAGACCCTCTCTGCTCTGCCCTCCCCTGCCCTCCTCTGCTGTCGCTACCTTGCAGTTTATGACATCCAGATAGTGGGAGGTCTGACAATTCGAACAAGGCAGCAAGAAATTCCATTCCTGTTGCAATCAGTAATTCCTCTGGGGAGGCTGCTTTCTCGTGAGCGTGTGCGCGCGCTTTCTTTTGTGTCACTTCAAGAAGGGCTCTGATATTATTATTACTTTAAATATAGCTTGCCCTGGGGCGGGGAAATGCACAAGGAAAGAGCCAGCAAGCAGCCTCTCTCTCAGAAGAAAAGAGCAAGCCTCACAGCACAGGAACTGGCTTCAGTCAAGTGTGCAGTTTAGAAGTGAAAAAACTATTTCAAATATCACCATTGTGGAGGAGACTGAAGAAAAAGAACACAAAACTGGCTAAACACAGTGAAGAATATGGTAAACCAGGATGCAAAGTGCATCAAACTGCAGTTCGAAAGTGGGCTCTGAAGTGCAATGTAAGTCTTCCTTAAATTGTATTCTTTTATAATAGTGTCTAGTTGTTTAATTTCTATTCCGAAGCCATGCTGGGCCAAAAGGTACAATTAGCTACAAAAATCAGCATGGAGCAGAATGTGTGATCTCTGATATGAGGCTGAAAAATGATACTGAAATACAACAGAAGACAGAGACTATCAGCCATATTATGGAAGATGCACTATAAATAAGAGCATATCTAATTATTTCAAGAGAAAGACGCTGGATGGAATCATTAATCAACTTTCTTAATAGAGGAGCGAGAGCTCTGCTGTTTCATACAGCAAGCTATTTTAATACTGCTGTGTTTAAAATTGTGTGATTACAGTTACCAATAGCAATAAGAGGTAGCTCCAGAGAGGAGTCCTAGTGGTTGCAAAAGTTTTATCTCTTTTATTTCTCCAACATTTTTGCTCTCTGAAGCCTCAAGTGCACATTCTGTATCCTACAACCTGGTTTTACTTTTCAGCTGGATTTTCAATATATGCCAACACTGGACTTCCTATGAAACTGAAAACAAAACATTTCAGCTTTTGGAGTAATTCTGGTATGTTTTTCTACATCACACTAGTGGCAAAAATACAGTTGACAAAAGATTGTACTCCTTCAACTTCTGGCATGGAGAGCTGAGGAATATAATGCCCAATGGTGAAAAAGGGTGATCATTTCCTGTTTTTCACAATTTATCTCTGTGGTTTTGGACTTAGCAATGGATATTCTTTGTGAGGAAGAGAGCTCTGTGAACCCAACTGCAAACTCCTTCATACAAATAAATCATGAGAGAAGATTCTACAGAAACATTTATGGATCTGGAGAAATTAATATATCACATCTCTGCAACTTGACTGTGAACTCTGACAACCTAACCAATCTTTCATGTGAAAGCAACATGAGCCCACCTTGCTGCCCTTCACAGAAAAACTGGCCAGCTTTGCTAACAGTGATAGTGATTGTTTTAACCATTGCTGGAAATATTCTTGTCATCATGGCTGTTTCACTGGAGAAAAAACTACAGAATGCCACTAACTATTTTCTAATGTCACTTGCAATAGCTGATATGCTGCTGGGTTTCCTTGTCATGCCTGTGTCGATGTTAACCATACTGTACGGTGAGTATCAGCTGTGTAACCTACTGCATGTATGGACAAGCCTTAAACATTGCATGCAATGACATCTTCTTGTTATTATGATTTCATTCTCTTACCACAGAAAATTGTTATCACTCCATATAAGTTGAAATATATGTTACTGGTTAATGGATGGAGTAAGTAAAGTACATGAATCTTTTCCTACTTTATATTTCCAGCTACAGGCATTTTAAACACAGTCCAGAATATTAGTTTATTACTCAGTATTTGAGTATGAATTGTCTCAAAGATGCTTTATTCTTTCTATTGCTTTCAGTTTTTTCCCCTGGCTCACAATTTTCATATTCCTAATGAGAATGTAGGGTCCTGCCAGTTACTTTGCTCTGCAAATATGCACTGAAGCACTAATGACCACTTTTAGATTCAAAGTAGGCAACCCCCTCAATTATTTTTAATGAAGTAATATAAATGTAAATAATTTTCTTATCACCAGTACCCTGCTTAGACATCTACTTAGTAGCAAATGCTGGAATAAATATTGTGGGAGTTAAGAAATGGATGGGCATTAATTCTGCCTGTTTGGTAACATTTACAAATGCAAAACTATCATTTTTTAAGAGAAGTTATTTAAGTTAATAATGACTCACAGTTCATGCCATCGCAGGTGATTAATAGCAGATCCTTCTTCTCATTTTCACCAAAATCATTTGCAGCACAGCTCACGTAGCGAAAAACAGCACCCTATGTGTTCAGCACCAATTTTGTCAGGCTGTTACTACCCCTGAACTTCAGAAATGAGACTTCCAGTGCTACAACTGAATTGCTACAGTTCAAAGACAAGCTAGACACAGTCAGGAGGAAAGTGAGATTGTTTGGAAAGATTTCTATTACTTCACTCTTTTCGGACTTAAGGTCCAAACACGAGCCTGTGACTTAAGGGAGATTTAATCCAGAAAGCTGGAAGCTTATTTTCCGTTTTCAGTATCTGTGCACAGATCGCCCTCGGCAGCATTTGCAAACTGCATTTGGCGTCAGCGCTGGTGCAGCACTGTGATTTACCGTGTTAGTCTGCGATTACCTTTGGCGGGAGAAACAGCGTGAAACACAAATTGTCCGGTGGGTGAGATTCAAGCTGTGCGTGATTCCCTGAGACAAGCAACAGGGACTCCTGCTGGCCAGGCGCCGCTGCCGAGGGAAGAGACGCCCGAAACCCGTGTCTCAGGAGGGATCGGGGGCTGGGGCTCTGGATGCCTTTCCCGAAGCTGGAGCCCTCGTCCCGGGGAGAGGCTGCGCGGCCCTCCTTGGCGACGGCCGGAGCACGGGAGCCGCAGGGCACCGAAGGCATCGGGGAGGGGCTGTATCGGCTCTGCCCCCTCTCTCCCTGCTTTTTCCTTGCAAGACCAGGCATGGAAGCAGCATAACTTGGGGTGAAAAATCATCTGGTGGCACGTACAGGTACCAGGACAACCATCTTGGAGCGGTGCACCATCAGCCTCCAGGATGATCAGTGATGGCATGGAGGGAAACCTCCCCTTCCACAGGAGCATTTTCTTGGCCTCAGCTGCTCAACTTCAGCCGCATCACCTATGCTGACAGTCTTGAGCCCAAACTGGAGGCCTTTGCACATACCTGCTCTGCCAGGACATCTCCAAGGCTGTGGAACGAGCATGCTCCACTACCCCTTCTGCAGCCCCTTGAAGGGATATGGTGACTGCTTTGCTCAAAGGAGAGATGATTTTCTGGAAAGCTTTACAGCTACTGTGGGCAATTCTGGTTCGGGTGCCCAGCCATGCCAGCGGTGTGCCTGTCCCAGTCTGCACCCTTTGGGCTGGGCAGGGTACTCCATCCACCCAGCAGCCCCAGACTCTGCTGGAAAAGGCAGCACCCAGTAAGTCCTGCCAAGGTGGACATATCTACAGAGCAGAAAACTTCCTGGAGGATGTTATCTATGCCCTTCCTTAAGGGTGTACCTTGTTGCATCCAGACTTTTCTCCTCTCATATACCTTCCCTTTTCTTGAATCTGTAGTCTCTAAGGAAGCTTATCTGGCAGATGCTGTTTTATCCCTCGCCCATCCTGGTTTGTAGCAAAGACAAGAAGTCTAGAAGGATATGACAAATGTGTTCCCAAAGGCCACTGAAGCAAGAGAACAGATGTATGTTGTCAAGTGTAAAAATACTTTCACAGTTTTCCCTGAGTAAACTGGCCTGGCCTGACAGAGATGCTACTGGGAAGTCATGCCCCTGAAAGCCAGCCATCACATAACACACTCCAGGGACCAGAGTTCCCAACAGAAGACCAGAAAACATGATAAAATACATCCACAAATGCTGTATGGCTTGTCAGGGTCAGCTTGTATTACAGCAACCCAAGAACACCAAGAAATAGGTCTCCTCAGTGCTCACTGAGACTAAATTTAAGTAGGCACAGACCTACCTCCTCTGCCTTTCCCTCCATTCCTGCTGTTGCAAATCTTGTACTGTATCTCCAAAGGAGACAGGCACTCCCCAAAATACTAGCATATTGTCACAATATGAGCTTTGGCATTGCCCCATGCCACATCATCATGGGCAGCTTGAGTAATATGCTCTAAATAAATCACTACAAGATAAGGACCCTGATAACTGCAAAATCTTCTCCAAGGAGAGCTCTTAGTGGTTCCCTGTAGGAATAGAAGAGCTTTTGAATGGGGGTCCTGCAGGGCTCTGCTTAGCCCAGGTCTGCTCAGTACTGCTCCAAACAACTTGTATAGTGTGTGGAGTGTGAGATTACACAGCTTTCCAAAAGCACCAAGCTGGGAGAGATTACACGCACTCAGAAGGATGGGATGAGAATCATCAACAAGAATCTGGACCCCTGAAGAGAAAGTCTGAATCCAATAAATAACATTCAGTGACGATAAATGCAAAGGTAAAGAAGAAAACCAACTTCTGCTGGGGAAATTTGTCCAGGCTTCAAGAATGCTGAATAAGATCTGGCTGTCAAAATGTATCATTAGCTAAATGTGCTTCACTAGCATGATATTTTCATACAAAAGGCACTTACCATTCCTGGTTGCATATGTAAAGACATTCCTTTCAAGATCCATGAAGAAATCTTGTATTTCACTTAGCAGTCAGGAGGCCTTTGCAAGAGTACCTAGTCATGTTTTAGTCACTGAGTGGTACACAAGATGCAGATAAATTAAATAGGTTCCAGGGCAGAGAAAGAAGTACAAAAGTTTTAAAAGCATGATCTGTAAGAAAAAGATAAAGTACTTGGGTTTTCTTAGACTGGAAGACAAAAAAATAAACACAAAACTAAACAAGACATGATAGCCATCTCCCAATAACTTTGAGAAAGGAAAGTAACCAATTAATCTTCATAGGTAGCAGAAAGAACAAGGAAAAAGTAAGGGCTTAATTTGCAACAAAGAAGCTGTAGGTTGGATATTGGTAAACACTAATGCCTCTGCTTTGGATTGCATTCCCTGGAGGAGCCTATCAATATTCATTGACAGAGGGAATATCCTTATTTAAGTATGTAGTAGAGGCCTAAAGACAGGTGAGAAAAATATCACTGGTATTTAACAAAGTAATTTTTTTTCTTCAGCTGCCATTAAATATAAAGTTTGACTTTCAAAATTAAGGCAGCTTTGCATATCAGCAGGTGTTGGTAATGCAGTAATTACGTGTATAAGAAGTCCTAAAACAAAATCGAGAACTTGCAGGTTTACAATGACAAAATTGCTTCTCTTTCCATAGATTTGCTGCCAAAAACGTTTAATTATAGCACCAAGCATTAGCATTATGCAAATAGAATGAAAAAGAAAAAACATATGCTGCCTGTAGCCTGGGAAAGAAGAGGAGTTAACCCCAAAAGCTACAGTTAGAAGGCTGCAAGCAAATAAAAATGTTTTCTTAAAACAGTGCCAGGCAGCTTCTAAATGTATCACTTACTACTACTTAGTACTTACTACTATCGTCCTATAAAGATACATGCACTAAGACATGTCACAACAAAGGGTATATGCCACATCTTCTCCTGATGCCAACCTTCTCTTGTGCAGGATACGAATGGCCTCTACCTAGAAAGCTCTGTGCCATTTGGATCTACTTGGACGTGCTCTTCTCCACGGCGTCCATCATGCACCTCTGTGCCATCTCGCTGGATCGCTACATCGCCATTCGAAACCCCATTCACCACAGCCGCTTTAACTCAAGAACTAAGGCTTTTGCCAAAATAATTGCTGTTTGGACCATATCAGTTGGTAAGTGAGGCAATATTTCAGCATGTAATTGCAGATTTCCAGCTTTTGAAAGGATTTGACATATACACTGCAGTCTAAAACATTATTCTCTGCCTGCAGTGTTTTGCTTTCCACAGTCTAAGAAGTGCTGTAATGTTGTAATTATGCAATGGAAATCAACAACGACAGTGGGAAATGGAGGAGAACTGAGCAGCACTGAAAGAATATACATCAGTGATAGCATGACTACATTCAAGTTTATTTTAAAGATGTGTTGGTTTCCTATATTGATTATCCATCATTACCTAAACATCTGAAAAGAAAAAAAATATATCAATTGAAAAAAGTATTTTCCTGTTTTATGTAAGTCAGTTGTTCCCCATTTCTTATTAGGGTAATTAGCTTAGAGATTTTTCTCACGAGCAGATCTTCTCTGCCTTTCTCAGTGTGTGTGGTGGGGAATTTATGCATCCTGTTTAGGACACTACAGATACTGTGTACGTTGTGAATGAGAGGAGTCTCTCCAGAGGACAGTTCAGAGTTACAGTCTAAAATATGTGTTCTGAATGACCCAGTACATGAATATCTTTTTGCACTGGCAAAACCCAGAGCCTCAAAACTAGGCATGGGAACATTGATCTTTCGTTTCCCTGGTGGCAGCATGTCCAGAGCAGTCTTATGGCAAACGAGTTGGAACAGTTTGGTGTCTGACGCCATCAGGGATTTCCTCACACACCTGGGGTGGAGGTTCTCAAATGCTTTGAAAACACGGTTCCCTTTCAGTGCTTGTGGTTTTGTAGACCCTTGAGCATTGGCAGCTCACTTATTCAGAGGCAGGAAAAATTCACTCTTTTGCCCAGGAAGACATGTGAGCTGTCAGCTATCAAAGGTAATTAGCTGCTTCCCTGGCTAATACAAATTATTGCAAGTGGTAGCTGTGATCCCTTACCACTCTTCCAAGATGAGGGAAAGGAGATGATGCCTAACATGCTGCCAGCCTGGCACTCTAAATTGTCTCCTGATCTCCCTCTCAATCCTGGCCCCCAGTCTGAGAAAAAGGAGTCTAGGTTTGTTAGATTTTAAAATAGCTTTATCTTCTGCTGCACAGCAAGAAATAGTGGGACTCCTCACTCAACAGGAGGACAGTTCTTCATCCTCCGTGATCTGATGAGGTTCAACAGCATCTGGCTCTGGGGTGCATTCAGCTGATTGGATGTAGATGTCTAGCACAGACCAGGTGAACCCCACCCTAAAAATACCTAGCTCTCAACTATAAAGGAAGCCTATAGCAACTCGGATGTAGGTGTCTTCATTTAGAGTAGATGAATCATATCTTGTCTCTTCTACAGTCACATTTTTTTAATCCAGTAGAAAATATATTACCTATTCTGTCTAGTTTTTTCAATTTTTGACACTGCTACGTGCACGTATTTTCAGTGCATTTCTGTATATAACATAAATAGGTCAAACATTCCTTAAAATTGTGCATACTCTGTTTGCCTGCACTTGTGTGTGGTACCTTGCACTTAGTGTGTGTGAAATTACTGTCCTTTTTAAACACAAATTCATAGAATGATCAGAATGACCATTCCAGGGGCAAACCAGTGGTCCACCATGCTCAGCATCTTTTCTCGGACAGGGGCTACTGACAGAATATCTGAATTAGTTCACTATTAGAAGGAATTCAGAAAAAAAATGTTATTTTAGCCCAACTAGTTAGAACATAGTTTATGTCCTGTAGCAGGAGGGTTTATTTCTTCAATAGCTAGACATTTAGTTTCAAAAGTTATGGCTTTTCTTGGCAGTAATAACTGATAACATATCCATTGTAAAAACACCTTTTCTGCTCTCTGGAGACAATTTCTTCTAACAGTGATGAGATGAGTCACAGATGTCATTATTATGGCCAATAATAGCAACGTGATCCCTATTTGTATTACTCTGAAAAATACAACTCCCTGTTTTATTGGAAACCATTCAAGTGTGGCATGAGTGAAGAGGACAGAGTCCTGCTTTGCTGCAGCTGGATAAGGACATGTGTAAGGGAACGGTGGATGTCAGGAAAACAGGAAGGGTTATACTGTAAACTCCATCTCATTCACACATTACGTGTCACCAAAAGAGCGAGAAGTTCAAATAGATATAAATGAACGTGGGCAAGCACACTTAGGTGGGCAGGAATGAAGTGGTGCTCAGCTGGTTTCTAGTCTCATGGAAGCAAGGGTCATGGGGAGACCAGCTGAAGGAAGAATGGTCGGTTTCCAGCCTGGCAACAAGCTATGGCAAATGGGATGTGCTCCAGAGGACAGGTAAGAAAGCAAACACATAGGAAGTTGCAAGAAACTGAGGAGCCAGTCACTGCCAGGCTGGACTAAGTTTGCACTGTGCCATATCACTATATTAACAGAATAAAGAAAAATGCCAGTACTATAAGGAATCTTGACAGATCCCAGATCTCCCTGCAACCTGTTGTCAGTCGGTCATCAACCCTTATCCTTCTGATCTGCCACCATCCAGCTAAGAATATGTAGGAAATTGGTTTCTGAAGGTGTTTTCTATATCACTTACTAATAAGAAATGATTTTTTAACAGAGAGGTGTCGCACTGTTTGGACACAAAGAAAACACACGCAGTTGACTAGGTTGAGGAGCAAGGAGAGAGCTAAGAGAGAGGGCAGAACCTTCTGACTTTTATTTATATGTTCTTAGAAATCACTGTGGATTGGAGGTAGAAATTACCACCCCTCAATTACACTGGTCAAAGGAAAAATTCATCACATGTCTCCTTAGGAGAATGGAATGAAAACAACAAGGACAGTTAGCAAAACATGGCTATGTTTACAACAGCATGCGTGAGAAAGTACTACAGCAAAGAGAAACATTGAAGAACTGCAGAACTCAGGACAACGGAGAGGTGCTCCATGTATCATTTACCAGTCTTCAGGCTCTTAGTGCTACCTAGAGTGACAGGGCTATAAATTATTTAACTCTTTGCATTTTTACATAGCTATGGCTGAGAACTCTCACTGGGATGAGTGAGGTGAGGATGGTGAGACACTGGCATAGGCTGCCCAGAAAAGCTGTGGATGCTCCATCCCTGGAAGTGCTCAAGGCCAGGTTGGATAGGGCTCTGAGCAACCTGGTCTAGTGGAAGGTGTCCCTACCTGTGGCAGAGAAGTTGGAATGAGATTATCTTGAAGGTGTTTTCCAATCCAAACCATTCTATGATATCTGGCACAGGCAGAGCTGGTGTTGGGCACAACACACCCCCCACGGCACAAGGTGTGGCTACCATCTCACTTACAGATTCAGATCCAAGGTTGTGCTCTCCAGCCTCAGATAGATATCCTTTGACTTTCCTATGCTCCTACAGTTTGCAGCTGAGCTGGTGACCTGCGAACTCTCCTGCTGTGTGAGACAGAGGGTAAAAAGCAAGAGAAAGAAATGAAAGATGTTATGCTGCCCTGTGCAGAGGTTCATTTTAGCAAAGGAAAAGGGGGAAACAGCCAACAGTTGTGTGTTGGCAGCATACTTAATCATTTCCACTGACCATGCAGACAGCTCAAGCTGAACTGAACAGCACTGACGAACACACAGGACTGTCAGATGCTGCCTTCTACCACCCTCAAGATGGAAACAGTTTAATCCTACCCCTTGTCTTGCAACCTTCTGTCTTTCAACCCATTCTTTTTCTACAGGAGGACCTTTCTTCTATTGCCATTAGAATTTGATTTCACTAACAGCCTTTGACAAAACAGTATTGTCAGAGCTTTCTGGAAACCCAGGAACATTATATCAGCTGGATTACCCTTATCCACCTGCTCACTGACGACCCCTGAAAATACTTCTAGCTGATTTGTGGGACATGGGTTCTAGTTGATTTGTGGGGCCTGAAGAAGCTTTTCTAGTGCTTCCCAACCCACCTACATTATAACTTCTAGTGTACCAAATTAATTACCCTTTTGTTCACTAAATTTGTAATTTTCCTTTCATTCACTAAATACACAAATATACTTAATGGATTTTAACCAAAGGCAGTCAATCAGTCATCTTCCTTCCACTGGCTTCAGTGACATATGAAGCATTTAAAAAACAGCAAAAAAAAAGCACAGATAATTTACTTGACTTTTGAAATCTTGATTTTCTCTTTAAAAAAAAATTGTGCTAACATTTGTTTTTGCATTTAGTGGAAGAAGAGCATTTAGCCAGCAGCCTTTGTTTCACTAGACCATGTAATGCCACAGGCAATTGGTTTAAAATAGATTCTAATTACTGTAACAGATTCTAATTGTGTCTTTGATTCTTAAATCATCCAGTATGCACAGTGGCTAGATAATTAGATTATTTGTAGCTGTTGAAGGCAAAAGCTCATTAAACCCTAAAAATTATTCCATTTGTTTTAAAGCACAGAGGTCATTATTGAGAACAGGTGTAAAGAGCCAAAGGACTTCCCCCTGCTATAAAAATGTAGGATTTTGAATAGAACTGGAATCTACAGAATTGTAAATAGAGCCTATACTGAGAAGTACATGTAAAATGAGTCCTAAATGGGCCTAACAAAAGCATTGCTCTGCAAGAGGCCAACAGTGTGTCATTCCCTCCTTGAAAGGGTAACACAAAAGAATTACAGGCATGAATGTTAAATCCTTATATATAACATTCCTCAGTTCTTATTTCTCTCTATCCCTTTGTTAATGGTCTATGTAATGTGAAGTCTGATGAAGCCCAAGCACTCTAAGCTGAATTTTCTCTTATCATTTCTCACTCAGCCTACACATCTGTTCGTTGCCTTCAGGCAGTCTCTGCACTCCCCAGTCACTAACAAGTTAGATTTATTCAGTACTTCTCATGTAGAAAAGAAATCCCAACATTGATCTGGATGAAGGTGATAAAATACCTCCCACAACATAACTCTAAAGTTTTGCCATTGCTTTTGAGGCTTCAAAAATGAGAAGTGCTATAGCATGTGAAGCAATGTTCTCCAAAGTGCAGGGTGAAGTTAGCTCCACATGTACAAATCAAGTCCGGTGCAACTGACTCCCCAGATAATTTGGCAGTGTGACATTTTATGCTGACACAGAGGCTTACACCTCCTTCACAGGCAGCCTGCAATTCCTCTGCATGATTTCTTGCTGTCTTACAGTGTACAAAGGGCCAGGGAAGCAGCAGGGATTTGGAGAGTTCAATCACCAGTGCCTCTGAATTGTGTTTTGCTGACAGGTTTGGCCTCCTTAGGCTCAGTCTTCTCTCTGTCAAGAAGAGCTTTCATTTGAAAATCCCTTTACAGTTTTCAGAAGGCCAAAACAGCTAATCAGCTGCAGGCTGGGAGTCCCAGTCCTGAATCTACTACACATCCATTTCTTCCAGATGACATAATTTGCCATTCCAATCAAGTCTAATTTAGGCATGCTTTGGCATAGGAAAAGACCATTTGTTATAACAGGGAATATACTGCCAAAATATATAAATTTGCAAATAATTACACACTGAACTGTACTCTGACAATACAGATTTAAGAATTAGCACCTAAATTTGGAAGTGCCAGAGCTAAACTTGAAATATCTACTACACTACCTTCCTTCCCATCTAGTCATTCACTCTACTTCCATTTCTTCTTCTGAAGAACTGACTTTGCATTCTTAGCAGTTTTTATAATAATTTCCCTAGGCAACATTTCTTTTATTTTTATCATACTCATGAAACCATCTCTCAGAGAGTGAACATATACTGTTTGCTCACCCCAGCTGCAGGATCTCAGAGGCAAACATTGTAGGTTGTGTGTTTAGGCAACCCTGGGACCTTTACCATTTGCGGATGTAGATGCTACCAGAAAAATAAAATGAAGCTGTTAAAAAATTGTTGCACAACATATAGAGAAGTTTGCATCAATTATAATGAAGGGTGTTGACATGAAATTTCATTAATAAAGTATTGGAGCTTAAGAACCATGTCAGAATCTTCATTGTTTTTCTTCATAGAGACACAATGTATGAGGCTCAGTAGTCAGCAACAATTATGTCAGTAGAAAGTTCATTGCCATACTAATGACTCCTACAGTAGTGACAACTAATGAGAAAACAAGCCCTTCATGTATAGGTTGTCTAGGGGAAGGTAATGTTCAATTCCATGGGAAAGGAACATTCAGCGCTGAGATGCACATTCCTGAGTTCACTAGCACATGTATTCTGGTTATGAGGCATTACTTAAGATGGTTCTGAGAAAGAGACATAAATATCGTATTTACTTGGATGTAAATTATTCCCGTATTTCCTGTGTAACAGAATCCTTTGCTAGATTTGTTCTTCCCAGAAGAGTGAACACATCCGCCAAACCATCAGCTTACCACACATATCTCCCTCCCATAACTGTGAAGGTTCAAAAACCTTGCATTTTGAACTTGTATATGTTTTTTCCTCTGACAAGGAAGTGTTACTAGCACTAAAATTTTCTTTATGCAAAAAAGTCCTTAAAGGAATATTCATGATTGAACTGCTTTCTAAATTCTCCAAATTTGGAAACACAGAGATAAAGAAATGAGACACGAGCATGTGTCAATAGGGACACATTTGTGACTCAGAGACACTGAGCAACTTGGCATTCATCTGAGTGGGAGAGAACACATTATACCAGTAAATATGTGTCATCAAAGGAAGAGTAATTATTATGCATATATTTACCATGTTCTTTGGGTGATTACATCAGGATGAGATGAAGGGTTTTGCCTATGAAAAAGGCACACACTCATTTTGTGAGCACTTCTTTTGCAAGAAGCATTCTGCCTCATGGGTGAAAAAAGGAATGAGGGGAGGTCACGACATTATTGTGTGGATTTTCTTTCTGCTTTGGTTTTATTTTTAAAGGCAAGTTATAAACAATAGAGCTGTATTTTCAATAGCACAGCTATGTGGAAAGAACCTGGTTAGTCAAAGTGATGAATGAATTGTTGTCTTTTTTTAAAAAATTTGTCTTTGTTTTGAAGACCATAAGGACCATGTTCTTCTTCCTCTTGAAGCTACCAGCAAAGAAGCTTCAAGTTCATTTGGACCAGGCCTGTCCTATTATCAGGGTTTTTTGAGTGAATAAGTAACTGTTTGTGGGTGCCAATATGACCTATAATCAGCCAGTCTCTCCTTGCAGTGTACATCAGAGTAAATGGAGTGTTTTAAGAAAAAAGGCAGTAACAGCATAGTGTCTATTACAAGTTACTCCCCCTTCTCGGAAAGGCTGTATTTTTTAGCCAGTCATGTTCCCAGCACAGCGTACAATACACACAAGTATTCAGAATGGATTCCCCATGCAGAGGGGGAAGGATGAGCCTGGGTCCTGTCACAGGATAACTTTCTCTGCAGAAAATGCAATGTGAGGTGTTGCAAAGTGCAGAAAGGACTTGTTCACAGGCTACTCTAGCCTTTCTCCAGTAGGGCTCTACAACAATGTATGCTCAAAACAGGATCCTGTATTTACCAAGAAATTACTTGAGCATCTCTAGTCAGAGGAGCTGGATTTCTGCATAGAAAATACCACATGCAATACAAATGAGAACAAAAGAAGTGTACAAGGAATTATGTTGGGATTCGTAAACTCTGTTGTCTGTACACTGCAATTGCATTTAATCACCTTCTAAATTAAAAATGCTGGTGTTAAAGTAGCACCGTGTTGCATGAAAGAAAATGTCAAGAAAAAAGAAAATTTCAATCATTTTAAAATCACACAGAACAATTTCACAGGTTCCTTTCTTTGTTAAATTTGACTTAAGCTAGATGTTGTGTTTTATGACGTTAATAAAGGTTCATGTATCGTAGAATTCTTTAAAGTTAAATCCTTACATTTATCTTTTTCAGCAGGAACATTGCAAACTATTGAACACTCAGGCTGCAGTTAATTTTCCCACACACTACCTGGACGCCATTGGCATCCCTTCTAAGCAGAAGTCCAGCTAATAATAGTCAGGGGTTTTGTCAGAACTGAGATAACATATTCCTAATTACCTGCAACAAATTTAGAAACACCTGTCAGGTTATTTTTCCTATGATGTTCTCCAGGGTCATTGATGGAAAATAGCTTGTTGAGCTCCTGTGATGTCCTGAAAGCAGGCTGTAGCATCGTGATAAAGGCTCTCCTTTCTGTCTGATCAAAATTGGAATCTGTGTATTTCACAGTATTCAATCCTGCCTTTATGTTGGAAGTAAATCACACCCACTGGGAAGACTTATTTCCTTTTGGCAGAACATAGCCCTTGTTACGATTTTTTGTATTTGATCTGAGTTTTGAAATGTCAAATTGACCGCTATTGTCAGGATCATAGACTGAGCTGAACTGTGAGTATCTTGAGAGAAAAACTGTGTGATTTTAGGTCCCAGGTGCACTGCGTGAGCAGTATAAATTTCCCCTTACAAGCACAGAAGTACTCAGAAGTTTCAGATTGAAAGTTCCCCAGCTAAATCCAGCCCTGCCTTACATACCACTGCAGGACATGAGGAGGTCATTCCTGCATTTCTTGTTGCAAGGACAGGTCATGTATTTATTTCTCATTTTCAAGGTGCTTTGTGACATTTAACAGAAAGATAAGCCTAAGGATCATGCTGTAGCACTTACATAGACACCACATAAATGGGAAATATGGGCAGATACGATCCCTTCTTACCTCTCATCTTGACCTGTTTTCTTGTAAATGTGACCAGGGATTGATTGTAACAGGGTTCAGTCAGGGTGAAGAGTATTGGCTGCAGAGTGGACAGTGAAACATAAAGCACAGGATCCTGACTCATCATCTTCAGACCTGTGCAGGTCTCTAAGCTGCTTCTCATTCTGTTTTTCCTTCCAAATTATCCATCACATCAGGACATCTATCCCAATAACTGTCCAGCCATTGCTGCAGTCTCCTTGTATAACTAGTAAGAAGCTGACCATTTGCTTATTAAGCAGCTTCTGCAAGCAACCATAAAAGGAGGCATGGAGAAACAACTGCGGCATGGTCTGAGGTCTAGAAAATCCAGAAGAATTGCAGTTTTTGTTATCTTTGCCCTTCAGATGGAGTGTGAAATTATTGTAAAAAAATTAATTTGAATAATTAAAAAATTTATCTGATAGCTACATTCAGTCTCCTTTTAAACTACATAATGAGGTCAAGTAGCGCTGCTGAAGAAATCTCAGAGATACTAACAGAAATCTGTTCAGTTCAGTGAAGGATTAAGGCACAGTTAAGTAAATGATCAGCATTCAACAAATTACACCATGTAATAATTAAAAGACAGAGATATAAAAACTGGGATCTTAGGGGATCGTGTCACTTAGCCTGCTCTAGGAGGCATCACATTATTTGTTTATGGTAATGGAATATCTAAGATCTTTCCATAATTTCTAGCTTATGGCTGCTATAAGTATTTTTTAAGCATTACTGTGTACATAGCATGTATAGCACATAATAAATTAGCCCTGAGGATCCTTTAGGAGCTTCATAGCTAAAAAGACAAACTGATAACATCTGATCTAGGAAGATCCTGTAGAAAAGGTATGGTATTTCCTTATTCTCAAAGCACTATTATCCCTAAATCTGCTCTCCTACGGGCCTGAACAGTGAACATTGTGAGGCCATCTGACATTAATACAGAAAGGTTCTATACTAAACAGAGGGGATATCACAGGTGGCTGGAGTTGATCCTACACAGAGGCTCTTTTCCTTTGCAAATTAACATATTTACTTAGGCCAGTGACCTGTCCATAAATATGTAACCTCTTTAGAGTAGAAATTAAACTGTTTCTACCGGGAACTTAAAAACACCAATGCAATATAAAGAACATTAATTGAGTATGCTGAAAGAAAAAGGGTGTTTGACCTGCTCTGTTACATTTTGCCAAGCCACAGAAGTAGCAGCCTTAAATAGAATGAGCAGAACCTTGTCCCTCTGTGCAGAGATAGGCTGGAGACCTGTGGAACTCCTTGCAGAATTTCAGACTAAATATTAAGCTCTTTACTTTAAGGCCAGTCACTTTTCATTGCTTCCAATCACCAGCTGTCATCAGCCTACATTCCCTGGAGGAGAACATCAAGCCCAGCTTCCTTCCAGCTCCCAAATGGCAGCAGAATTAATTGTAGCTGCTGCCCACCTTGGACTTGGCTCTGCTCAACCAGCATCCCCTGGGCAAGCTGCTTCCTCAGCTTCCTGTCCATGCTTAGCCAGACACTGACTTACAATCCACTCTTTCCAGGCTCGGGGACAGTCCTAAGTCTCAATCCCACCAAAGACCAGACTGCAAGAGGAGTAATTTCACCTCAGATGTGATGTGGCAATGTGGTGCCAAAACACTGCCAAATCACTCCCATAAAAGTTTCTTTGTCCCATATTTAAGGATGGGCTGATTTTCACACGGGAAACACAGGGACGGTGCTTTCTAATGTGAAAAAGCTGGCTCTACATGGCGTGATAGCATGCTCCTTACCAGACATCAGGTTGAGTGGGTTCCTCTGGATCAGTAAAGAGGAAAAGGAATTTTAGACTCTCTCTATTATTGGCTTTTAACCTCCTAGACATCCTGAAGCTAAACAGCTTTGTCTAGCCTTCTACTGCAAAAGCAGGCCCTGATATCGTCTCCCTCTTCTTCCCTGTAGTTGCATTTATACTGACTTATACACACTAATCTAGACAAGGCAAAGGCATTTACTTTTTGTCTAACTGTTGGCACACTTACTAAGTCTAGGGCTGGAGTCTTTTGACATCCTTCTCCAGGTTTAACATCACTAAAGTATTCATAATCAGACCACAAGGTCTAACCAAGCACAGTAAAAAGGAGTTTCATCAAATCCACAGGAGACCTGGCAAAGAATATGGCATGTGGTACACATTGCTTTGTCCTTTAGCCATATTGTAAAAAATTTTATTTACTGGGCAGTTAGGTATTTCTTACTTATTTAGGAAAAGTTGTGTGCCTCAGTAGATATAAATGCTATAGTAAATGCGCAGTAAGTTGACTGCAAGTATATGTCATGTGAAAGAATATTTCTGTACAAATTGATAAAGTCTTTCCATTTTCTGAGGTTTCCACATATTGTCTCTGTTTGCTGGCCCTAGATGTGAAGGTTTTACCTGTGGATGTCCCTTACAGAAAGCATGCTAAGTCCAAGCAAGGAGACTTTTACTCTACAAAGACAGAATCACTTCAGAGCGTCAGTCAAAATGAGGCAATGTGCAGTCATAGGTCAAGGAGATCATTACCTGGAAATAACTACAATCACATTAAGAAATAAATTTTATAAATTAATATTCAAATGAGATATGAAGACTACCTTTGGGATGTGTGGCTGCTTATGAAAGAACAGTCCAGGCAGCACAGTTTTGTCCAGCAATTTCTTACCCCCTTGGAGGCCTCCCCTCTGTCCACTGTAGTCAGCAGATGGTGAAGGCATCCCATGCCAACCTGTGCTAGCACCACATTTAGAGGGTTTGGTTGCAATAGCAAAACTCCCTCTTTGAGCTCATTCAGTTGAAACCACCAGCGTCTGAAAACCATTGCTCCTTGCTGCACACATGAATGGCACCATCTGAAATCCCCAGTCCCTAAACCCTTTTTCAAAATAAATTTCTTCAGGGCATTTATAAACCTTTCTTTATTTATTTCTAGCTGTTTGATAAGTGTAGACTTCTATATGCCTCTGCTACTCCCTTTGGTGACTGGGTAACTTGCTCAGACAAGAGGGATAACAACTTCTCTCAATTGGAGATGTCTGTGAGAAGCCAATAAACACCTTGATAGGAGCCTCTGCCCAAATCAAAAATAATATCACTAGCTGAAAAGCGAAGACTGTATGGGGAAGAGGCTCCACTGGAAATTGCTATGCAAAAGGTTGTATCTTCTTCAAATACTCAGAAGACCTGAAAAATCCAAGAAGAAAATTAGAAGAACCAGAGCGTAAACAAGTCCTGCAGCATAAAGAGAATTTGAGGACTGCATAGGCAGGAAAAGCACTTAAAGCCAAAAGCAAAGAAACTGCTTCCTACTGTTGGATTCTTGCTGCCTTTAGGAAATAGGGCTGTGTGCACATTTTGAGGATTATACCAAAGCAGAAAGCGACTCCATCAGCAGCTTCCTCTCTCATAATTCAGCTCACTCTGGAGCCCAGGGTTTCTAATCAGTTGGGTCAAAAAGGGTCACCTGTCCTTCATTTCTTGCACTGTCGTCCCTGTAATTCTCCTCTAATCGTGTTAATATTTATTATCACAGTTCTACAAATTAATTTGGAGAGACATATCTCTGTTCATGTTAAGAAATAGGCTTCAGGACCAAGGACATAAATGGGAAACATATTAGGAAACAGAGACTTCTCTGATCTTGTTTTTCTAAAGAAAAATAGATGATTTATGGTATAAATTATCATTTACCACACTTTTCTCACATAAAAATAATTGAATGTATCTCCTACTAGGCTAAATAATATGTTTCCTTAGAGATTTTCTGAGCTGTCAAGAACAAAGCCATTTCAAAATTAATAGAATAATCCAACTGTTATCTGGCACCACCCCCCACCCCCCCC
>VYZT01044966.1:29896-80807 GCA_013400735.1 Pomatostomus ruficeps
CCCCATGTGATGTTAAATTTAAATTTGTTTTCCTTTCAGTTCTATTAAATAGAACATGTATGACCAAATAAAGTGTTCCAAGGGAAAGATACAGAAATCCAGCTCCATGTGTGCCCTTGAATAAAAAACTAAATTTGGTCTATCAGCAGTTCTAAGGAAAATTCCTGGACCCACTCTGATTCCAGTCCTGTGAGTACAGACTCTTGGGATGCAGAAAGGAGACAATGCTCTTCCAGCACTGTGACTCACTTCGCTCTTGAGGAAATCCATCTGAAAACAAATATTATGTGGGGATTTGTGAGAGAAAGCTCCTTATCTGCTTCTGCCTCCACAAACACATGTACTTACCACTAGGGAAGAATTCTGTGCAGGTCTCATATGCAAGCAGAAATTCTAGCCCAGGACTTTGGGGACACTGCCACGCTGACTATGGAAGGTGGAAGCTTTTTAACATTCATGCTAACTAGATGCAGCCTCAGATGGTGATTCCCAACCCACTCAGAGGTTTTTGACATTCCCTCTTCCCAGGTGGAAACTCCTGCTTCTGCACTGCTACACATCAGCAACCTGCATGTATTGGAAATATGGGTGGCACTACTCAGGCAGCAACAAAATTATAACAGTGAAAGGTTTGTCATGACTGAAAAGGAGTTGATGGGGAAAAAACATTTTCAGGTGCATGCAGAGAGCAGCTAAGTGTTTGCAGGTCTGGGGAAAGGATGACGTAATGACAAAACAATGAAATGTAGTGATACACCAACCATAATGGTGAGTGTCAAACGCCAAGCAGAGACATGAAGCCAAGCTGAGCAGCTCTTCTGCAGACATTTAAGTGGGAGTAACTGTCACTGAACTCCAGCTCCTCATGTAAGATCCAGACACATTTTCATCCTTGATATTCAGAGGAGGACATGGTCCATGGTTCCCCTGCTCCAAGTGGCTCACTGTGGCTTGTGTTCATTGAACAAACAAACATCCACACAGGGCACCACGGTAGCCCAAAGGAAAATTAATCGTGTGATTAATTAAGTCAAAAATATTGAAAATAATGTGATGGCAGTGTTCAACAAGGAGATTTTTATAGAACATGAAACTAAGAGTATGCATTGTATGCCTTGGGATGTAGCAGGTGAGTATACGTGGATATCTGCTTGCTATTTGAATGTGTAGATGTACCAAAAGAAGACATTTTCTGAGTACAAATAGGCACCACATACCAGCATGGGTTTTTCTAAAGAAATTAGGCAGTATGGCCACACTCTGTTGCTTGAAGAAGACACTGGCCTTCTCAAGCAGCAATTCTTTCAGTGGTCCCCAGTGTCACAGCACATCTTTGTGCAGTGGCCCGTGAGCTGGCCCATGAACCAGTATGTCTGAATCAATGTGACTGCTAAAACCTGAGATTTTTTTGGTTTTCATGAGAAGGTGAACAAAGGCGCCAAATTTTGTTGAGAAACTGTAATGACATTTCTAAATGGTAGTTCCTAACCCCTGAACATTTATTAAGGCACAGAGTAATGCTCATTTGTATTAAACACAATTGAAATGGATATATGAGAGGTGAAAGCATGTGACTGACAGTTTCTGCTTGAAGGAGACTTCACAGAATGAACCTTGACCTTATCAGTTCACTCCCCCCTCTTTGTCTTCACCCCAAGTAACCCAAGAGTGCCACCCTGCAAGCACATTGTAAATTATGGCTCTGATTTATTGATAGTCTGAGCAGCTCAAGGCAGCTGCAAACCCAGTTTACCTGTCCAGTTAAAGTGGTTTTATAGCAGTGTGTACCACTATATCAACCTTTGTAAATTTTACCAGGCTTTTTGAGAGAACAAAAAGAAGGATGCCACTGCTTTACTTCTTAACCTTTGGTGTTTTCAAGAGCTTTTTGTCATCTGAAACTGTGCCCAAATGCTTGAGGTTAAACGCAGAATTTATTACTCATCTTTATTGTTTGGGATCTGTTGTGCGGTTTATTAAAATCCACAGTCTGAAACAGCCACGTGTGTATAAATCAAGCCATATTAATAAACCACCTTGTACCAGAGGAACTTAATATTTAGGGCTTGTTCACAAGGGAAAATGTTCTAAGTGGGAATGTCAACTGGAAATGAAGTGGCTAATGTACCTTCAGTGCTTGAATGGATGCTCCTATCCTGTGCTGAATACTTCCTTGTGCCTCAGTTCTGTTCTTTTGAAAGCCAAGGAAGATAAACTATAAGATAAAAACCCTCAGGGGATACCAAGACTTTTTCTAGACTGACCTTGATCTAGTGGGAGCATGGAAGGGGCAAGGTGTGGAATAGCTGTTCTGTTACAGGCCTTCCGCATTGTTTCCTCTAGACCTACTGTTTGCACATGCTTCATTTCCCAAACACCTGCTTGTCCCTACCTGGTAGCTCTGCATGATCCTTTCTTGTGAAGCTGATTTTCTTCTTATGACGTTTGAATGCACAGGCACCATCTGTGTCTTCTTAAACATCCAGTCACCAAGAGCAGGGAGCTGGAATGCAAGGACAAGTAAACCAGCGAGGAATTATACATCTGAATCATCCAGGTGAAATAGATCATTCAGCTTCAACTTTTAAAGAATTAATTCAGTCAGCTGCAATAATGGTAATGCAACTTTAGACCAGGACTTTTTGTTATGGGTTTACAGGACAAACGTGACCTTGACCAAACGTGACATATGGGTGATATTCTTGGCCATATGTGATGCTTCCTAAAAATCCCATCAAACCAGTGGATGTGAGTTGCATGTGGAAGCTCCTTTACTTACAGTTTAAGCATGACTGCCTTTGAATTTGGTCCCTGTGTCCTTGTGGAATTTGCCATACTTACACTGCAGAAGTCAACTGTTGAGGGGGGAAGCAGCAAATTTAGTCCCTGTAGTGATATGAAAAGAGAAAATTAACTTATTCCATGCAGGAATGCCACAATATCATTTGTGGGATGCCCTTAATCCGCTGTACTGGAGTTACACAAAAAGCAGTCTACAGCTGCCAGTGTTCCCTGCCACCAAAGTGTGGTATCTCTGCCGTTTTCAAACTGTATACAGGCCACTTCCCTGTGGCTGTCGGGGAAAGATGCCTTGAGTGGTCACTCAGAAAAACTTAGGTGACTAGCAGTGCCTGCTACAGCTCTGCTGGGTACAGCACTTTTGTGCTTGTTAAAGGAACGACAAAGAAATGTGTGAACTTCTGCTACACACTGAAGCCCATTTGCATTTTTTAAAGCCAGAAATCTGGATTTAGACGCCAGTCTCCAGAAGCTGCTAAGAACAAAACAAAGCAGTTGGGGAATTGCTCCTCCTGTTTCAGGTGAGAAGTTGTAACAGACTTTGGCCCTTCACTTGAAAAAGTGCAATTATGCAAAAATTCTTCTCTTTCTAGTGCTGCTGCCTCTGCTCCCATGCCTCCTCATGCAGCTGAACCATAAAGTAGTAATGAAAGGCATCTTTTTCCTCTGTCAATACCATTGTTTATTTTATCTCTGCAGCTCACACTAGGTCTTTGAATGAAATGAAAAAACAGCCTCGCTGTTATCAGCACAGGGCACAAGCAGACAGGAAACTTGTGGTATTGCTCTGACTAATGCTGTGTCTTCGTGCAGCTGAAGTATAATGTTGGGAGGTGCTGGATGCCTTCAGCACCCCTTCAACTCATCCTAAAAAAGAAAAGGAACTTCAAAGCATTCCTCATTTCCCTGGAGTTGTTCAGCACCCCAGATCACTCAGCCACAGCTGTACAGTCTGACTTCTGACAGTGACCTCTTCCTCTGTGCTGTCAGTGAGACTGACACGGATCTTTTTAGGCAGCAGCTTTCCTGGAGTCATTGGAGGTTTCCGTCAGCTCAGCTCAGGAGTTGCCACACACTCCATGAGTTTGCATCTCACTCTCTGGCTTCTCCTAGCCCAAGTTCAAGCATTTAGAGCTTGTTTAGGAGAAACAGAAAGCATAACACCACAGGCTCTCCACCAGCTTCTGCCCTGGGCCGATAAGAGCAACACTTTTCTAAACTGGCCTGAGGCAATGCCATGACTCAGTTCAAAGTTGTAAAGACAAAATAAGCTACAGTGTTCTTACAAAAAAAAAGATCTTTGTAGAAGCTCCAGACAAACAAAAAGAATGAAGCACTTGGGCAGAATAATAATCTAATATTATTATTACTGTGATTATTATTGTTTGGTATTAAGCCTGTACTCCACAGCCTTCCTCTAGGACTGGAGCTGTTATGCAGGGCACTGGATATGTGTGAGATGAAGAGACAGGCTATGATTTTAAAGGGCTCCCAGTTTAAGCAGCAGAGTGGGAAGAAGGGAAAGAAAGAGAGATAGAGGAAGGTACCATTGAAATGTTGATGTTTTAGGACTCGTCTGTGAACCAGTAAGGACATTCTTGGGCATACACTGAACAAAGTAGGGCACAGCATCCTCCTCACGTTGTAAGAAATTCTTCTCTAGTCAATGTTTTTATTTCTCATAAGCCAAATACAGCAACTGGGTTTCTGTTCAAAAATGCAAATGGGACTGAAGCTCCCAGATTATGCTAACTTTCCACAGCAGTCAGACTCCTCGCTGTTTTTATCCAAACAGGGCTGTGTTATTATCCCCTGTTTCACTCCACATCATCTCTTTCATTGTCTGAACATTGCCTCTCTTGGAGAGACAGCAGCTATTTGGAGGGGAAGAGACACATGCTGAAAAAACCCAAAACCAACAACCAAAGAAACAGCAGCTGTTTGGTTTTACCCAGACTCTAGCAGCATTTGCAGAAATCCCTGAGGAAATGGCTGAGTAGGCTTGAATCAGACAGAGCAGTCCAAGGAGAAAGGACTTCATCACCTTACCTTGCCATACATGACAAGGCAAGGATGCAGCACATGCTCCAGGGGAGGACAAAGTTTGCATGGCTGTGTACAGAGAAGGCAACCTCTAGCAGCTGGAAATACAGTGAAAGGACCTTTGCAGTCCTGCAGGATATACCACCTCTCAGGTTGACTCATATCAGTGTCTCTCAGTGCTTAATTTGTTCCCATTGTTCATTGCCACATGGGAAGTTGGGTTTTGTTAACATTTAGCCTGTGTTGACTATATGGAGATTACAGCAAGTGTCGTGGTTTTGATCCTGGCTAAGTGCCAGGCACCCACGGCAGCCACTCACTCGTTCCCTCCCCTGCCACAGCTGGGCAGATGAGGGAAGGAGAGGGGAAAAAAAACCAAGGGAATTAACTCAGAGGTCTATGAGTTGAGATAAGGAACCGGGAGAAAACGCTCCAAGGACAAACCAGGCTCAGCTTAAAAGTTGCAAAAGTGAAAATTTATTACTACCTGAGTTAGAAGGAGGATATGAGAAATAAACCTAAACCTTTAAAAGACACCCTTCTTTTCACTCCCCACCCCTCCCTCCCTCCCACCAACAGTGCAAGGGGGGCAGGGTGTGGGGGTTCAGGTCAGTCCATTTCTAAGATCTTCTTCCCCTGCTTAGGGAGAGGAGTTTTTTCCTCTGCTTTTGCCGTGGGGTCCCTCCCACGAAAGACAGTTCTCTGTGAACCTCTGTGGCGTGGTTTTTCTTGTCCACGGAATGCAGTCCTCCAAGGACAAACTGCTCCAGCATGGAAGCAGGGGGCCCCTCTCTCTCCAACCGGGTCTCCCACCTGGACTGCAGTTTCCTCCGACATCCACCCGCTTCAGCGTGGTCACCTCCTTCACAAACTGCGGGACTTTTATCTCAGTCTCTGTCTCTCACTGGGCTGCACCTGCTACGGCTTCTCTGGCATCTACGGCTCCTGCGGCTTCTTCCATGGCTGCTGCGGCTGCTGCGGCTTCCGACATCTCCCGCTCCAATGTTGGCACCTCACCCATGGACTGCAGGTGGCTCTGCATCCCTCATGGACCCCATGGACTGCAGGGGGGACACCCTGCCTCACCATGGGCTCACCACGGCCTGCAGAGGAATCTCAGCTCCCGAGCCTGGGGCACCTCCTCTCCCTCCTTCTCCACTGACCTTGGTGCCTCCATGTTGTTTTCCCTCACATGTTCTCACATCCTCCTCCTTCTCTAACTAAAAGCAGCTGCGTGTGTGTGCATTTTGTTTTGATTTTTCCTTAAATATGTCATCACAGAGGCGTAACTAACCTTTCTAATTAGCCCAAACATGGCCAGTGACATGTCCATCATCTTCAGAGCCATCAGAGATTGGCTCTGCTGGAAATGGTGAAGAACTCCAGAAACTTCTCACAGAAGGGTCTGTGATCTGCCATCTTTATGGCCCCCTCCCCTCTACTAAAACCACAACAGCAAGAAAAGACACAATGAAAGATTACTCTTAGATCTATGATAAAAAATTATCTTTTCTCCTAAAATTAGTATTTCCCAGTCTATTTAGAACCCAGAACACTTTTAATCCTCTAATGAAAACAGTCCAAGATCACTCTTAAGCCACTCCAGAAAAGAAACACATAGTGTCACCTTGGTCATAGTTCATAGAAGCCTTTGCCAAGGTGGCAGAGACCAAGGAGTAAGTCTGAAGGTCATTACAAAGGGCCTAAGATCCAAGAACATATGCTTTTGTGGCTACCAGGTGTCATAGGACAGTTGGAAGGAAGCAAATGTGTGCTACCGGTAGCTGAGGTAATGTGTATAGCTAAGATCACCTCAGCCACAGGTAGAACACAGGCAGATGTTTGTTTTTCCTTGGAGGCTGGAAGTTTTGGGGTTTTTTTATTGTGTTTAACCTCTTCTTTCTCTCATCCACCTTCAGGTATCTCCATGCCTATACCCGTCTTTGGACTACAAGATGACTCCAAAGTATTTAAGAAAGACATGTTTAAGAAAGACATCTGCTTACTTGCAGATGAAAATTTTGTTCTAGTAGGCTCTTTTGTGGCATTCTTCATCCCTCTAACCATCATGGTAGTCACTTACTTTTTAACTATCAAGTCACTGCAGAAGGAAGCTATGCTATGCGTGAATGACATTGGCCCTAAGACCAAGTTTGCTTCGTTCAGCTTCCTCCCTCAGAGTTCCCTGTCCTCAGAGAAACTCTTTCAGCGCTCCTTGAACAGAGATACGGGGACTTCGGGGAGGAGAACCATGCAATCCATCAGCAATGAGCAGAAGGCTTCCAAGGTCCTTGGCATTGTCTTCTTTCTGTTTGTTGTGATGTGGTGCCCGTTTTTCATCACCAATGTGATGGCTGTTATTTGCAAGGAGTCATGCAAAGAAGAGGTCATTGGAGGACTTCTCAATGTATTTGTGTGGATTGGCTACCTTTCTTCGGCTGTCAACCCGCTCGTGTATACATTGTTCAACAAAACCTATCGCTCCGCTTTCTCTCGCTACATTCAGTGTCGCTACAAGGAGGAGAAGAAACCTTTCCAGCTGATTCTAGTGAACACTATCCCAGCACTTGCATATGATTCCAGCCAGCTCCAGCTAGCACAAATGAAGAGTTTGAAAAAAGAGGCAAAAATGATGGCTAAGGATTACTCAACAGTCATGATAGGAACACATCATTTAGACGGTACCTCCAAGGGAAGTATCAGCCCAGGGAACGAAAAGGTTAGTGGTGTGTGATGGCCAGCAGCTGCCATGACAACCACTGTGTGTGCGCTGAAAATTTCACCTGCTGTGAGAAGCTCTGGTAGCTTAGGAAAATCAGCTGTGTTCAAGAGACCTCCCAATAACATCATACACTCCTCACATTATCCTGTGGATGAAAAGCAGGGTTGAAATGTTATCAAATGTGCAATTTTTTTCATACAGTACTTTGGCTGTTTTAAGCACAGGCTTTATTAAACTTATTTTTTTAATATTCTAAAGGATATCTTTCTTAAAGAAAAAAATGCAATTTCTGGTATTATAATAGGGGCTTTGAAGAAACCTACGCATTTCTTTTCTCTTTGCAAATGAAAGCTAAGCTGTCCTTTGATGTTCTTGCAAAGTAGGCTCCAGCCAGTTTGTCTTGCTACAATTGAGTTTTGTTATGATTAACTGAATGAGCACTTTACAGAATTTTAAATAAAATTATGGTTAATTTGCTAATATATATTTAAAATAAATCTTAAAATATTAAACAAAATCTATTAAAACTGCTATAGATTAATTATATGGACATTTTGTTAACTGTTTTTATGCCATTTTTCCTTCCTCAGTAACCATTCTGAAATGTCCCTGGGCTTTTCTGCCATTTGTTCTGTATTTCAAATAAGCAATCTTCAAAGGTAAATTATACTTGAATAATCCTCTGTTTCCACCACCACTTGTAATCTTTATTTCAGGACTTGTAGTTTATTTCCATTCAAAAATTTCATGTATTCAGCTTAAAAATTGAAAGTAATGTTATCAAAATTATTGGTCTTAATTACCTGCTCCCTCCCACTGGTGTTGTCAGGGAGGTGAAGTGAGAGAAGAGTGGAAAACCAGGCACAACATTGCTAAATAATTTCAGCACCAATTCCAGATGCATGACTCTGTTCAATTCCAAAAAAGTCTGATTTAAGTATCATCAGAGGAAGTTTTGCATGAGTAAAGCCTTCAGTAAAAGGTTGAAGCAGATCCTCTCTCATCATTTCTTTTTGGTTAAAAAAGGCCATTTTGAAGAATGTCCCGGTTTTGTTTTAGGGCTTGTAAAGCCAAAATTATTAGAAAACTGTTAGCTGCTAAAAGTTGTTTTCCCTGGTTTCACTGTATTGCTGTTAAGGCAGATTGCTCAGGAATGGTCAGAAGATTGCACTACTAGGACTCAGCCTTAATGAAATATGTATGGGCAAATGGGGCTCACTTGAAAAATAACAGGACCTATAAACAATGCTGCATTTCACCTGCATAGATCCAAGGGTGGTGTACGTTGCATAAAGAACATAAAATACATTGCTTGATAGACATGCCTAGTCATGAAACTTTTCTTTCAGGCACCATAGCCAAAGTCACTGAGGCCAGTGGGACTTTGCTGAAGAGGAGAAATAGAAATGTTGCATTCACCTGCAAAGCTTAAATCAAATCATTTGATTCATTCTGTGAATTTTGCAGCCATAGTCTCATCAGAAACAGGACATATTCCTGTTTCTCTGGAAAAAAACCACTGCCCATCCAGAAGCAAAGATCCAACGCCTTCATCAGTCCTTCTTTTGAAGCTGTTCAGATTTTACAAAGCAATGAAATTTCCACTAAGTCAAAGAAAGAGAGAGACAGAGAGAAACTGAATCTTATGCTATCCTACCAGGCGGGAGTCTTTGGAAGAAGTCCTTTAGCTTAAGATACCTATCTATGGCAGACAAAGACTTAAAAGTTGGCTGGATGTTTGACTGATTTCCAAGAAACTGATTTTACCGTCATATATATATTGGATAAGTAAATCTGCTAGTTTTATGATCCCTTCCTCTGACATGGGATAGGTAGGAGCCACCGTGCACTGGTCACACAGAAGCTCTGCGTGCACATGATGACGCTGACTCACCCCACAGACCTCAGCCTCCATGTCTGGGTCAAAGTGTCACGCTGTAGCACCATTTGCAGTGATGATGCCATGCATGACATCTATCACCTTGCAGACATTCGTGGTTTCCCCCCTAAAACTGGTCATTTAGGATCAGCTGATAAATCAAGTGGAATAAATGCTGTGCTCACCAGGTGCTTTATATGGTCTCTCTGGCTCTGGGTACACTTAGTCATCACAACCAAACTGAATAGCTTCAGCAGAAGGAAAAATAAACTTGCTGCTCCTACCACCCTATGCATACACCCCATTCCCACAAGCACTGTGAGTGGTGAGGGGTGCCACACCAGAAAAGAAGGGATTCCAGGTGAAATCTGCTAAATGCAGCTGAGCATGGGGACTACCATAGTAGTAGGTGGGAGCAGTGACTTCCCATTGTTTCCTGTCAAGTTTGACATTGACCCTAAATCTGGTACTTTGAACTAAGGACAATGTCCAGCTTGTATCCCACAGGCCAGATGTCCAGATGTCTCCACTCCACAACTGGGGTGATGGTTTGAGGATTTGCCCTTGGAAATAGGTAGCTCAGGGAATAAGTAGGCAGTAATAAAAGCAAAGGTCTTTTGTGAGGAGAAATCTGAGGCTCAAGATCTGCCACCAAACCAGATTGCCTTCATATGATGAATACTGGTAGAGGACTGAAGGCCGCTAAACCTGCATGTGAGTGGAAAGGAAACACAGAGGCTTCCATCAATGGAGGGAATCGCCACATTTTTTTACCATTTATACCTGACTTGATGCAAGTTTCCCTGGTCTTGCAAGAGAAAGAAGTAGGTGGGACAGACAGCTTGGGTCTTATCACCCATTTGTGCCAGGGAGCAGAATTGGCCTGCATACTGTATGATGTAATGGCACCCTGCACTTGTCCGGAACTCAATTCCTCCCAAATCTTCTGAGGGTTTGGTTGCTGCTCTGCACGGTCTCCTTCACCAGCTGATAAACTGTTACTGAACATTTCACTTTCAGTGCTTATGCTCTCCACTTACCATCTGCATTTTGCCCACAGGGCAGAGCAGACCAGCCCTCTGTTTTTCTTTCATTTCACCTTCTGTTCCTCTTCCACAATGTCAAATTGCTCAGGTTGAAAATACTGACAGGGAATGTTTCACTACAATCACAGAAAGTTTCAATTACTGGCTTGAAGTTTCATTACAAGATGACTTTGAACAATCATTCTTTTCCAGCTTATTAAAATAAAACCTATGTTTTGGACATAAGAGACTTGACAGCATGTCATTAATTGACAGCTGGAGAGAACATAACACTTAGTTTTTGCTTAGAAGCAGGGAAAACTGATGCCTGACATTTTGATTCTGGAGCACTCAGATAGATAGTTTTATTGAGTGATCAGCAGCTTTTGCCTAAGAAGCCTCTCAAAGCCAAGAATGTACAGCAGATAGAGACCAATATCTCCAGCTCTTTACGGACATTTTTGACAGCTTAGCAAGGCCTGATTGTGCCATCTTGCATCAAAATATTAATAGATTTTTGTGCAGTTTGCCTTAGTGAGGATGACAGAGTCAGGATATAAATTTGTTCTAGCCACCATGCCAAATCTGCTAGAGGTTGTTCATCAGTAGATAGCAATTAATGGGTTCATTCTACTGCAGACAGATTACAAAGTTCAGCTGTTTTAAACAAGGATTTACAGCACTTGGCCCATGATTGGAATGAACACCATGGTTTAGTATAACCAGCTTCAGGGTAACACTTCCATCTTCCAAAAAAATGTGTTTTCATTATGCATCAGCCTGGAATGAATTTTTTTGTAATTTTTTGGGTTAAAAAAAGAAGAGAAGACATTCATGCAGACTGGTTCAGAGGTTAGGGCCTTCCCCTACTTCACAGGAAAAGCATGCTGAGTCAGTCTGTCATATCTGCATCCAAAAAAAACCACTTGTGCTGAAAAAACTTTTAAGCGTCAATTTTTCAAGTAGATTGACATTTTATTACTGTTAAGACTGCATCTGAAAAATGTCCAAAGACATGAAGCTCACCATGTATCTCCTAAGCTGGTGTGCATCCTTTATACACTTCAGGGTAAAAATTCCTATATATCTATCCCATCCAGTCAACCATGCACTGTACTTATGTAATTACTGCCACACAGTGAGATGCATTCTATTTTGAATACCTATATGTTTGGTTATGTAAATATATAGAGAAAAAAATTTGCTGTATTTTGTAATGTTAATGTAAAATGGTGTTCCAATGCTTTACTGTTTTGTCTGATCGCACTGCTAGTAAAGCAGATTAAAATATTCAAATGCCATCAGTTGTTTTATAAACTGGAGGTTTGTCTTAAGTAGCTAATATGGTTTGGCTTTATTTCTCCCATAAATATTCAGTACAATGTCTGCTGAAGGCTAAAGTAATTTTAAATATTTTGCTGGACAAAAAGAAAGAGCATGTTGCAGAATTTAACTATCTCAGTAAACTGGTCCAAAATGCGCCATTGTAATCATTCTCTTTTTCTAAGGACAGCCATCCTTCTACTGAAGAGGTACTCTTTGGGTAAGTACATACAACTTATTACACTGTGGTCTCAGAAACAGTGTATTTGCAATAGTAGAAAGCCAATTAAATTAATTTCACTAAGAAGCAGAACTATAAGATTAAAATTAATAAACTATTGGCTTGCATGGTAAGATTTCAGCAGTGGGGAAGCTACAGGAGTGGGTTCTGTGAGAAGCTGCCAGAAGTTTCACCCATATCTGACAGACCCAATGCCAGCCAGCTCCAGGATGGACGAGCCTCTGGCCAAGGCCAAGCTCAGCAGCAACCATGATGGTGCCAGTGGGATAATAGATGTAAGAAGTGGGGGAAAGCTGCACCATCGCAGCTAGAGAAGTGAGAATATGTGAGAACAACTCTGCAGACACCAGGGTCAGTGGAGAAGGAGGGGCAAGAGGTGCTCCAGGCTCTGCCACAGGAGAGATTCCCTTGCAGCCCCTGGTGCAGACCATGGGGAGGCAGCTGTGCCCCTGCAGCCCATGGAGGTCCGTAGAGGAGCACGTATCCCCCTGCAGCCCATGGAAAACTCCGTGCTGGAGCAGGTGAATGCCCAAAGGAGGCTGTGACCCCGTGGGAAGCCCGTGCTGGAGCAGTCTCCTGGCAGCATCTGTAGGAAGCCAGTGGAGAGAGGAGCCCCTCTGGAGCAGCTTTTCTGGCAGGATTTGTGACCCTGTAGGGACCCACAATGGAGCAGTTCATGAAGAACTGCAGCCCGAGGGAAGGACGCATGTCGAAGTTCATGGAGGGCTGTCGCCCGTGGGAAGGATCCCATGGTGGAACAGGGGAAGAGTGTGAAGGGCTCCCTCCCTGAGGAGGAAGGAGCAGAGACAACGCGTGGTGACTGACCAGAGTTCCCATTCCTCTTCCCCCTGTGCTCTTGTAGAGGAGAAGGTAGAGAACTCGGGAGTGGAGTCAAGCCCAGGAAGAAGAGCGCAGGGTGGAGGAGTGAAGCTGTTTTAAGATTTCGCTTTTACATCTCATTAGCCTACTCTGATTTGATTGGCAATAAATTAAACGAATTTCCCCAAGCCAAATCTGTTTCTCCCATGACAGTAATTGGTGAGTGATCTCTTCCTCCCCTTATCTCGACCTACAAAACTTTCCTTGTATTTCCTCTGCCCTGCCTGGCTGAGGAGAGGAGTGGGAGTTTGGTGGGCGTCTGGTGTCCAGCCAGGGTCAGCCCACCGCCAGAGCAGCACAGACAGCGTGGCACAGCTACAGACATAAATAACCCGCGGGTCACAGAACCACAGTGCCATCTATTGTCGGTATTTTCTTTCACAAAGAACATTGAAGTAAGCATCCCATGTGAATTTTAATACTTTACATATTCTCTGTCTTAAAACCAAAATAAATTTATTCCTCCAGCTGATTTTACAGCATACAAACTCTTGTTTGTAATGGTAACATGTATCAAAGTAGTACAGCTGTTAATACATAATCCCTTCAAAACCTTGCTCTAATCTTAAGGTTTCATCAAGCTTTATAATGTGCAGAAGAAAACACACAAAGATGTATTTTTCAGAAGCTATCAGACATAGGGAACCAGATTGTTTTAGCTGCAAATATGTGACATACCACAGGGTGAACTGTACCAGATAAAATCCCTGAATTGCAAATCCGCTCAGTTTTACCTCAGTACTACTAGACCTCTGTGTGTAGGCTCCAGCGTATCATAATTGCTTATGTTCTTTGGAAAACTCACTGACAGATTTACCTGTTTCTACATAATTTGCACTTCAAGACATAAAAGCAAAGAAAAGAAGATAGTAAGTTCCATCTACAGATGTATTCTCTGAAAGGGGTCAGCATTGTATATGCATAAACACAGTCCCTTATCAAAGACTCAAAAAACTCCAGAAGTTAAGCCAGTTTCTTGTCAGTATAATAAGTTGTCACCATAGAGGCAGGACACCTGCTCTTCCATAAATATTTCTGCAAGTGCATTTGCAATCGACATAAAAAAAATCTCAGGGAGTTTATTTGCAAATTTTTAAGCCACAATTCACTGACAATAAAAAATATTAGAATTTTGTGAGTTCATTTTTATTCCTCCTCTTATATGGTAAGTGTTCTGTAGCAGTAGAAGAGATTGAGAGTCTCAGAATTCTTAAACAGTTTTTCACAGCTCTCAGGAACCCAGTAGTAAAAATTATATTCCTGCAACCACATGACTGCCGTAGGAAATGGGAGCAAAGAAATCAGTAGTTAAAATGATGGTTGCTGAGTTTCCAAGCAAATTTACAACACACTTGTTTTGCAAATTCTCTGACGCTAAATAATTTGAAATGAAAAGGTGTTTGGGTGATCCATGTCCCTTTGCAGAAAAAGCAAACAGTGTGCAAGTTGAAAAACTTTTTTTTTTTTTAATGGAGTCATTTAGACTGGGAACTGCTGCTGACTCCTAGTTAAATGTCCAGGCCAGTTGAGCCAGTTGAGCCAGCTCCTAGAGGGAAGAGAGAAAGAGAGGCAGACTAAAATTAGTATTTTAAGCAAGTGGAAAGAATTACCCTTTGGAATTGCCTATTGAAGAAAATCCCAGTCTTCAAATCCCACAAGTATAAAATATCTCCATTCACCACTAACAGCAGATGTAATGTAGCCACTTAACTTTGCTTTTCAAAACGAAATACTTGGGCCTTATGAGGCTAAGGCTAAGTCTGCAAATAGGCACAAGGAATAAATTTCCCCCTGCAAGAGGACTATTAACAGTCACATTGGGGATCTTTGAGAGAAAACAGCTCCTTTGCTGAATGGGTCTTTTGAGGAATAACCACCTGGGAGAAGGTAAAAAGATTAAGCTGTGCCATCTTCTGATCTGCCCAAGAAGCCAGGGGCTGATGGAAGAGGAGCACACTGTGATGCATTAAGTGAGGTTTCACCTTACAGATCTGCATCTAAGGATAAAAATGGGGAAAGAAGCATGTTAAACAGATTTCTGCAGTCACTGTCAGACTACATTCACTTTTATTTATTCCTACAATTGTTTTCCGGAAGAGATAGCTGTTGCTGGGGACTTGTTTGTTGATGGGTAACTCAGGTACAGTGAGATAAAATCACCAAAAGAAGCCACTCAATGAGCTAGGAACAGAACCCAAAACTTAAGAGACATGGATGAAGGTCCCCTTCTTACAAGCCTCTAATTTCCGATGCTAGGGAAACAGATTTCCAAAGCACATCTGGAAATCTACAGTTCTTATTGACCCATAGGGAAAAAAAATTCTTGCAATGCACAGTTACTGCAATTGAGATTTATGTGTTTGAAATGAGTCAGGTTTACTTACTTTAGGATTGTAGAATCAGCAAAAATATGGATCAAAAGTAGTTTTTAAAGGCACTTCCCGAGATGAAGTACAGCAGTTGTGAGACCCTGAATGACCCAAAGACAGATTATCCTAAAACTCCTCTTTGGTACTTCCCATGAGAAAAAGATGGTAGCCATTTGGGAAGCAACACACAGGACCTGAAAATTAATTCAAGGCAGGATACCTACTTCAGAAATTTTTTGAAAGAGATGGAACTATTCAAGGTCAAACAAAGGTGGAAATTCTCAGGATTTAGAAGCAGACTAGTCCAACAGTTACTCCACAAAAATATTTGGAATTGCTGCCTATAACTATGCATAACATAAAGGATGAAGTTTCCGCAGGAGCATAATCATCACGGCTCCTCTCTGGAAGTCTACATTTCTGTTCTCTGCTCTAGAAGTGTAGAAAATATTTTTTCACCTTTTCGTCTTGTAAACAGTGACCCCTTCAAGTCAAAAGGTTTGCTTCAATAGGTTTTTCTACTGTGCTTTGCCCTGTGCACCTGGTCACTGTCAATAGCAATAAGCTCTTTCCTTTTTTTTTTTTTTTAATGAGCTAGAGAATAGCATCTTCCTTCATTACTGCAACTTTAGATTTTTTTTTCCAAAACTCAAAAATATGTTTCTGAACTGAAGCCTCTTCTTTTCACAAAGATCTATTATCCTTCTCTCTTGATCCCTGTTACTTCAGGGAGCGATATAACCTGGTTCTTTCTTACTTACCTATCTCCGATTGTACTCCATCTCATCACGCAGGTCATTAATAAAGACACTAAACAGTCCTGTCCCTTGTATCGATCCCGAGGGGTGTCACTCTGACAGTTGGACTCTAGACTGCTGATCAATACTCCCTGAGCCCAGCAATCCAGCCAATATTCCTCCCACCTTATTATCCACTAATCGAGCTCATATTTCTCCAATCTTGTTAAAAGGAGACAAAGAGACCATTAGAAGTTCTTTCAAAGCCCTTGCTAAAGTACGTTACTTCCACTGCTCCTGCTTTGTCCATTGAAGCAGAATTCTCTTCAGAAGGTAATTACACTTGTCAGATGTGCTGTGCTCTCAGTAAATCCATGTTGGCTATTCCTAATCACCTTCTTGTTGTTTGTATACCTGGAAATGGCTTCCAGGAGAATCTGTCCCATTACTTTCCTGGGAATGGTGATAAGGCTGAACTGCTCTTAGCTGGCTTGATCTTTTAGACACTACTTTAGACACTAATTATAACTAAATAAACCCTATATTAGTGACTGAAATCTTGTTCCCTTCAAGGTTTATTCTTTTTTTAAACTTTCAGAAGACTTACCTTTTCTTAAAGTTCAGATCAATCAAGTTTTTTTGCCAATTGTCTTAGGGCAATATAAGCATCTACTTTTATTTTTTCATCTTAAATTATGTCTGGAATCTTCTGACTCTTTCATTGCCTGTACTTCCTCTAGGAATCACATATATTATTGAAAAAATATTCTTTCTGCTCGGGATCATGCCAGTTATTCCAAAAGCCATGTAGGCACGTTACCATACTCACCTTTGACAGCAATAAATTATTGTCTTTTCCTCAGCCTTTCTAAAAGCAATGCTCTTTAAAATAATCTTTTTTTGTAATTTTGCATGACTCTCTGTCATACCTCATTATAGATAACAGATTTAAACAGTCCTCACAGGAAGAATTTATGATACACATGAAGATTTTTCTGCTACTTTGACCCTAATTTTGACAAATGACTTCAAGTCTGTGGCCTGAACTGTCCACCAAGACCAAGAAATAAAGTCTACTGTACATGTATTACTTCAAGGCTCATGAAGGGATCAAGGAATCCTAGGAACGCCAGCTGGTGTTGCTGATCTTAACTTATTCCATAAGACCTAAAGAAAAGCCTGTCTCCCTTGGAAAGACAACCACGAGCCTAAATAAATGGCATTTATGCCTCCACCTCTCCTTGCAGCTCCCCTAAATAAGACAAGCCTTAATGTTCTACTGTATTATTTATTGGCTAAATTGAATTTAAATTTGTCCTTTGGCATTTGCTAAATCAGATCTTCACTATTACATTCCTGTCAGCCAATATCTTTCCTTAGCTACAATTATACATCAAAGTTTACTTGGCTATCTGAATTCAAAATAACAGCCTCAAGGACTCAGTAAATACATGAGAAACTTAAAACTGCATGTGGAAAAATTTCTCAAACAAGTAGACTCTTCATAAGTTCATAATTAATCTGTACTAGAAAGAAAGAGAAAACAAAAGCCATAGTAGAAATATGTGCAGTTAATTTACTATGAAAAAGCAAGACTGCTTCATTTTTAATTGTAACACATTAAGAGGAAAATACTTTCTGTCAGTCTTATCAGTAGCATATTCCTCACTGGGTTTAATATCCATTGTAACGTGCTTAATTTTGCATTTTTCTGAAGTGATAAGAAAGTATTACTTGTATTTCCTACATTACTGTAATAAAAAAAGGATGCTAGATTTTTTTTCCCTTGGAAAAGTTTTAAGAGCTTTAACTGCTCCGGGGACAAAGAATTTTTCAAAAAATATTATTTTTTCTATTTTCTTCTCACAAATGACTTGTTTCTGCAACTGCAAATCTTCTGTGTATATATTTTCCACAGCTTCTGCAAAGAGGATTTATGAACATGCTCAGCTTCATAGCAGCTCGGAGCTATTGAGGCCACTGCTGACCTCCAGTTCAGTGCTGCAAAAGCACCAATCCAAGATAAAGCCAAATGAAAGAGGAGCCAGGGGAGCTAATTCAGATTACAGTGCAAGCAAGACAAAAGGACAATTCTGTGTCCCCAAAAAGACCTAAGGACTCAAATGACTCATTAACTCTTTAATGAACACAAAGGAAATAATGAAATCAACAAATGGAACAAAGCAGAAAAACCCTCAATGTACACAGACAGAGTGTGCAAGCAAGAAAGAAAAACTCAGATCTAACTTTCATCTAGGAATAAAGGTAAGATAGATGGATGAAGAAAGAAGGGGAAATAATAAAGATAATCAATAACAATGCAGTGGCAGAAAATTCTCCCTTGAAAAGCTGAAGACATGAAACAGGTTGTGTCAATACAACCAGCATGAAATATACTGAGGGATGATCCTGTTGCCAGTTTATATATTTCCTGAAAATGATTGATAGCGTGGCATGAGACAGTTTAAGATAATTTAGATAAATATCACATTAGAATTCTGAAAGACTAAATTATGAACAATTGCTATAAAGAATACTGGAGAAGTTCTTTACAGAAAAGAACAGCATGCAAATATCTCCTGGCAAAGTCGACAGTGAAGTGTGAATTCAGAGCTCTGAATAACCAAAGTAAAGATGATATCACATACAAAAAGCTGGGAAAAAATTACTGAAAAGCAGGCAGGAGGAAGTTAGTGACCACCACTCTTAATTCAGACTGCCACAAAAAAGCATTAGAACATTAGAAAAGTGATTACCCAGATGCATGGTTGAGGGAAGGATTGTACTTACTGGAAAGAAAACAGGAAAGGAAGAATTTGGTGCCATAAGCTTAAGATGTTGTTTGGCTTAAGAGGCTGTTTGGCTACAATGTGGAAGTTTCTTTACAACAAATGTGTTTGAGAGTATTGAAGCAAAAAGTATGCTTCCCCAAGTACAGGAAAGATGATGAAAAGGCAAAAACCTGTCTGACTGAACACAAAGACTTTCTTACTGGTACCAAGAGAAATTCTAGGTAGATGGTGTGAAATCATACCTCACCACTGGATAAGATTAGTGGTAAGATGGTAGAAAGCACGGTCTGTGTAGGGGGAACATATAGAAAGTATGCTGGGACAGTATGTGCTGTATTGGAATACAACAAAAAAGCAATATATAAAGCAAAAGTATGTAAGCCAAAAGATTTTCTAAAGTGAGTATCTGTCATTCTTTTCTTTTAATATCCTCACTTCTACTGATTGCCCTGCTGTGCCATATGAGAAGCCTTTTAATGATGAAGGTGTTGTGGTTTTAGTAGAGGGGAGGGGACCATAAAGATGGCTCCTGTGAGAAGTTTCTGGAATTCTTCACTATTTCCAGCAGAGCCAATCTCTGATGGCTCTGAAGATGATGGACATGTCACTGGCCATGTTTGGGCTAATTAGAAAGGTTGATTACGCCTCTGTGATGACATATTTAAGGAAAAATCAAAACAAAATGCACACGCAGCTGCTTTTAGTTAAAGAAGGAGGAGGATGTGAGAACATGTGAGGGAAAACAACATGGAGGCACCAAGGTCAGTGGAGAAGGAGGGGGAGGAGGTGTCCCAGGCGCTGGAGCTGAGATTCCTCTGCAGGCCGTGGTGANCCGTGGGTGAGGTGCTAATGTTGGAGCAGGGAGAGATTGGAAGCCGCAGCAGCCGTGGATGCCACGAGAAGCCATAGCAGGTGCAGCCCAGTGAGAGACAGAGACTGAGATAAAAGTCCCGCAGTTTATGGAGGAGGTGACCACGCTGGAGCGGGTGGATGTCGGAGGAAACTGCAGTCCAAGTGGGAGACCCGGTTGGAGAGAGAGGGGCCCCCTGCTTCCATGCTGGAGCAGTTTGTCCTTGGAGGACTGCACCCCATGGACAAGTAAAAAAACCACGCCACAGAACTTCACAGTAAACTCTCTCCTGGGAAGGACCCCATAGCAAAAGCAGAGGAAAAAACTCCTCTCCCTAAGCAGGGAAAGAAGATCTTGGAAATGGACTGATCTGAACCCCCACACCCTGCCCCCCTTGCACTGTTGGTGGGAGGTAGGGAGGGGAGGGAGTGAAAAGAACAGCGTCTTTTAAAGGTTTAGGTTTACTTCTCATATCCTCCTTCTAACTCTGGTAGTAATAAATTTCACTTTGCAACTTAAGTTGAGCCTGCTTTGTCCTTGGAGCGTTTTCTCCCAGTTCCTTATCTCAAGTCATGGACCTTTGTGTTAATTCCCTGGGGTTTTTTTATCCCCCCTCTCCTTCCCTCCTCTGCCCAGCTGTGGCAGGGGAGGGAACGAGTGAGCAGCTGCGGTGGGTGCCTGGCACTTAGCCAGGGTCAAACCACGACAGAAGGACAGGAAGCCTGTTTCACACCTGGTATTTTTTAGAGAATCTGAAATGATAGGCAGAATGCTATCATTTAAAAATAAGTGATAAAAATGAATTCACAGGTGACAACTACAGACACCGTCTTAAAAGATACAGAAATGGAATTAAGGTTAAACAAATGTGCATAACCAAAGATACTAGAAAGATCTATACCACAGCACAGAAGAGACTGTACCAGCTTGGCTCCCTCTGCCTTCCACTGTTCTTAACCCTATCCTGGTGTGTCATCTCTGTGCCATGAAAACAGCTCTCTGGAGGGCTGAGACACAGACCCCACATAACTCACCTATACATTTATGTTCAGTCTTTTTTTGACTGAAAAGACATGAAAATAATGCTTACATCTTGACATCATGGAGATGTGATGAGGCCAGGGAAACTCATCAGCAGGCTGTGAAGTGGATCCTTCTAAATACGTCACTCTGAAATGGGAGTAAATAGGGCAGAGGTTATCTAAAGGACTTGGATAGGAAGAGCAGGAACACATCAAAATCTTATCAATATCACTGCCAGAGTTAGACAGGTTTTATACTGACAATAGATAAATAGATAAAAACAACTGCAGATACCAGGGAAAATGAGATGTGTGTAACAACAGCTGTCTACATATATAAGAGAGAAAACAGACTGGCTACAGTTTAGCTCAAATAACTAACTGAGCATTATCTTGCTAGTGAGAGACATTTAGAGAGCTACAAAATGCACACATAGACATGGAAGGAACAACCTGAAGGATACTTGAGAAACACTAGTGAAGAAACACAATTTAATTTGATTAATGGCAACTTAAACACAGCTTGAAAAAGCAAAGTTGAGACAAGGATGTTGCAGTGTGCTCTGGCCAGTTTTGGTCTGTCTCATGGCCAGGCTCTGCTATGTCCCCTCCCCCTCCCTCAGTATCGGTTCTCCACCCCATGGAGGGCTCTGTATTGTGTAATCCTACACAAAGCCCGCCAAATTCAAACCGCACAGTGCTCCCCGATTGGATTTTGTACCCTCCCCCCACCCCCTCGTGTCTGTATATATGTATCTGTAACACGCTGTGTCAGTGCTTCCCTGGCACAACCCCGGTGCTGAATAAACCATCTGGGAAGCCCCTACCCTTGTCTCTCCTTCTGAAGCCCCTACCCTTGTCTCTCCTTCTTCGGCGCGCCTGGACCATCGGTGGGTTGGGTGAACCCCTACAGGAACTTCGCCAGCCCTCCCGTGCCTTGGAGCAGCCCGGACAGCCCCTGAAACTGCGGATGGACGCTCGGTGCCCCCACAGAACGCACTGCAGCACAAGGAAGTTTAAACAGTTCAGAGACAGACTATTTGTACTAACTACATACAGCCAAGTACAGAGACAGGATAGGAAAGCTGTTCTGAAAGACAGGATGCAGGGCCCAAGTCCAGGGTCCAGCAGTTGCAGTCCAAAAGGATCTGCTGGGGAAGAATAGAAAGTAATGGGGGGACAAAATTGTCAGCACTGTGCATAGCTAGAACTAGGAATCAAAAATATAAAAGGAATTACTGTCACACTGGAAAAGTCAAGACTGCAAAATGTTGCAGGCAAAAATAGCTATTGCCAGTGCAGTACATTGTTGTCCTGAGTTTTGCAGTTTCTCAGTGGTTCTCTTTGCTGTGATACTTTCTCACACATTCTGCTGTAAACATGGCCATGGTTTCTTGACAACTATCTATGTTTTAACTGTCTGTGTTGTTATCATTCCACTATCCTGGGTGGAGAAATATGATAGATAGATGCTTTGACCAATGGAATGGAGAGGTAATGATTTCTACCTCCAATCCACGGTGATTTGTAAAAACATATAAATAAAGGTCAGAGGGTTCTGCTCTCGCTCTCTCTTTTTGCCCTCTCCTTTGCTGTCTCTGTGTGGTCTTTTGTTTGGCTCTCCTTTTAGCTCCTCGGCCTAGCAGACCTGACCCGTGCTACAGTACATGGCACAAGACTACAAAGTAGGAGGGAGCTTTGCTGAGGACATTTTTTGACAACTGATAGGCATGTTTAACTGCAAATTAATAAATAAAGAAATAAATAATAAAAATCCAGCACAAAGTAGGATAATCAGCAGTCTGGTGGCAGCTGCTATGAACTCTGAAATCCTGAGAGGAGGTAAAACATTTGGAATGCAATGATGCAGCAGTCCAAGCCCAGGCTACTTCAGCAACTTTTCCCCCTTGAAGTGGTAGAGGGACAATGACATGGACAGAAATGCTGCTTTGAATAGTTCACTATTATCGGATTCTCTGGATTAATTTTTATTTCATTCTTCATTTTTTACTGCTCTAGATTTTCTTCTTCTGAGCCAGGAGGGCCACCTCTGCAGCATGGGGATTTGGAGGTGCCTGGGGCGCAGCTCCTCCCTGGGCCGAAGTGCTGAGGTGGGAGCAGCGCCACTGTTGTCCCAAAATATCTTCTTTTACCCAGAATGAAAGAGGCCAATCCACAGATAAAGTTCAGGCATCTATTTACAGTTCTGTGCAAAAAGTGGGGCTAAGCAGGAAATCCTCAAGGACAGTACAATGATTACCAAAACTCTTCACTATTTATACATTTTAGTTAACAAAGGCATTAGTGTTCATTGGCAACAAGTTACCTAGTTCTCTTACTAATTAGTATTTTATCTTCTATTGGTTAATGATTCTCTCACTTCTCACGCTAATTAGCCCACATGTTCAGTCTTTCGAGTTGGTGGATTTCTTGAGTTAGTGGGTTGCGAGTCGATGGTCACAACCCCTCAGTCAGAATGATCTTCTACCCAATTAGAGCCAATTTCGGCACATTTGATGGGTTTTCTTTGTTATTTTCTTCCCTGTCCTGGGAGTTCTGCCAAATGTCCTTGTGCTGCATTCTTTGTGCCCACTACCAGCAGCACATCCCTCTCCACAAGCTTTGCCAACCTCTCCCTAGGTCTGAGACCACTGAAGCACGTCAAGCCCTAAAATTTAACAAGGCAATTCTGCCAAATGAAAGTATATAAAGATCAAACATCACAGAGCAACCTTTCTTAAGAAAATGTTTACACAGTTAACGTTTGGCAGCCCCGCGGGGCGCACAGGCCCGGCGGTCCCGGGGCGGAGGCCGAGGCCCGGCAGCGTCATGGGGAACGGGAGCGGGGGCGGGCCGGTGCAGGCCAGCCCCGGGGCTGTGGGAGGAGGAGCCGCCTCCGTGCAGGGGCCGCCCCTTCCCCTGCCCGCCCGGCCCCGCCGCTCCGCCGCGGTAAGGGAGCGGGAACGGGAGTGGGAACGGGAACGGGACAGGCCGGGAGCGCGGGGAGGCGGCGGCGGCAGGACCGCGCGGGCCTGGCCGGAGGGGAGGGACGGCCGCCTGCGAGGGAGGACGAGAGGGTGGAGGTGGAGGCACAGGAGAGCGCCGTGGCGCAGCGGGCCGGGCTGGCTGTGTGGAAAGGGGCGCCCCGAGCCGGGGCCTTGTTGCTGCCCCGGCCGTGGCGGTAACGCGCAACTGGGCGGGCGCCCTCGGCCCCAGCCCCGCGGGGTCGGCGGCGGCGGACAGCAGTGAGCCCCCGCGGGCTCGCCGTGGTGCGGGGTTCTGCTTGCCCGGCTCCCCGTAGGAGCGCGCAGATGTGAGGGGTGGAACGGTTTCGTTTTGACATTTGTTACCTGGGTTCCCCTCAGGATTTTCTCGTGTGCCTGTGACAGGACCCGAGGGAATGGCCTGAAGTTGTGTCAGGGGAGGGTTAATTTGGATATCAGGAAAAGGTTCTTCACCCAGAGGGTGTCTGGGCACTGAACAGGCTCCCTAGGGAAGTGGTCACAGCACCAAGCCTGGCACAAGTTCTGGAAGTGTTTGGACAATGCTCTCAGGCACATGGTGTGACTCTTGGGCTGTCCTGTTCAGGGCCAGGAGTTGGACTCGATGATCCTTGGGGGTCCCTTCTAACTCAGCATAATCTGAGATTCTGTGACCCTGCAGTTCACTTTTCAGCTGCCTCCTTGGCCTTACTACCCCTGTGCAAGCTGACAGCGTCCACTTTTGTGTCAGTGTTCCCGAGTTTCCTTAGCGCATTTGCTACACTTGCATCACCAGCTGTTCTAAAGCTTCCATGACTCTCCTTCACTTGTATTTTTCATACTGTTTGCCATGGAAAAAAGCCTTCCGCTCCTGTTTCTGCTGTCCCACAGGCTGTTAGAACATGGTAATTAATCTCCATCAAAGATGAGAGTATTGTATTAGTTAGTGGCTGGATACAGTCACACACAGAGAAGGAAAGGTGGGGCAGGTTTTTCTCCTGCATGGTAATTGTGGAGGTAACAGCCTGGCACAGGGAGCTCCAGGTTAACCACAGCACGTGGGAATGCTTGTTTGGTAGCCAAAGAGCAAGCCGCAGTTAGTGCTGAGGTGAAGGTCATTGGAGATGTGGGTCTGTAGGAAAGCAGGTAGGCTTTGCCCATTCTGCTCACAAGAGTTCAGCCTCCCCTGTCCCTTCCTTTCCTGTGAGGAAATAGAAAGTTAATGAAAGATCAGAAAGTGTTTGCAGGAAATTCTTCTGAGAAACTGTAACATTAAGCGAAGATACTTCAAGTTGTATTCAACTCTTCTGTTGTCAAAAAGTCTAAGACCAGGAATGTTTTATTTTCAAATTTAACTTACTCCCTTTTTTTTTTCTTTCTTTTCTTCAGTTAAAATCATGGCTCTGAAACAGGTTTCCAGCAACAAATGCTTTGAGGGTTTCCAGAAGGTGTTTGAACACGACAGGTAAACACCACTGAAGTAACCGAGATGTTTAGCTTGGGGCAGTGAATCCATACTGTCATTGCTGTCAGTGTTTTCAGTCTGCAGGAAAACAGCATGTTCTCACTAATATCCATATTTCAGTAAGGAATAATGTGTACTGCTGCTTTGGCTGTGTTCTTGAATATCTGTGTTAATGTTTAACATGATTGAGTATACTTAGAGAGCTGAGGTGGGAAGCCAGTATTTCTACCTTGGAAAATGAAGCTTTGCGTTGTCCTGTTTGCAGCACAGAGAACCACTGTGTGTACAAAGTTCCACTCACTCTACTGGATGTCTCACTTCTGGGCAGTCTGGAAAAGTGCTGTGGCTGTGCAGTGGAAAAGTGCAGTGACTCAGTGAATAGATTCTTGTTTGGTGAACAGGAAAACAAGCTTTTTAAAAATTTTAGTCCAAATAAAAAGAAAATCATTACTTGTGCTTAGATAAGAGTTCATTGACAGATTTAGGCTTTAATATTAATTGAGCAACTGATTGGTCTGTAGACTTAGCGGATTGAAAAACCTCCCTTTCTGGGGCATGCTGTGCAGTGCATGTTGTGGAAGTCATGTGGATGTGTTCTTCAGTAAAAATTACTTTGCAACTTAATAGACAAAGCTCAAGCTAAATATTGCTGGGATTCAAAATTCAATTTTGAACCTGTTCCTGGTTAGCAGCACTGTGAAAATGTGGTTTATTTGTGAGTCTCTTATTTTAGTATATTCAGAACAAGGTTGGAAAGTTAGCTATTGCCAGTTCTAGAGTCTGAGTTTAAAAATTTATTTTCCCCTTCCTTTAACTTAGTTGTTACAATTCACTGGCCAGATCTCCCTTTGAATGAAATGCACTGATCCACTGATTCCTTTTCTTAATGCTAGTGACCTTGTTAATTAAGTAGTAGTGATAACAAGAGGTATTTTATTAATACAGTACAGAGCTAAAATGCAGAATGAAATTTGGAATCTACTTGCCACCAAAAGCAGAAACTGGGAAGTGTCCTGTGCTGTACTGGCTCTCAGGTAAGTACCATAAGTCTTAGTAACTTAAAAAATACAATCTTAAACGTGTGTAAACCACTACACTACAGTTACTGAAAACCTCATGTAGAGGTACTGCAGTACAGCTCTTGAATTCCACAAAAACTCCTCTTCTGGAAGGCGCATTTAGTTTGAGCGTACTGTGATAGACCAGGATGCAGCTTAGGGGTAGCCTAGCAGATTGTGCTCTGAAATGCTCAGTGTTCAAAGAGTTCTACCCTTCTGTTCTAAAATGTTCATACTTTTTGTTCCAAAGTGTATATATAAAGGTTCTCCTGGAAGGCCTTCCCACTGGGACACCTCCTGCTTCCCTTCGTTTTTGAAAAACTGCTTCAGCTAACAGAGTAGGGATGTGAAAAGAGCCCAGGGAAGCCAGCACATTTGTCCTGGGGACTCCACCTTATTCCACCAAGTACTATTTTGCAGGGAGCAGCTGGTGAACTTGAAAAGAGAGGTACTGTCAGCTGCCCTAGCACAAGCATGTCTAGTTTGAGGTAAACCTGTGGGATCAGAAAGGGCCAGGGACTGAAGAGACTTGTGCAGCAGGAGTGAAGTTGTCTCATCCATAGTTAATTAATTGAATCCTTTTTATTTTTTTTGGCCTAATTCAAAGTAAAAAGCAGAAACTCTGTTCTGTAATTCTAGGAGTTGCTTTATTGAGACTTGTGTTTAGAAAGTTGGAAACCAGCGGGGAGACTTGTGCTCTTTGTATGTACTCATTTCACAAAATGGCTGGTGGGTCTGATGTGTATCATGACAGTGAACTGGGTAAAAATGTTTATCCGTGAAGTTAGGAACATCAAAATTGTCTCAAGAGCTCTAAGCCATGCAGAACATTTATTTTATTGAATGTAAACTATGTTGTCTTGGGCAGTATATCAGTAAAATTAGGTTACTGGCAACTTGTCCTCAGAGGAAACTAGAATCATTAACTCCTCTCAAATTACACAGAAAAGAAAAATTGAAATATTTATGTGAAGTATAATTTATTTGTAATTGGACTTTATTTGGACTTGCTGCTGTACAAAAGGCATGTATTGCTGTGGGTTTTGAAGCCAGAGTGCTTAAAGGCCCTTTGTCCTGTCTAAAGTATGTAGAATTTGTCAGACCACATGTATGATTGTATAATGCAAACAGCTGATATGACAGTAGAAAGAAAAATGTAGTTGCAGGGTTAGGTGTCAGAAGTTAACAGTGTCAGCCTTAGCAAAAGTGCCCGTGGTCAGTGGGTTTAAATGCACAGCCCCCGAGGGCACTGTGTGAGTCGGTGCTCCAGGGGATGCAGGGTACACATGGATCTGGCTTTGATCATGTGTTAGTGGGACCAGATGTGACAGTGCAGCTGTGTGTCTGTGGATTGTTAAGTATTGTTGAGCCTAGTGAAAAGACTTCTTGTTTTTCAAAACCTTTTCTGTCAAGAAGAGTTTTGAAACCAGTATGGTGTGAGCAGTGGGTAACCAGTGATATTTTTATTTCCCTAGGGTTAACCTGCACAGAACAGAATTTTATAACAAAGGCTGGGTTCCAACAAGCGGCAGCTGAGCATGGCCTTATTGTAGTGGCACCAGACACAAGCCCACGTAAGTTTGACAAGAGACATGGTAACAGTCATGACACGGAAATGCACTCTGTCCTCAGAGGATGGGGTGCTGCAGTGTGCTCAAAAGTGTGTTGCCCACCGTAGTCAGAATTTGACCTCACCTCTGCATCTTGCATTGTTCACTAGATTACATCATGTATGTTCTTAACAACGGAGTAGTGAGGGTTTGACATGTGAAACTCTCTTATTGTTGTGGAACTAAAACTAGAACAAAAGGGTCCTAGAGTTCAGCACAGACAAGGAGAGGGCAGAAAAGCTAAACAAGAGATGTGTGTTATTAGAATTCTTGCTGACATTTTGTGGCTTGCTGAGACCCTATAAAACCTGCAGAACTGTGTTACCACACAGAGCTGCAATGCTTGCTCTTTATTGTATTCTGTCTTCCAAAGCAAATTAAATACATGTCTTCAGAGAATTCTAATACGTGGAAAAGAAATCCTTCTCTCCTTCAGCTACAAAAGACTACTGATGAATGGATTTTTTAAATGATGTGCTGTTGTTTGTATAAGGCTGAGCTTATGGTATGAGAAACCTGAAAGTAGTGGAGCTGCAGTTATTGGAAATACTGTTATTTGAGGATTCACTGTTTTATGTTTCACATTCGTTGGATTCTGCAAAAGTCTCATGAGTGCTGTAAACAAAGGTGGCAGCCTTCTAATATTTCTCAAGCTTTAGTGGGTCACATCTGACTACAGGCAATATGGGAATAAAGCAATGTTCTTTCCATGAAGTATTTTTTACATCTAGGTTTTTGAAGTTGTGTCAGGTCCAAGAACATAAATACATGTTTCTAATGAAGAAGAGGGACAGGAGAGCAGAACCTGTGTATGAATGAACTTTACACTTGGTTGTTGCTATTTGCTGCAGGCTAGAGATGGGCAACTAACCTTTGTATTATTCACATTGGGTACTTGTACTGAAACTTGGTTTTGGTGTTTTCTGTGTAAGTAGTCTCGATCAATGTGTAACTGCATTTGCATTGGTCTTTGCTTTGTCTATTTTCTTTTAAATCCCTCATGGCAGCGTCTCTCTTGCCTTTTAGTCTAATAAGTGATAAAGATTGTTCTGTTATTTAGATAAATTTGGTATGTGCTTCATATTATACTCTTAAATTTTAACTCAGAGACCCCAAATGTTCTTAAGTCTGTTTGAGCTGTCTGGAGAAACAAGTAAAAAGCAATTCAAATATAATCATGACTTGAGAGGTACTGAAAATGCTTACATGTGCTTTTTTAATTGTGTAGTTATGACTGCATAAGAATTACCTTCCAGGAGCCAGGAGATGTATCTGGATGGGGAAAAAGACTGCATGAAATCATTAAATATTTGTGATTACAGACCCTCTGTCAGGCCCTGATAGACACTACTTTTCCTTCTTTGAAGGGGTTTGTTTTTCCAGACAGGTGTACTGAGCAATATTATGCATATTCCTTTTCAAATTTATTTTTGAAATTTGGCTTCCTGAAAGTTTGGGGTTTTTTTAGCATAATGAGCATTGCGTTCGTTGCCTGGCAGGACTTTCTGAGTTTTTGTCCAATTCCAAGGTACTGAAGGTAGACTTTTTACATCCAACATGTAGCATCCCAGTCCCTGTGATTGCGGGACTGTTAAGTTACAAAATCACTCAGTGTTCAAGGGCATGGCCCTGGAGCAAAGTCAGCTTTGATCCTTGTACAAACCTGGTTTCACACTGTGGCAGGGTGGCAGCCATCTCTGCAGTTTCTGTGAGGGACTGTCGAGTTACACGTGGATTTGCAGTGTAATCTGACAGTGGTAAAAGACCATGTAATTTGGGATTGCAGAAACTAGGGAATAATGGCCTCCCTTTCTCCAAAACATTCCTATCACATATGCCTTGAAATACCACATTCTGTTCTGCAAACCAGGCTGGTAAATCAAAGGGAGGACTGGATAGGATGTACTGATTTTCAAGAATACATCTGCAAATTTAGTTTGAAAGTATAGCTTTGGGAAAGAGGATACAATCCTGCAGTTATTCAAAGAAATTATTTAAGTTTCATGGAGAATTGTAGGTGGGAGCAATGAAATGAGGGGCAGAAAAGGTAGAGGTATAGACTTCTGAAATTACAGGAACAGTGAATGTTATTATTCTGGAGAATCTTAAAAGGGGAGGTGTAACAGGCATTATTTAAAGCACATAAATCAGTTTGGACACACCATTTAGTGATACATGGTTCTGTCATTCTGGGGGAAAAGAAAATTTTCTTCTGTTTCTGTTTCTCACACGTTTTCTTGTACTTGATAGAGCAAGGTCTAATAACTGAAATAAGCTGATAGCACCAATTTACAAGTGCCAACTTTTGATGAAGTCCCTGGGTAAATTGGACAGAGCTTTACAGAAGTAATTTAGGAGACATGTATGCTATATTTATTTATGAAGAGATACTGACACTATTTAGGAATTGGATATATCTGTAGGTATTATGTAAGTGACATGTTGAAAGTGTTGAAATGACACTTGAAAACATTGTACTAATGAACGAAAGTCTGAATTGTCTTGTAGTTGAAGGGGTAGAGATACAATTAAGAAACTCGTGCCCCGAGTCTGATTTGTATGGCTTCATTCTCCAATTCATATGGATTCGTTCTCCAATTCTGAACATGTAGTAAAGGAAAGATTTTCCATGCTAGGTGGCTGCAATATTGAAGGAGAAGATGAAAGCTGGGATTTTGGCACCGGTGCTGGCTTTTATGTGGATGCCACTGAAGATCCTTGGAAAACAAACTACAGGATGTATTCCTACATAAAGGACGAGGTAACTTTGTGTGCTGCTGGGTTCTCCTGGTGTTGCTGGGTAAGATAAAGAGGTGTGGCTCAGTCATAGGAAATTCCCACATCTTGTGTTACAAGGTTATGGTAGATTTCCATAGAGATACTTCGAGTTACTTATTATCATCAGCTGATCTGTTTCCTCTTGATTTCACATTCCCCTTCCAAGTTGCATTCAGGCCATGATCACGAATGTCAGGCTAGAACAAGAGATGTGCCTTTGGTTTCAGTGGCACTAAAAGGCATTAGCTGGGTAGTTGTATGCTTTTTTCTTAAACATACTCAAGTTGCTTTAACATTTTTATTATGCTCTTATTTCCTTTACAGCTGCCTAAACTAATAAATGCCAATTTCCCAACTGACGCTGAACGGATGTCTATTTTTGGGCATTCCATGGGAGGTCATGGAGCTCTTATTCTTGCTCTGAAGAATCCTGGAAAGTACAAAGTAAGATGAAGTATAGCTTATACGAGATATACTAATGCCTATATAGATTTCTATAGATGTGACAGAAGAAAATATAATACTAGGTTCTTCTAGGGCATTAAATGTGTAAATAGTTTCAGTTGCTGCAGTTCATTGTTATGCAATTGTTGGGTTTTTTTTTTCTCCTGCTGTCTTTCTGAGCAGTCTGTATCAGCATTTGCTCCTATCTGCAACCCAATTCAGTGTCAGTGGGGGAAGAAAGCCCTTGGCGGATATCTGGGACCAGACGCAAGCAAATGGGAGGTATGTGTTGCAGCCACAGTTCTTTAATAACAGATGAGTGAGTGATCTGCAAGTATATCACAGCAGGAGCCTGGAAAAAACCTCTGGAGTGCCCACGAGCTGGTACTTTTGTTTTACTGCACCCCTAAGCACGGAAAAGCATTGTTTGTTTCTGGCAGGAGTGGCTTGCTGTGGCCTTATGGTGCTTATGAAAATGTAATGAGATACAGGTCTCTCATCAAATCAACTACATTCCTCTCAGTTTTATGAAGATTTAAAAATCTGGGCTGGGAAGAATGATGAGCAGTGTGTTTTTGTAGTAGCCTCAAGGGCGAGACTGCTGCAAACTGATGAGGCCCATGACATCTTGCAGGGGCAGCCTGTGGGAGGCCTCCAAGAGGACCCTGTTGGATACTTGGAATTTGCTATCCTGCAGAACTGCATTAAACTAGACAAAGTTAGGTTTTAGCTCCAGGGCCCTAATTTTCAACTATCAGTAGCTGTGTATGAATGGCTAAGGTACAAAAATTTGTCTGCATGGTTGCTGCATTATTTGGGCAGCCCTTCAGTATTTTTAATCTCAACTTAAACATTGCACTATGTTTCTAGAATTAAGTTAGAAGGGATCATCGTGACCATGTACTCAGATTTTCTTGTAAGTAAACACAAGCTGCAGTTCAGTCCCTTGTAAATTGGATTAAAGTATCTCTTAGGAATACTTCCAGGTCTGATTAAAACTTTATGGGATTGGAGAGTGCTCTCTGCTTTCATAATTGTTAATAGAGTAGTTTTTTTCTTTGAAACCACCAGTTAAACTTGCTTAGACTTAATGTAATGGATTTGTTGTGAAACAAAAAAAACAACCCCCCAAAAACCTGTTTGCTGTCCCGTTAACTTGCTTTGGAGCTCTTCTGCAAACCCAGTGCAGTAGATCAAGAGCAGTCATCAGGGACAGGCTTTGGCACAGATATGCAACCTCTGATCTCTGTATTTCAGCTTAAAATTGCCATGTAAATATGTTCAGGATCATTTGGTACCATGAGCACAGTGCTGGGCTGAGCCCAAGCTCCCATTTCCATCGCAGTGTCATTTCCGGATCTGGTGGCATCCTGGAAGGATGGCTCTGAGGCCTTGGTGTAGGACTTTGGATTTTGCTGTCTATTGGTGATTGGTGTTCTCCACAGCCTTAAACACCTTGCTGTGTTTTTAAAGGAGTTATTTATTTTGGGCGTGTACCAAGCACAGGATCCCATGGGTAACATGTTCCCCATCACAGTTACATTTTGATACATGTATGTTTAGAGTCTTTACTTTTTGTTTCTCAGTTGCACCAAGTTTTCTTGGTCAAATTATCATGGTAACCTTCAGGTTAAATGCCTTCTCATGGGCATAGTTGTGTGACACTGGGGTTTTGACCCTTAGCTGCCAGAATAATTACACCAAGGCACCAAGTTTCTTCATCAGGATCTAGTTCCTGCACAAGGGTGTGAATTAGTACTGAGTATATTGCTGTTCTTCCATTCCATAGGAATTCAGCCCTGGGCTGGATGTTCTGTTTGGTCAAACTGCTAACTTGGTAATTACCTTGCTCATACAATTTGTCCTTTTTAAAGCAATGGATATTACTTTTCAGTTGCCTGGAATTCCCTAGTTTTTTGCTCTTCCAAAGTGCAACTTGATGTCCTGATCAACGCTGCTCAGGACTTTCTCTGTGCCATTCTTTTCCTGCAGTCTGCCAGCTGAAACCAGTTGAATGTAACTGAATGATGTTTCTCTTTTATTTCTGGAGGCATATGATGCTACACAGCTGGTGAAGTCCTACTCAGGCCCTCGCCTCGACATCTTGATTGACCAAGGCAAAGATGACCAGTTCCTGTCCGCAGGCCAGTTACTGCCTGATAACTTCATCGCTGCCTGCACCGAGCGGAAAGTCCCAGTAGTCTTCAGACTGCAGCAGGCAAGTTGCTTCTGCAGTCCCTGGTTGTTGGATTCTTGTTTGTGATTTTTGGTTCTATGCAGAGGGCAGTAAAGGGAGTGTCTGTAAGGGGGCAGGCAGGCTGCGGGTCTGTACCTGGCCGCGTGCGGAGGAGGGTGAGAAGCGACACTTTCCCGTCGCATCGGCCACCGAGGTGTACATCAGCCGCCCGATGCAGCCGCGCTTCACCACTAGGTGCCGTCGTGCTTCCAGCTTGGGCAGGCTGATCCCTTCGTGGGGGCTCGGGCTGCCGGTGCTCGGCCGAAGACACAGCATTAATCATTTTTAATGAGTATCGCAGTCACTGTACAGCCACAGTGACAGATAGCCTTTTTCTGCATCCCTTATCTGTGCTGTGGGTTTTGTGCTTACCATAAAACTTCATGATTTAGTTTGCATGTGTTTGTGTAAATTATGCAAGGGGTGGAACTGCTTGGCATCCTAGATTCATGTCAAGACCCAGGTGGAAGGATTGCTCTTACCTGTAGTCCAGTGACGCAGAATAACACTGTCCTGAGAGCACTGGAGCCTTTGTAAGCCACTGGCAACATCCACCCAGAGCCAGTGAGGAACCCAGTTGTAGGGGGTGAAGGATTGTCCTCTCTGGTTTACCACAAACCTTGCACCTGAAGATAGAATTAGCGCTGATGAAGGGGCGTGGGTCAGAGGGTGACATCACAGCACAGTGATGGAGCAGTAACTCAGACCTGGGCTGTGCTCTCCTTGTGCCCTCCCTGGGTTTTACCAGAACAGTGCCTGTGAGGGAACTGTTCCCTCAGACTGCATCTCGCTCTGCAGCTGACCCTTGCTGTACCCATCTCTAGCTTACAAGGCCCAGATTTGGGCAGGTTAAGGTATTTTCTGTTTGTTTAGCTCCCTAGTGCTCATCTATATTTAGCCTGTTACATATTCCTTGCCATTTTTATATATATTCCAGGTATTTCTTATAATGGATAAAACCAGGAGAGTCATTACGTTTCCTTTAAGAGAGCTTAGCACGATTGCTTTATCACGAACTGTATGTTCTCTACTGATTTCTTTATTTTTGTTATTTTCTAGGGTTACGATCACAGCTATTTTTTCATTGCTTCTTTTATTAATGACCACATCAAACACCACGCAAAATACCTCAGTGCTTGAACCATTTGGAAGTGAGTGCTGCCTGGCCAATATGAATCAAGAGATAGAAGTGAACTAAACAAAAATCATTTGCTGAGGTAATGTTTGTAAAATGGAGCTCTTCTGATTGTACTGCTAAGAAAAATAAAAGTCCCACTTAATTTGATGTGTGTGCTTTAGAGTGAGTATTGGGAATGTTCTTGCATGCTTGGAAAACTCTCAATGCCATGAAGTTACATCTGCTGCATTCTGGGTCAAAATGTAAGCCAGCAGATGAGTGAGTTTCATGCCATGAGTGTGGGTGTGTATGTGGCACCTCCAGACAGCTTCTAGTGCAACTGTGCAGAGACTGATTAACAACAGCGTGCCCCTTCAGCTCATTAATTACTGGGGTTTACTTTGTCCTTTAATGATGAAGGAAGTTGTTAGTGGCACAACTAATCAAGCTACTTGATTAATCTGAAGCAGTAGGGATGTTTTTCCCTGGCCTGTGTAAATCCCTTCCTGTGGAGGTCGGTGGGCTTATGCCACCAGTATCCCCTCAAATAGATTGATTGAAAAGGCCTTCCCCCTGGATTCCTGGCTTCAGCCATTTCAGGTTTACCTGGCTTCCCCTATCAGGGTTGGTCTCCCCTCCCCCTTTGCGCCCTGCTACCTGAAACTGCTGTCCTTAACCACGCCCATGAAGTCCCCCCACTGGTTCTGGCATCCCCTCTCTGCCCCCCTGCCCTCTCTCCATTGGTCTGGTGACCTTTGTAACCCCGTACAGAGAGCAGCACGCCCTCTCTGTCCCTGGGACCCCTTCGTGAGCGAGAGACCTCGTGTTCGTTCTCCCATCTGTGCACATGGTTGGAATAAAGCCTTGTGGAATTTCTGTACAGAGGGCCTTCCTGATTACTTCTTTGTCTGCAACAGCTTCTCTGCCAAAGCTATCCGGCAAAGCTGTGTGGGGGTGATTGCAGCTGCATTGTACCTGGCAGTGCCTTGGAAGAGGTAATGCCTGGGAAGGCAGAAGCATTTGAAACACTCCAGAAACACACAGGCTGCGACACCTTCCAAGGACCAAGTCTGGTGGAGAACACAGATTGAAGCCAGCTGTGCGCAGTGGTTTACTGTCCTGTGTGTTATCAAGCAAATGATCTGGAGTATTTAATGGATGATACTTATGGAAAAGACCTCTTTAAAAACACGTGAAGGAAGCAGCCTGTAGCAAAGGGGGTTTTTCCTCCACTTGCCCTTGATTCTTGCAGAGTAGGAAAGGCTTACATTAGATTTGACAGGACTGAGAGGAAATGGCTAAATAGATCTGAAAAAAGCAAATGCTGTCTAGATGATCTCATATCCCATTGCTGAAATCAAGTGTTCTTATTTTACAAAAGATGGCAGAATTTAGTCCTCACAGTTGTAGATCTAAAATAGCTCCTGGTGGTGTAATTCTGCCAGCTGCCTTGGACAAGAACACAGATTGTTCCAGTGAGCTGCAAGTAATCACTTGTAAACTCAGCTTTCTCATGGTTCAGCTGGACCTTGACTCACTCTTGCCAGAGGAAATACTACGATAAATGCAGGATGGGTTGCCTTTTTGGAGCAATGCTGAATGCTCTCCTGTGTGTCTGGCTCCTGCTACATTCCAGGTTACAGGGAGGCTGGTGCTGGTGACAGGCTTAAATTGTGCATTGACTTTTATCAATCTTGCATCTCTTTATTTACTAAGTAAGCTCTGAAGGCTGGGAAGATACAACTGTGTGCATTCCAAGAGTTCTCCAAAAGGAAATTATTGCAGAAAGGTCCTCTGCTTCCAAAATCCCCTATCAAATGTGAAAAAGCACAGCCCATAAAGTCTCCTGTTCGCTAAGGTAAAGGCACTCCATTAGAGAAATGGAGTGTCTTTACCTTAGTATCTAGGAGATAGGATCTAGGAATCTAGGAGAGTATGTACTTGGATGACTTCAGCACCCTCCATGGGAAAGAGAAGGCTGGATGCCATGACTTGCTCCTTGTTTCTGCAGCCAGGGGCAGGGCACAGCAGCTGAGTACGGCGCTGGCACACTGGGCCATCGCCAGGGCTGAAGGCATTAGTGTGTTTACTGCTGGGATTCAGTACTACCAAGGAATCTCTCTCCAAGGTTGCTAAGGCAGAAGCCTGCAGAACAATCTCTGCATTTCAGGAGGAGAAAAAGCTGCCCTGTACAGAGAAGCGTAAGCAGTGAAAAGAACAACTCTAATACATCAGTGTGAGCAGGAGCAAACTGAAGGAGGGGTCTCCCCCTTCTCCCTGAGCCCAGCCCTGGCAGCAGAGGGCAGATAATTCACTGCCCCTAAATGTCTGGCAGGAGCCCTTCTCAGCAGGAGCAGCAAAGCTGCAGGGAGAACCCAACAGTTACCAGCTGCATCTTACGCCTACTTTAGCTGCAAAATTCCTTTATTTGCACCACATCATCATCTCCCATCCCCAAACACATCATTTCCAGTGCTGAGTTCTCCAGCCACCATGTCTTTTACAAGAAATTATCAGCCACGGGGATAGGGATTAAAGGCTTTCTGCAAATAATATAGTTTAATTGTAACTACAGTAAAGATTTTCTATATACATTATGTTCACTGCGTCGGGTATTACAGACTCGCCATGCATGATTTATTGCACATATAAATATTGTACAAAGGATCATGAAGATTCTCTTTAGCCGTACAGGTTAAGACTGCATAAAAAAAGCTGTATTACAAAATACTTAGAGCTATTTATTTACAGCCAACTTCAAGCAAATACTGAAAGACACTATCAGGAGAAAAACAAAATTTTAATTATGAAAAAACAAGATTTGTCAAAATAATAATAATTACAAAGCTTCATGTTGCCATATATACATTGTAAAAAAATACTCAGGAAACCTGCATTTTATCCCTCAAGATGCAGAAATTAATATTCCTATTTTTATACTTGATCCTTGAATGCTTTTAAAATTTGATAAACTCTGACTTGAAAACTTATTTTCTTTACATTGCTCATGCTTTTTTGACAAAACAGATATTTGTGCAGCTCTGTAAAATATTAAAATACATTTTTCATTTAGTGTTAAAGTGCACAGTACATTTTATAGGAAGTAATATGCTAGCTGCCAATCAAATCACAATTTAAGTCAATGTTCCCTCTATAAAATAAATGTTTTTGCTTTGGTTGAAGTAACTGGATATTCCATGCATACTGTCTGTCCCTTTGTCTGCGAGTCCACTCTCCTCCTCCTCCCAAGCTGCTGTCACTACCCCCAGAGCCCCGTGCAAGTGGTGCTGTTGGAGTGCGTGGTCTGCGCTCAAATCCACCCAGACCACAACAAATCTGCCCCTGACCCGGGCAGGTTTGAACGCAGTGCCCGTGCCCAGCACGTGTGGAGCTGCCTCGGGAGGGGGTAGTGACAAGTACACATCACTCTGCCCCGAAGTCTTCCTACAATAGTTCTCTTCACATACTCCTGCTTAAATATTTTGTCCTCCCACCCCCCTTGCCTCTTTTCTTTTTTGCCACTCTACATTTCAAACTCCCTGCTTGTGTGCCCTCAGCCAGCTTCCCTTTTCACCACATGCAGCTGCCCTGTCCTGCGTGCCCAAATCCCATCACTGGCTTCTTGTGTGAATGAAAATGGGAGGTTCCAGATAGCCCAAGAATCACTGTGCTGGAACTTCTTGATATAAAATGCATGATGTCTTAATAATAAATTATGCCTTTAAAAATCTCTTTGAAAAATGTAGAGTGGTGATAAGGAGAAGAACTTTTATTTCCTATTGCTGACGTGGAAGTAGAGGTCTGATGCTGCAAATGTGCACTACAGAACATTGTGCTTAATTCTGTGGAGACTTTTAAAGAGAAGCACTGTACCCAGGCAGCTTGGAGGTGGAAGATCAGGTCTTTGAGACTGCCTTTGGCAATTTCAGTCATTTTATCTCCTCTTGAAGGAATCACTGAAGAAACAAAAGTAATTTTTTGGCTACCTGGTAAATCTTGTTAACGTTCTTGTGCTATTTTTTACTATTTGTTCTGTAGTGCTGTAATCTTTAAAAGAAATCAAGTTACAGTGCAAAATTACATTTCAAGACATGTGATCCTAATGCACATAATTCATCTTGTTGTGGCAAAAGTTAAATGTCTTGTGCATAGTAAAATAAGCAATCAAAAATATTTGTTCACATTTATTTTTCAAGTTTACATATTTCCTTTTGTTTTAAACATCTATATACAAATAAAATGGGTGTGCTCTCACTTTCAGCCAATTTAATCTAGTGAGGGGAGAAGTGTTACTGGAATGTAGGAAACTCAATGGAATGCAGACAATTTTTTACCACTGTTCCACAGACTGAAGAAATGAAGAATGCCATTCCAGCTAGCTGTTCTTTTAATAGAAGCACCTATTTTGTTTGCTTTTTATCTTACATATTAGAAAATACAATTTACGGAGATCTAGAGCTACTGCACACCAAGTAGAATAAAAAATAACTAAGTATTTATATTAAAATAAAGTGTTTAACCACAAAAAAAGCAGTAATAAAATACAGTTTCCTAATTTACATTTTGCATCCAAAGGATGAATAACAACTCACTAATAAATAATATTTATATAAATATTTTATGTCTGGATATTTTTAAAAGGCAATAGCCTGAAGCAACTGCAGAAAAACCTAACGTGGTAGCAGTCCGATTTACTCTCCCTTCTCCCTCCCCCCAAGTGATTACAGTGATTCTTAATTTAATAATACAAAGGTATCTTGCTGCAAGACAGCTGTGTACTCCACACGTGTTTAAGTGGCAGAGAGGTGGCTGTTTGCGTAAGTACTGTACAAAGTGAGCTATAAAAGCAGTGAAGTGCCAACTTCCTCTAGAAAATGTTTCTGTTCAGTTTCTGCTCTGTAGTTCGACACATATGTACAGTCTGAAACACGGGTTTAAAATCATAAGGATACTCTTGGAGTACTGGAGTTGTTTTCAATGCAGTTTGAAAAGATGGGCAGTTTTTTGATTCTTTCATGGCACAGTGTAGCTGGTAACAGCAGAGAGTAGTTTCATGTGAATAAAGCTTGTTTCACTGTGGTTACATCTAGCAATGCTTGAACTGTTATGCTCACTTTTACCAAGCCCTTTTCTTCTAGGATGTGATGTGGTAGGCAGAGCTTCTCCTAGAAAAAGACAAAAAAAGGAGTAAAAATTAGAATATTCAATACTCACTGCAGAACCTCACTTCACACGACCACATTTGGAACACAAAGCCCAGCAAGCAGGAATAGTTTCCTATTTTTAATTAAGAAGAACTTCCTGTGATTTTGACAGAAAGTCTCTGATTTTGCTCCCATTACACCTAAGAGTTAGTGAGAGATCTGTTAATATTCTGGGCCCCAGAAACCAAGTTGTTCTGTGGTCAATACAGCATGTAAACATCTTAGCTAGGAGTGAGGGCCAGCAAGCACACACCCAACTTTCACCTACAAAGCAGGATAACAGGTATTTGCCTTGTTATGACATATGTGTGAGATGGGGGATGGAAGGCTGACTTTAAAAAAAAGAACAAAACAAACCAAAAAACCCCCATTCCCCCACTGAGTTCTAGACAGGTCCCAGGATATGCACCTTGAAAACCACACAGTAGGACCTACAGGGAAGTGTGTGCTATGTTGTGGATTCAGTGGGCAAAGGGTTTTATTCCGGGTATTTGCACCTGATCTGAAATACCCAGGAATCAACTTAATTCACCATAAGGACACAGCAGTTGTGGCCAGGATGGAACTCACAAGCTGTCCACAGAGGCTGTTACAGCAGAACACAGTGAAGCAGGAAATACTGCATCTCCTACAGGGAGAGCACAACACCCACCCATGCAGAATTAGAGAAAGCCTTAGAGGGTCAGCCTTGTGTCACAACTAGCCCTCTCTTTAAAAAAACAAGGTTTTCCTAATGTAACTGGGTATTCTTGTTCAGAAATCGAAATTATGACATCAGGCAGCAGGTTTATAGTAAATAAATGGAAAAGCCAGACTACATCACATAAGCCATAATTACAACTGTGAGACTCGTTGCCAGAACATGGAAGCCAAAAGCATAAGTGGGATGACAAAAAGTATACAGATAAGAGAAAAATCCAAACAATCTTATTAAACACAAACACATGGAAACAGTGTCTGGCTCATGAAGTCCTTAAGCTGCATGTCACTGCTTTAAGCATGAAAAGGGCACCATCTGTGTGATCTAACCTGTTCCTTCCCTATGCATACATACATGACCATCAGCAGACTTGGAACACTGATTTTTTGGAAAAGGAGGGTAGGTTTGAGACTCTCACTACTGACTATCTTAGTTATTCAATAAACTTCTGGCTTTTAGAACTACTGATGCTTTTGAGATTCTATTTCAAGTAATTACCTGTCTTCTACTGAATATTCTTCTTGCATCTGTAATGTTAACTAAGGGTCCCTCATTTTATCTTTATGCAATTCATGGTCCTTTTCCACACTTCCTTATATTGATTACTTCAGTTTAAACCTCACTGATCTCTTCAACTTCTCATTTTTTCAGCTCTTGACCTTCTCTTCCCTGGCTCCTATGGACCATTACAACTCAATATAATGGAAGTAGTACACACAAGAACAATTCAAACAGTTTTATTACGTTATGCACCTACGTTTAATTGTTTTTATCTCCTTCACTGCTGTCCAGACCTTGCTCCTCCTCCAGTGGGCCACAGCTCCAGAAAAGTATCAGTATTAAACAGCTGTTCCACTGCCTCTGATGCTTTTGACTTTCTTCTGTTAGTGAGTATTTCATTTATGCATAACCACCATTTAGCTTGCTTAAATTTCTTGTGAAGTTCCTCAGAATCTGTTCCAGCCTCAATGAGAGGAAAAACTGTAAAACTTACCTATTAACTACTGAACCTGAAAATAAGAGCCAAACTTCATTCACAATCAAAGCATCTGATACTCTAACTGTACTAACTGTACTTTATCTGTATTTTGTTTACATTTTATATTTACTACTGAAGTTATTTTAGTATTTATTATTTTATGTTTGAAAGATCCAAGAAACAACTTCAAAAAAATAATTTTCAAGGAGCTTGGCTGAGTAGGTCTGCAGGAGATGGACAATACACATTTCCCCACGTGGAAGATGCTGTAATACTCTTGCTAATGCTGGATTACCACTTCCACTGAGTTTGGGGATTCTGATTCACACTGACCAAACTATTGTGACAACTGTCTCCTGTTCCTGTTGGCCACCCTGACCCTCTTTGCTGCAACTCTTTATCCAGTCAGGCCAAAGAACTATCCCCATCTCGCAACCATTCCAGGTCATCAGCCCCATTTCCATTCCAAACCTACCTCCCATAAATTCACTGTTCAAGTTAAGATGCTGAGTTCTGCAGTTCATTCTCGTTTGTTCTTCTCCCTGAAATATTGACCTGCAAGCTATGAGATGTTTCTCCCCAACTTTTATTCCTCTGAAAAAGAAGTGTCTTTTCCAGAGAAACACATATTTTAGTTTGCAAACTCCTAAACTGATACCCAATTAGCACTGGAACAGCTACATAAAAAGGCAGATACAGTGATAGCAAATAAAATGGGAAAAAAAACCTCAATATTCTACTTCAAATGTGTGATTTCTACTAGACATTTTGCCAATCTACTGTCCTGGGAGCCAGTTCATCTAAAAATCCACAATGCTCTGATTCTGATTTTGTAAAAATAATTATACTAATCATATTTGAGAATACAAATCAGACACCTGATGTGACATGTTACTCTTTCCACACTCTTCTACTTCTTTCCAGTGTCCCTGCACAGTAGACTCTTGTGTCACAGATTTGGTGGCCCTTAGCATGTCAATATTTCATTATTCTTCCATGCTAGACAGAAGGCATTTAATAAGAAGGCCTGCTGAACCCAGTATCTGAAAACTAAGGGACTGAATCCAAAACCCCAACCCTAAGAAAACTTATCTTGATAGATATTTATGTTGGAAAATATTCTACACTTTGCTACTGAAGTCAGATTTGCTTAAACCACCACAGTTAAAGATGTTTGCTTAAGAGAAATTTAAATTCCAACCTCACCGTTTTTGTGGCACCTTGTAGCACTCACTGAGCTATTCTGTCATGCTCTCTTACTAGGACTTTGGCAGTTGTTTATAAGCACATTTGCACTAGAAGCATAAGGGAATGCATGCCCCATTTCACATTAAACCCCCATACAATATGATTTTTTTCTGTTTTTGAAGGCAAGCATAATCTAATTATTTTAAATACAGCACAGTAATTTAGTTTGTATAAAGCAACCTCTCTCCACCTGCTGCATTTACAGGATGCATAGGAAAGCTGTTCTAGATGGCCTGTAAAAAATAGGACCATACAACTATGCTGTAGGAGTGAAAAGCTTCCCAGCATGTAACTTTTTATGTATCATTCTATGTTAGTGCTCAAAACATACACACTTGACAGCCTTCTCTTATGAAGCAGGTGAAACTTGGCTAATATTTTATAATTCTGCAGCTAAACATGTGGCTACAATGAACTTTTCAAACTTGACTATGAGACTGATGCCATCTCCTAAAAATGACAAACTTCTCTTGATGTGTCACAAATCAATTCTGATATCCAAGCCCTAAACACTGTCTTAAAAGCTTTGTAAATGGCTTTCATCAACCCTGTCTCACATACTTTTCCAATCAGAGTTTCAGAGTCACATATTTACTTCTCAGACTAAGTAAAGACAAGTCCTGCCAAGGATGGAATGCAAAGCACAAACAACAGCTTTCCATAACAGCTTTCCATACAGCTTTCTGTAACAGCAGTTACATCCCAGGTGTCTCCGTACTTTGGTTCAGCTGCTGTCCCTGCTTTTCCATGCTCTGCCTCATTCCCCCACCAGCTACAACTGCCCTCTGGAAACCACTGACAGCAGAACTGTGAAGCTGCAGGCCATGAAGATTTCAAAGCTTTCCTTACATCCTGGCATTTTGAAGCAAATGCCTGACCAGCCAAGAGGAGAACTTGCCCCTGACTCTGAGGAGACTCAACCTCACCCACTTCTCCCCACATTTAATTAAATTTCTGTCCCTATTACAGTAGATTCAAACCCACAATGCTGCTGTATAAAAAAAGTGAATTCTCTAAAAACACTCCTGTTGAAACCATCACTGAACAAATCCCAAAAGAACAGACAGAAGAACTGGATACTAATTCTACAGACCAGCCTGAATCAATTGTGGTGGGAAGGGCTGCCACTCCACTCATAGTAGCACCAATCTCTCTATTCTCTACTTACTACAAAAATGAAGATCTAATATATTTTACTGTCTTTTTTCTCTCTAAGAACACAAAGGAGCTTAGTTACTTGTTGCAAGCAAACCACCTTCTACAGACACACAGCCATTTTGAATGGATAAAGATGTTTTCAAACTCATCATGAAGCAAAAGAACAAACTCCTCCTGAAGAAAAAATATTAAGTGCACAAAAAGGAGACAGCAGCAGAGGCTGAATCACAAAGCAGCACAGAGAGACACTACAACAAATGTACCCACAAACGTGCACGTGTGCATGTGCTTGCCAGACCAAGTTTCTAATCCTGGAACGAAATGCCTGATTTAGGATAGAAGAAAGCCAGGAAAACACAATGACACTAACCCCTCAAGAATACGTGACACACTTCACATAGATATCTATTTTCTTTGATGCCAGATGACTTCAAAGTCAACACAACTGTTTGAATTAGTTTTTGGCAGGGCAAGCAGCTTGGCAATTCAGATACAGTAAGTGTTTATAAAAAGGACATTTCTGCCATAATATCAGACTGGTAAGTGGTAAAATGACCACACCATGACAAGGACAGGGCCCAGCTGTCTGTATTTGTTAGTAAAAATACAGAGAAATGGAATTGTACAATTTGGCAAGAGCCTTTCCCTTTCTTCCTTGTATTTGTAGAATATGAGATTTTAGATCTACAGGGAAAAATATTAATTAAACAATGAATACTGGAATGTGCAATTTCTCAAAGCACAAATTAGAAAACCTAAGTCCATGTAATGCCCATCATTTCATATTTGAAGCCAACTATATTGAAGCAGGAAGTCACCAAAAGAAACTTCAGGGCCTTGTTACACTTATGCAAACTCATGTCCAATATACTCAACCTTTATATTTTGATAGGTCAAGGCCCCCTTTCCTTCAAAAAAGTCAGAAAAGAAAGCCATAGCAAATTATTTACTTTTTCATGTAGCTGAGGCGATTTAAAATTACATCCTTTAATTTATTTTTTCCCTTTCCACTATTACTGTTGATGTTTGTATATGTCCAGATGCCCTGAACTACAATTTCAAGTACAAATTAAAAGAGATATAAAAAAGCACAGTAATTCAGGCTATAGTGCAGCTGCAAAATTATGTATTTGGAGTCATGGCCAGTTAGACATCTAGACATGTGCATCTTCTGAACATTCAATAAATTGGAAGTATTTGCAAAACTGTAATTGACGATGGTGGGCTTTGGGTTCTTCAATAAATTATGACCTTGAGCTATAAAATTTAAAAGTAGACCACATACTTTACAAAATCCCTCACAGTTTTATTCTACCATGCTTAGAAAATGGTAGCCTGAAACTGCAAGGCACAAAAATCTTAATAAAGACAAGACACACATAAAATAGTAAGAGAAAACACATACTTACATGGGAAATACCAATTATACCATAAACTTATACATTAAATTCTGAGAAATTGAGGAGTGTTTTTTATCATCAAAGCAGAATAGGTCATTACCTTACAGTATTTTTCTACTGCTCTTTCTGCACAATACAGCTTATGTTCTAGAAATGAAGGAAATGGCAAAGGTTCACAGATCCAGCTGTGCCATCTTTTTCTCAATCTGCATGTATGGCTGGTTTTTTTGGTAACAGCAGTAATTTTTTTTGTGAAAAACAATGACATGGCAATACTTTGGTAACTTATTAATGTATGTTGAGTAGAAAACTGTATTGAATATTTGCTCAGATCTAATTCAGTCCCCATTCATGTAAAGTTCAACTTTCCGAACACACATTAGGAGCACAATGGAATATATACACAGCTTTCAGCTGTAAAAACTTGTTAATATACAAGAGGCATTTTAAGGACTACTACACTGCATTACACTGCACTTGAAAATATTTCTTTTTTCTGGATCAAGGAAAAAGAAAGCCAAATCCTCACATCAAAACGCCACTTGTGATCCAGTGCAAACACATTTTGCCTGCAAGTATATCCACCACAAGCTGTATTTATTATTTTACTGCAGTATGGATGAGATGATCTCCACAACATATAAGAGTAATTAATATGATGGGCACAGTACAGATTGGAAACCAATTTATTAAGAAATCATGGCTTGAAAATCTTTGATGATCACTGCAATGGAAAAAAAATGACTGGGAAAAGAAACAGAGGAGCAAATATTATTAATGTTATTAATGAATACATGGCACCCCTACAGAGCATTTTTTTTTTTAAACTCAATGTGATCAACTTAATTATGGCTATCAACTTAATTAATCAACTAGCCATGAGCAGTAATTACGAATTATATCTCACTGGATGTCTCAATACTGGCATGTCCTCAAAGGTGAGGAACAACGAAAGAGTTGAACTGTTTGTTTCACAAGTACTAAAGCCACAGAACAGCAGCACAGAAACAGGACTCTGAATTTAGCAAAGAACCCATTAAAGTAGACTAATCACATTTTAGTTTCCAGCTCCTCATTTAGTGAAAGAATTACTGACTTCAGAGATGGAAAGACAGATATTTTTCATATTTGCATTATGTTTGAAATATATTTTGAGAAAATTTATTATAGTCACACTTAAAAAATGTAAGGGTGATTTCGCTATTTTGTTCCCTGTAAGATTCATAGATATTTGGAAGCGTAATCAATAATAACCCCCCAAAACCACCAAATTGGATAAGCTTCATGTATGGTAGCACTGCTGTGCTTGTCATGAACCAAGTATGTTTCTTGTTTTTCAGCATCTGTTTCAAGATGGCTTCACCATCTCTAACTACCAGAAACTGCATGTAAGGCTACACTTTAAATCCCAGACACTGTCATAGCTGAGAACACACAGAAAATGGTCCCTAAGTAACTGACAACTCTGCTTGCAAGGTGAGCGTATACAAAGCTAGGACTTGGACAAGTTTAAGAGTTAAGTGTCACTGTGACTGGGGGACGTTCACCTGGTCTACCACTGGCAGAAGAGTAATTCAGTCTCTAGTGCAGCATCTACTCTGATAAAACATTCAGAACCACTGAAGACATGAACTTCCATTTCTGCACACAGAAAATGCAAAACACACTGATCTCTTACCTCCCTCCAAACTACTGGATACAGTGGATAATCAGACGTGGTATTAGACAATGAGACAGATGTGTACTACAGGCTACAGGATGGTAGCAAAACCTTTCTCCACATGATTTTCGAATTTCCAAAGATGCACTCATACAAGTAGCTCAATACTATTTAAGGAGGGCACAACACAAAGCATTGACAGGAGACCTGTTTACCACTTGTGGGAGCAATGGTAAAATCCCAGACCTACAGAAGACATCACTTTTGTCTCAAATGCCTACACTGGAATATAGAGAAACACATAATTAATAGATTCTGAACTGATTCCAGCCGTAGCCACTCAACTTCATTAGAAAAGTAAAACAATTAGAGCAAGACAACCAAAATCAAAACAAAGATCTGCTCAAAGTGGAAGTTTAAATGTCAAGCTGTGACTGAGTAAACAAGTGTCTGCTGTTGGAATTGCTGAATCTAGGCACATGGTGGGAAGACAGGCCTGTGCAGGATGAGGGCACAAGTCTATAGCTATATACCAAATAAAGAGCTTTGAAGCACTCACTGAACTCTTGCCTGGTCAGAGATGACACTCTTTACAATAAAGTTGTTATATGTATGCACTGGAAGCTGCTAGACACCACACCCTTTAAAAATTTTGACTTATCCACTGTCTGAAATTAATTTTTCCAACCTAAAACATGTATCTAATAATATATTTACTACTTTTTATCTTTATTTGTCTATATATATATGCATCTATATATATATTTAAGCCACAGAAACCAGGAATAGAACTGCATTTAAAAGCTTTTTAATAAAATTTTACAAGTATCTGTGGAGTGGGGATATTTATAGTGCAGCATTAAATCATAACTGTATGGCCAGAATAATCAGTAACACAAAAATTCTTATCCTAGTTATACTCTAAAAGTCTATAGCAGATTTTATTATATACTAGACAGAGGGAAATGAATGTATATATTTCCAAGACACAAAACTGAGGTCCTTTGGTTAGCTAGCCTGAGACTGAGTTACAAATTTAGACAGCAGCATCTAGGCCAATACTGCAATGCCAATATAGGTTTATACTCTAGCAGTTACATTTTTAAATCAATTTTCATTTGTATATTTCATGTCAATAAGGAGAAAACCCAAAAATTGTCTTATTTTAAGTTTTAGAGTAGATGAACAGAACACAGAACTGGAAGGGAAATGGAGGTCATCAGTCCAGCAGTCTAACCATAGGCAGAGTTCAACACACCAGAACAGCTCCTGGCTAATGTATGTCTAAGCTGTTCTCTAAAACCTCCTAGGATGGAAAAGCTAGTCTTCCCAAAGGATCTGTTTTCCTAGCTACATTGTCTTTGCTCCACTGGTTACACACACAAATGAGCAGTAGCTGCATTTTCACAGGTGATGAAACAGAGAAGATAATGATGTAACTTGCTTGATGCCACACAAAAGGCAGGTACAGGAATCTAAGAGCTTATTCCCCAACTGTCTCACTGTGCCTCACTGTACCCCATGATCTGCATCCTGAAACATTCTAAAGTCCCTTGGATTCTACAGCTTGCTCACACCCACTGCTAATTTACAGTCACCTCTGGGGTATAACAAAGCAAGTGTTTAAAAGGAGTTCAACACTGTTTTGTGTGAAAGAAAAAAAGATTATTCTACCATAGGAAAACATAACTATGCCAGTATGGAATTTAATCTGAACAGTAGACATGAACAATAATCTTTAAAGTTACAGTACTCTTGTTAATATACAAGAATTTAAAAATAACAGTAATTTGAAAGATAGCTCTCTAAGTGCTCTTAATAGAACATGTGCAGAGATAATTGGCACCCACTCAGAAAACACTATCATCTGCTAGAAGTGCCACCTGAAGCTTCTTCAGTATCTGCAGCACTCTTGGATTTTCACAAAAAGTAAGAGGCTCAGTTCTGTTCAGCTTGTGATATGCATCTAGCCTACGCCCAAAAGTGGAATAAGAGGCGCTTCACTACTTCAACACATTTAGTGAGTAGTCTAGGCAACATGAAAGAAAAACTATAAATAAAGAGGTACATAAGTTCTTAAACTAAAGCTGAAGGGGATAGAAGACATGGGACTTGCCTTCAAGATGCTACTCCTTCTCTCTCCTATTTCAAGAGATTAATAAAGATATTACAAGGAAGGGAAGCAAGGGAAAGGGAGAAGTTTGTAAGGCAAAGGAAGAAAATTAAGTACCTGTAATTTGTCAGAGACAAAGCAGAAAGTTTGTGCGCACATGCGAACAGGTTATGCTGTTAGCAAATTCCAGTGATAAGTTATATACATCAAGACTATAAAAAGTATATGGAAAAGACAAAAGCCTATTAGATCCCAGGAGCGAAAAGCAGAAGTTGATTGTGGGGGTTTCTCCCCGAGGGCGAGCAGAGTGTCAACAGTCTTTCGAATGTGACGAATATCCGACTGCAGGATGTCATACGGAGAGCAGAGGTCAGCCTATCCCGAAGGGCAGCCATTAGAACAGAAAAAGAGTGCAAAAAATTAAAAATACAAAAATAGAAAGATATTGATAAATAAATTATCACAATATTCTAGCATAAACACGTAGGAATAGTTTCCTCCTAGTATTGCCTTAGTCACTAGACATCCCAGCTTTCTTTTATTTCCTCTAAATACTGAAGCTATCATATAACATCAGAATGTTAAGGCAGAAGAGCTCAGGCCTTCTAATCCTTCCAAAATTATGCCCAAGTTCACAAGGGTGAGGAAGTGCATGTGATCCACTCATTCCAATGAGGTCTGCACACCTTAGTCCATCTGGACCTTATTCCAATGCTTAAATGGAACCAACTGTAAAATCTAACTCATAAAATAGCAAACGGTGGGTTAGAAAGCTGTTAAAAGCACAAGCAGCAGTAATATGAAGTCTCAAGAAAAAGTACTTACAGAAATCATTAGAAGTATGCAAAATTCTCTAATATAATAATCTAAAACTTCGTATTCAAATATCACCTTGAAGGATACCCTGGGATAGAAACTTAAAAAGTCATTGTAGCACTAACTATACTTAATTTTAATAAAGTTTCTAAACTGAAAAATTGGACACTAAATTCTTTATGTAGCATTTTTAAAATTATTAGCAGGTTAGAGTCCCATACCTTTTTTGGAAAGTATCAATGACTTGATGAGGCAACTTACTCTAGACTAGCTATACAATATGAAGTGCAATATGTAATAATACCAATATGTTCACACGATATTTAACATTAAAATCAAACCAAGCAACACTAGTACTTTTGAAATGCAATCTAAGATACACCATTTTACATTGCAAATAAGGTCTTACTGAGATAATGAATACTTACTGAACAAAATTACATGCAGTAAGAGTTTGAGAGAACAGTATGTTCCTGTGGAAGCTTTTCAGTCTCACTTCCTTAATGAACTGACAATATACCAAATAAACCAAGGCATGGAAGCTCAATGTCTGTTTTCTGTTAGTGCAAAGTTTCAAGGTCCAGTTCCAAATAAATTAAACTTCAAAATATTTAAAATGTCTTTCTATCCTGAAAAGTGGCTAGTGAAACTGGAAGTCAAAACTGCCATTCATATACAAATGAAAAAGTGACACTTTTTTATTTTCTTTTTGCTTACCATGACTGGTTCTAGCTTTACCAGGAATCAAAGGCTGCAAAATTTTGTTACTTAGGCTAGCAGATAGAGAGCAGGGAACCAACCTGCCTAGCAACAACACTTTTAGCGGTCATTTCTCAGGATTTTTTTACTCAAAACTCTAACGTGATAATAAACTTCAATGCAACTCTGTCATTTTTTAGAGTATCAAAACTCATAGACAGGACAAAATATGCTGATCTTGTTTAAAAATGGCATAGAATTAGTACTATATTTGAGAACACCTATATTCACAAGCTGCTTACCAGAGAAACAGGTTTTAGTGCAAACTATTCATGGCTACCAACTACATAATATATTGCACTTTTACCAAAGACACCAATAAACCAGTAAATGCTGGATTGATTTTGGAATAACATACAAGACTCAATTCCTACTTATTGCAAATACATACCAAAAATAACTATCTAAGATACATTCAATTTATATTTTAAAAACAAAATGCCAGAACTTTACAACAACAAATTTTTAAAACTTTTGTCCAAAAAACCCCCAACACAATGCCAA
>VYZT01044967.1:0-15366 GCA_013400735.1 Pomatostomus ruficeps
TATTATTATTATTATTATACTGTGTTTATCTCAACCTGCAATTTTTTTTTTTCATTTTTACCCTGGTGGTTCTCTCATCCATCTCATTCAGTGGGGGGTTAAACCATAGTGCTGTTGTATGCATGTGCACACGCACAGAGATGATTTCTGTGAAGTAGCTTAGCTGCTATCAATCCATATTTCCTCTTGCTCTGATGTGACCTGTGGCCCTCCTCTAGATACTTACATACACTAACCAGCTCCTTGTGATGCCAAGGATGCTGGAAAGTAAGTTCTGTTGACATAATTCAATTATGTCACAAAGAAGAGGTATTAATATAGTCTTCATTTATTTTACTGCATTTATTTCCCTTTAGGGTTTACAGCCGTCAGTCTGTGTTTCTTTTGCTGTGGAGAGCATACCCCTGTATAGGAGCCCAAAGGAATTTAATGTTTGGAATTACCTGGATTCTAAAATTGGGCAAATATTTAGTCCCAGGAGCCGCAAAGAACCACAATTTTAAAAAAAAACAACAACCCAACAAAAAACAAACAATTGTGGACAAGGGCTAATTTAAGGGGTGGATGCGATACCAGATTTCTGAGTGACATGGGAATATTTTGCAGTGTTGGGGTTCATGTCACACAGCAAGAGGAGTCTTTAGATAGCCTGTAATATCTATAAAGCAGTCTGTGAAAAATTTAACGTTAAAAGAGTCTGATGAAGAGAATAAACACAGATTTTGAGATAATTTTGGAGGTAGGCTGTATTGTTCCATCAGTACCTTTCATTGGTTTTGACAGTAATTTGCTCTTGTAAAATATCAATGGAATAAAATACCAATGTATTCGATATAGGGTAAGTGTATGGTATTAGTAAGAGCAACATTCACATTTTCAATGCACAAATACCACTTCCAATTGACATATTTTTATTGAATTTTGACTGGTTTTGTTAACAGCTCTGTGAAGCTGACTTACTTACGTAACCAATACTAAATGTATATGATTTCACTTCTTTTATTTTCTGGTATAAACTTTTGGAAATGGAAAAGAGTATTTTTGATTCTGCAGCTCTTCCTTTTGCATAAGCATTTCAACCCCCCCCCAAACCAGGTGTTAAGTGATGCTGCCTAAACATCCTATTATAGGAATTTCCCTGCCTACTTTGTGCAACTCTGAATGATTACCTAAATTATTATGTGAGAAACATTATAAGGAAAAGAGGTTAAAGGGTAAAAAAAAAATTTAAAAAAAGGCAACACATTCTTCCAAAAGGGGAGCAAATGGTGGTGGTTTCCAAATCTCCTTTCTTCCACAGCTATTTATCCTCAGCTACTGTTTCACTGTAATTCTTAATCCTTAAATACTAAAAAAAACCACAACCAAAAATCCCTCAAAAAACCCCCAAAACCCACCAAAAAATTACATTGATTTAATTGGAATGAGAGTAGATCCTTTTTGTGAGGTGTATTGAATTCAAGTAGTTCTGGGTCAGAATTAAGATTATTGGTTACATGAGTGTGTTTATTTTTTAAATCCAGTGAGGTCTGCTCATATTATGCACTGTTTAATTTTTATCTTCAATACTTCCTTGAAGTGCTGTGAGATTTAAGTGAAAGAAAATGGGATTGAAGAGTAGATTATAATGTCATCTGTATTAAAACAAACAAACTCAATGTGAAAAATGCATGGTTACAGAAGTAATTCTTTTTCTCCTCCAGTTTCACAAAAATCATTAAACTGTATTATACATTCCACTTAATAATTTTGCTTAATGCTACAAAATGTATTTAATTTCGTACTGAAGGATAAATGGTCAGTGACTCACATGTATTAATTCAGGAACATCTGCCTGCTTACAGATAAGAGTCAGGGGAAGAAGACAACAGTGTTGAAGCTTTCTCTCGAAAAACAATGTTTTCTTATATTGTGAAAAAATATGTAGCAGAGGTAGTTGATTAGTGGATTGACATTATTTCTCAGATGTCATTATCTGGAGAAATGCTCAGGTGCTTTAAATCCTTGCTGTGTCAGTCCCTAGTCTTGAGGTATTTTAGAATTGTTGATTTTTTGGATTGCTGACAGTCTAAACTGAAGAAGTGTATGAAATTCTCTAATGGTGAAATTAAAATGACCTCCATATTGTGTTTGACTTTTGTTTTGGTCTGTCTTGTGTTTTGGGATGGGCTTTTTTTATTTTTTTTTTTTTGGACTGTACAAAGCCAATATATTTATTCTGAGTTCTTCTAAAGTAAGGGAAGAAAAAATCCAAAACAAAGAGGAACAGAGACAAATGCATGCAATCCCAAGAAGGAATGTTGTATATTGTGAGCTTAAGGAAAAAAAAATGCACTTGGCTCAGATTTTTTTTGTTTAAACATAAACTACAACCCATTTTTGGCCTCTTTTAAGGGATTGTTAAGCACTGGTGTGGTGGGAGGGGATGTAATTATTGTACACTGAGGCTAAGTCGGTTCCACCCAAAGTGATTTACTTTGCCCAAATGTAATGCATAATGAATGTATGTTGAATGTATAATACTCTTCCTTGCAAGACTTGTTATCAGACGTAGCCAATGCCAAAATTTTATTTTCACATACAATGTATTTTATTCTAATTACAGTAAATTAATTTGACTGGAAAAAGCGAGATAACAGTGCGGGGAGAATGTGAATGATAGTCTGCAAACGTGCAGAGACAAAATGGAATTAGTTTAGAATTTTTTTAACAATTGTCCTTTTTAATAGCTGGGTGGGGTGGTGACTGAGACTGTATTTTCAATTACTCTTCAGGTCATTAATGTTGATTACATTCTTCTTCTAACCATAATTCTTTATTTAATGAAAATGTATGCTACCCACTAAGCAGGCATGTAGTTAGGGAACAATACAGCAGGATTTGATTGCCCTATTAACAATAATCATCGTGAGACTTTGGGAGTAATAATTTAATGACTTCTTGCACTCTTGTGCTACTTTTTGGTAGTGTTCATTCAGCATGTACTACAGTGATATCTCTAATGAAATTTAAACTTGCCAGAAAGCATTATTAGCTACAGATAGGCAGGTGTTGGAATACAGGGCTCCAGCAATTGCCATTAAAATATCTGTGGGCCAGGTAATTTAATTTGAATAAAACAAGGTGGCTTCTCAGAAACAGAAAATTAAATAATTTGCAATGACTGACTGTTCATGTGGAGGAGATGGGGGCTGGGGAGTGTAAGGAAATATGGTTTTGTTCATTTGTCTTTCTCCTTCTCACGATTCAAAATCATTGCCAGCCTTGTGAACAAAGTGCAAGGCTGGAGGCACAGAGCTGGAAATCTGTGAAAATGGTGGGACTGCTCAAAGGTTCCCTTTTATGGGGCTTGGTCCTGCTTCCAGGCAGGTCAGCTGTCAAACTCTCACTTGGTGGGTGCAGCTCCTGTTCCCCAAAAAATTCCCCCTTCTACGTTCTGAATTTACCAGTGGAAATTGTTTTGCTGAGACAAAAAAATAAACTGTCAAGGACGACATTTTACTCAGTCTTATAAGAAGAATTAGAGTAAAGGAAAGTAGCGGCTGCTGTTCCTCGTGCCTTCAACACTTCCTTGAGCCAGAATAGAGAGCTCTGTGTTTCAATTATCTGGTTGCATGTTTGCACACATTTTCTCCTCGCTCAGCTAGTTCTTTGAGCTTTGTTACACATATCCAAGCTAAGGAATACACTCAGTGGTGTTGTACTGAGCAGAGGCAGCTGCTGAACAATGTCAGCCACAGAAACACGGCATGCTCCGAGCATCCAGGGTGGCACTCCTTGTCTGAGGTCAGCTGTGTGCTTGAAACCTGAAATGATTCTTTTCCAAAACGTACTTCAGTCAGATGTTGCTTGATATCATAAATACTTGATTACATGTGTTCAAAAACTGAGACTCTGCCAGTGAGTGGGTGAGAGTTCCTGCTCCATTCCAGTGTCAAGTTAAACTTTATTGTGCTTTGCTGAAATTAATCTCTCCAACGCCGGACTGAGGCTCTCGAGGGCCTCTCCAAGGCCAGTAACCACACTGTGGCTTGAGGCAGTAGCTAATAGATGGAAGTCGGGGAAGAGGTGGCTTCATAGAACTTCACTGGCATAACTGCTGATCAGTAAACCTGGTGCATCTCAGCTGAGATCAAAGGATAAGTCATTTGCAGCACTGGCTGAAGGCAGACATTCTCAGTTAGAGCTGAAGGATGGTTTAACAACCTGTTCTTTTTTATATTCCACTAGTTGCTGACTAACTCAGAGCCTGAAGTTCGTACTTGGTTTGTCATCAATCCATCAACTGCTCGTGTCGCAGAAAGGAGGAAATGGAGCCTTGTGATCTAAAGTAAATTAATTTTCATCTCATGTTTTCCTTATACTTGAAGCACACATTTAATTAATTTTTATATTTTTATATAAATAAATATTTAAAGGCAATATAAGAGACATAAGAATATAATATTATGAGGGTATAAGAGATATCATGCTTACACTTCAAAGACCTTTTTGCATCATCTTTTAAAAGTGCTGTGGATAGGAATACTTCCAGAGTTAGAACAGTGGGAAGACTGTAAAATGGTAAAAGGTAGTCATTATGTCCTAGAAGGTAGTAAAAATGCATGTATACTCTTGTTATAACTTGACAATATATGCCAACTGTCTAAGTAAAATTCCCTGCATGTGTAGAAAGTATCCAATATAATTCTGTATTTAATGCAAATCCAGAATTCTGTCTTTAAGATAAATATAGAAACAAAAGCAGATATTCATATGATTAAGAGGATTGTATCCAGCTCTGCACTGAGGCTGCTTTTCAGCAGGCAGGACTGGCCATAACCCTTGTCCCTGACCTCAAGTGCTGGGCAGAACTTTCAGGCCAAACACTTCCAGTAACCATCAGGCTAATTGAAATATATGCTGTACCATTATCCCAGGAAAGAATCTGTCTGGTTTTGAGTTATTTAAATGTTGCTGTTCTCCAGTAATTTCCATTTCAGTAACTGACACCTTATCTCCTTTATTATTCTTGAGATCTTTTAAGAGAGGAAGAAGACTGACTCAAGTCGTTGTTAGGTAACTGATTGCTGTCCAGGCAAGTAGTAGAAAAAAAGTTCTATTGTTTGTGGTCTTTTTGTGTTGTATCACAGAAAATTTGAGGACAAAACCTAGTGCTAAGCAGATACATTCTTGTAAGGCAGTGTAAACCATATCAGCATTGGAAGGCAGCGTAACAGAAGTGTATGAATATCAATCACAGAAAGTGTTTCTTTATACCCTATAAATCCACACACCCCAGTCTAACTGACACACAATGTCAAAGTCAGCTTTAACAGACACAGTATTTCACCCTTGATGCTCAAACCAAACCTGATGTTCTCTTCTATTTGCAAAGCGCTGTAATTTCAGGTCAAAGAGAAAGGGTTTTACTTTCCAGCATTTATCATGTCCTGGAAACACACTGAGGACTCCTGTTCAGTGACTGTGGTCACACAGCAGCAGCTGCAGTTCTGTCAGTAAGCCAGGCTTTTGGTCACTTCAGTAAAATTCTGGTTTATTGGCTGTAGAGGGAGAGAGCGTGTCCCTTAATATGTAAAATTAATGCAGTAATTTCTATATGATATTTTTGGGTTTTGCATTCCTTTTTTTTGTGTCTGTGTGTGGGTCTACAAGACTTTTTCCTAAGCTCAAGCTATTCTTGCATGATTTAGTTAACCATGTAAATATTCTTTTCTTAGGCTCAGAACCACACAAGATGTCTTCTATATTTGACATATATTTTATTGTTATTTGTATCTGGTGAAGAGTTGTCAAGAATTATTTAATCTGATCAAGTGTAGTATCAGGTACTTACATAAAGTGTAAGTATCCATCGCATTTCAAGAGTCTTCCTCCTACTTGTTCCTGTGGTTGGTCTGTATTTTCTCCCACTTCAAGGAATTCTACATATTAATATAAATTTTTATAGGAAAAAAATATGTCCAGGCATTTTTCACCTGCTGCCACCCAGAGAGCACACAGAGTTGAGAAGGTACATTTTCAGTCTGGCCTTGGCAACCTTTCGAGCTCTTCACTTAAGTGGTTCTTCATCTTTCAGCTCTCCTTTTAGGCAGAGACACCTTTGTCAAGCACAGGGACCTGACCTGTGTGATTTCTTTCAGATGCCTGCCTTGATTGCCCCATCTATTAGCAATATATATTGCTTAATACAGAGTATTTTCTGAATACCTGAGACAGATATCAAATAGCTGTATCTAAATCTTTGCCACAGAAGAACTCTGACATTAAGAAAATTAAGATCTGTTTTAGTCATGCAACATTAAAACTCTTGTTTGACATTTAAAGGATTGTTTTGTACAGATCTACTGGATTTAGGTTGGGTTGCTTTTGGAATAGTGCTTGAAAGGGAAGTAAAAATCTTCAAGAGAGTTTTAGAAGTTCTCTCAGAAAATTAAAAACAAAAGTATAGTTTGTCTGATAATTATTCACTATTAAGGCTTTGATTTCAATTCTTGATAGTTCCCAGAACTTCTAAAGAATAAAAAAGAGAATGAAAAGAGCTTGGCAACTTGGGAGTTTAGTGTTATAATAACATTAATAGTAATATGATTAAAAGTTGGGAGGCTTGGTAGAATCAGTAATTCTATGTCACAATTGAAGATGTAAACCTGACAAAGTGTGATATTTCTTGAACTTCAGTTTTATGGAATGAAAATGTTAATTCAATTTACTAATCTGACTTAAGAACTCTCCAGACTGGGGTGGGAGGGAAGAAGGCAAACACCACCTCCACCAATAAAATATAATAACATTGAAAAGGGGACAGAGTTTTTATATGATTAAGAAGTAAAGAGTATGCAGGTGATTTTAGGGTATTTTCCTTTTATGTTTTGCACTCCTGTAGCCTGCATTATTTCTCATTATTGCTTCAGCACAGAGTGGTGATTGTTCTTGTCCTACAGAAGTTTGCAAAAACTCTATATTCTTAAGCTTTGCAGCTTCTCCAATTTATGTTTTATTTTGGTTTATATTTCTAACATCTCCAGAGACTTAAACCACCTTGCATTCCTGTTTATAGATCGCTTATTTGGCAGATAACCATCAGAACACTTTTCTGTGGGTGCTTTTTACTTCAAATTTCTTTCACTCATATCCTCATTGAAAGGAGGGATTTGGAGTTACCCAGACTAACTGGGGTTGGCTCATTTCTTCTGGAAATCGTTGTGATTCACAAAGATACTAAGTTTTGTTAGGCTGCAATAGCTGAGAAATAGACACCTGTCTAGAAAAGGATCAGCAGAGCTGGAGGAAACCTTTCTGGACATGCAAGGGGAAGTTATTTCACCATGAGAAATGTGCTCCAGGTCAGGGTACTCATAACCTCCCCTTCAGCCAGCTGGGTAAAGGACACTGGTAGTGGCACATAACCTCACAAAAGCAGCAAACAGCTTGGGAAATACTTGTATGGGTGGGTTTTTTTTAATCTGGGGTGGAATATCTGAGGAAATAGGCAAGGACTGTTTGAATTTCTCAGTAGCACCAGTAGCCAGAAATTTCCTTACCCCAGGTGTATCACTGTAGTACCATCCACATTGATATCAGACCAGTGGTAGCAGAGAGTAAATACATATTTAATAATGTATGTGCAGCTGATTGTTCTCCCTGAATTACTGCAGTCCACCCATATTTTTATGGTGTCAAGTTAAGCAGCTTCCTACAACTACTCACACAGATGTGTGATAGTAACAAACATTAACAAAAAATCAAATTAGAATTCATCAAATCAAATTCATCTCCAGTAGGAGATGAAGGTTTTGGAAAATTGTTTCAATGAATACCAGTTTTTAGCAAAGCAGTGGGACTGAAAACTGATTCTTTTCAATTTCTCTGTTTTAATCTTTTATTTAAGAAAACTTTAATTTCAGTGTCAGCATAGGTTGTTTCTACTTTTGTAAAATCTGATTTTGTTTTCATTATTAACATTTTAAAGTCTAATAGTAATTATGATAATAATAATAAATCAGAATATTGCTTAGACTCCAATTTTTAGAATTTGCGATGTTGAGATATTTGAGAATTTAAAAATATGAAAAACATTCATAAGACAGATTTTCCCCCCCCGCCCCCCACCAAAATCTCCATAAAGGTACTTTATTGATAGGAAGGAAGAGTTCTACCAGGGAACCAAGTACTGGTGAATGAGGATCATAATCAATTTCTTACATCTTGATCCCCCTGGGCCCAGTCCCTGTATTATTCATTAATGGTAATATGTTTCTTACAATTTATCCAACTGTCTCTTTCTGTGGGCATATTTGTTCATGTGCAGCTGTTTATCTTTTCAAATGTCTTTATTTACACCTGGAAAATACATTTGTGGAAAGCATTCTATTTTCTAAGCACTAGGCTGGTGTTTTTTCCTGTTGAATTTATGCTTATGTGGTCCACTGGGTATAGGTTATCCACTTGAGACACACAGTAATGGATGCTGATAAATTCCTGAGGAACCAAAGAGCACTGGGCTTGTTTCCTTAAATAGAATATAAGGCTTCACCAAGAAGGCTTGAAATGTTTATTTTCTTACAGCTCGGCAAAGGTTTGGGATGCTTTGAGAGGAGCACTAGGAAAGCATTTTGTGCACTCTGTGTCTCCACAGACACCACAGTCTTCGCTTTCTGAAATGATCCGTGCTGCCTTTAGCAGCATTAACCTTAGGTGGAGTTAAATCAAGATTTCCAGGATTGTGAGTACACCTGGATCTGCTGCATATCTGACTTCCGGACACACCTCCAGGTCTTACTCTGCTACATCTTAATCCTCCCCCAGGCCCAGGTTTCTGGTGGAAAAGCTGTTGGAATTTGTCAGGTTTGTCACCGTGTTGCTTAGTCCAAACAAAATGGGACACCAGGGCTGCGAGCTGTATCTGTTCTGAAGTTTGGACACACACAGGGACATTTTGCGATAGTTCACCATTGAGATGATTCTGGAGTATGCTGTTTCACTCACTAGAAATCTTTCTTCTTCTCTTGTGCGTAGGTTCTGTTTTGTTTCAAGTATCTTTAAAAGAAATCCATCTGAAGACATATGATAAGACTGACTGATATGGTCAGTGAGATTAGTGCATACAAAAATTAAAAAAAGGCTTTTGAATGCCAAAAAGTGTGATTTGACCACAAACTAGCTATATGTAAGCACAAAACCTGGCATTAAAACAAAATAAATCTGTAAAGGCTGAACTTTCCAAAGAGAGAATCCAAGGTGAGATGGAAGAGAAATAAGTAGGTTTACAAATACGTGGTCACCTTACCCACTGTGCCTCCAAGGTGCTTTTCCAGCTGAGGATATTCTGGTTTAAGGGGTGTTCATCCTGCTCTTTCTGCTAGAGAGCCCACGTGGCCCAGGGGGCAAAAACTGAAGCCAGGCAAAAACCTTGAGAGTACTATGTCACAGTAAGGTATCAACAAATGGACAATGTGGATTCCAAGATGTCATTCACATTCTGGTTTTGCATGTGAATTTAGCCCATTGCCACCTGGACGAGGAGAGAAAATGCAGGAAGAACCATGTGGCCAGAAAAATCCAAGAAGGTCATTGCAATGCTTTTTTTCCTTCTTCTTTTTTTTTTTTTTTTAAATTTTTTTCACTTTTTCTTTTCTTATTTGATGTTTTGGCCTTAGTGCAAATGGTGTTTGCATTCAATTTAAAACTCTTCCTTTCCTGATCACTGCTAGGTTTTGTGCTGTATGCAATCCAAGGCTGGCTGGAATTTCAGATCATAAAAAGCAGTGTTTTGCTGGAGTCACAAAAGGATGCAGCCTAGGAATTTTTGTTTGGTTTGGGGGTTTTTTGGGGGGGTGGGGAGGGATTTAATGACAGTTTTATCCCAAGCCAAGAAATTTCAGAATCAGTAAGTCGTCCCTTTTTCTGTTTTCTTAGCAGAGCTTACACACCAACACTTATTTCTTGTAAAGTCCTCAAGCTGTTTAGCATTGTGCTATCCTGTAGCTCAGAGGTGATGGTGATTCTTTGTTGCTGTCAAAATAATGGTGACACTACAGATGAGTAAATACATGGTGGATGTCACATTTATTTTCTCTCCTAGCAAAGCATTGGAGCTAGAAGAAAGAGAATAATGTGTGCATAACCCTTAGGGAATCTCTCTGGTCACTCCTCTCCTCACTTTATTTTTTCATTATCATTGACATTTCTGAAAATGGAGCTTTGTTAAAGACTTTTGGCTTTTATCAGTGGGCTGGCAAAATGTGGTTTCCCTGAGGGATAATGCATATGATAAAAGGAATTATGTGAAACACTGTAATAATATTGTTGTGATGGTATCTTGCAAGAGGAGGGAGACTGAGGGGTAATGTGTTACAGAGGCGATTTAAGAGTTGGAGTCTAATATCTTTACCGACTTTGGCTTCAAAGCAACTTGTCCATGAAGTCAAACCATCTCTGTGAGCAATTTAACTGCTGCTTAAGAAAGGAAAGATGGATTTGCAGTTAGGATGGACCAGGAACTTGGACTCCATTCTTACCTTAGCCACATTTTTCCTGTGAAACCTTGAAAAAATGATTTGACCAGCCCCACAGGTGGAAAAGTTATTGTTATGTTAATGTTACGGTGTCTCAAACTTTTTATCATGTTTGCACTGAAAACATGGCAGAGGTGAATCCCGGTTAGATATGATCTATGTTGATCTGCTTTTCTCAATAAAATCCCAAGTTTTTATCATGTCCTGGCTCTTGGACTGCCCTCTTCTAGGGGTCCTTCAGTATGTCCCAGATGGAACCACATCTTAAGGTGACCTACTTGTTGCAAGCTGTCAAGTTACCAACAGACACCAGTCTGTTTTTTCATTCTCTGGACTGTAAAAAGTCGCCAATTTGTATGCAAAATGCAAGGTTTTGGAGGCCACTCTGCAGCTCCTTTGCTTCAGTTTCTCCACGGGCAAGACACAGAGTCTGATTTATAAATACTGGCAGAGGCTGAAGCCTGGTAGGACCTCAGCAATCCAGCAGTGGTTGGGTAAAACCTGTTATTAACTCGAAGGTCCTGTAATACTTCTCTGTAGAAATATAAATGGCTTCAAATTGTACATGCCCAGGTTAATGACTCTGCTGCAAATCAGTGCAACAGCCACCCACTGCAGGAGTAGCTCTATGAAATAAACATAATGGCAATCAAGTCTAATGTATGCTGGAAAAGGGTGACCTGTATGTAAGTCTTTAATGCTGAGTCTCTTTTTTCAGTTTGTGGTGTTTGTTTGTTGCCAGAGATGCTAGTGGTGCAGTGAAACAAAATGAAATCTGCTTCTAATACATCTTCAGATTCCCAATAGGGTAAGTTTTGAATCATAAAACAAAGAAAAGAGAAAGAAAAATATATAAAATGGTATACTTTGTTTCCCCCCCTGTGGATGGGGTTTACAGTAAGAAAGCAAATATTAGCTTGTTATAAGAAGTAGCCAGCCAGTCACTGGATATCACCTTTTCAACTGAAGGGGAAATAGCATTCTTTTTCATTAAAACTACTTTTGTTTGTGTTAAACATATGCGCTCGCTCAGTAGATTCTCTGCAGCAGGTCATAAATTAAATATGAAATAATATTTAAAAATCCATACACAATGCACACAGAATATAAAAACTTTGCACAATTACTGCTGAGCTTTTGTATTCACTTTAATATCTACTCTGACAAAACCAAAAATCCCCACTATGTTTTTTCTTCAAAACTAAATAGGATGTGATTTTGGGAGTTTGGTCATGGTTGTTTTGGGGGGGTTTTCCCTCAACTTTCCATTCCTCAATCCAGGAAGCTGCTTTGTTTTTCTAAAATGCAGTTTATTATTGCATCTTTACCAGTAAGCTAATTAAAAGCTTAAAGCAGGAAGCTTTATCGAGTTCTTTGGACATGACACCAGAGGTTCAGGTGACCTTTTCGTCTGTTTTTTAAAACTTTCTACTGGCTCCTCTCTGTTTTTGGTGTATGACCTCAGTCACATTGGAGGTGACAGCCTTCTGGAGATCTTATTCACCATATGGCAACAAGAAATGGTGGTAAGTCCTAGTCCTCAAATGCAAGAAATCCACAGAAAGGTGCTGATTTTAAAGGAGTCTACAAAACTGTGTGCTCTTTTTAGCTTAGGAAATGGCAAAGGCTCCATATTATCCAAGATCAGGATGTGTTTGTCCACAGTGTCAGAGCTGCTTTAAAGCATCTATTGGCAAAGCAGAGCATTCAGTGCCTGTAGATTTCTCCTCTTTGTTCTGTAGCTGCAGACTTCTGGCTTCACCAAAACCTATGTTTGCAGAAGCTGGCATATCCCAGCTCGCATTTCAAGAACATCTGGGGTGAAGGTTATTCATGGAAAAAGATGTTGTGAACAAAGACAGTGTTAGCAAAAAAACCCCAAAACCAAACCAATCAAACAAAAACCCCCAAACAAATAAAGAAACAACATCCCCCCAAAAAACAAACCAAAAAACCCCCCCAAACCCCCTTAATTAATCCACTAGCTGGTCTCAACCCTTACAAATACTGAATATAAGTGGTTTACACATGAATCTTCCAAAATTGTATCTGTCATCAAATTTCACAAATATTTGGGAAGGAGTGACAGAATTTTCTCAGTATTTTAGTGGTAGGCATTGAAGTCTGTCTCCCTTCTGGGGAGAAACCCTTCTATTTTAACACCTCATTGTGCAGTAACTAATGAAGTAGAGAAGGTCACTGTTGAGCAATATTTTCTTAAAGTAATTCTTTCCTTCCCTGGGCCATGCCAAGTTATTTTCAGTATCAGTAAAACTATCTCCAGCAATTTTATAAACTTAAAAGGTCTGATGTTATTAATGAAAAATCTGCTATTGTCTTTTCTTAATTTTGTCTTTTAGTTGATTCCCATTTGTCATGAACTACTTAAAACTGAAGATTTTAATGATAGTAATAGGGTTGGGCAGGGAAAAGTATTTAAAAACATTTTTGTTTGGGAATATTTTTCTTGTTCTAAGTAGACATTGAAAGGTATCTAACTGGATATGGTAAAATATCTTTGTGTTCAATATTATGTGATTATGTTACCTTATTAACTTCTTCTGCATCTGTTTCAAAAGAGAGCAGTTGCAGAAAGGGACTCTAGCAGTAATCTCAGAGATCCACCAGAAATTATTTATTTATAAGGCCAGATACCTGCCTCACCATCTGGCATTTAAACACCAAGTGCAGTCAAGACTGAGCTGTGTTCAAAGGGATTTTATACAGCGAAATGACTGAAAGATGGGGACAATCTACAGTGCAAGGGCTGAGCATGGACCAGAGGGAGTTTTCCTTGTTGAGAGGCATGCTCAGTGAAAGGCAAAGGAGGTAGGAAGGTGTTTATGGTTCCTGGCACAGAGGGTTTTGTTTGTTATTTTTACCAGTTTTCGCCTTAGATTTCATTCAAGAAAGTTGAGCAAAAAATGCTACATCTAAAGGCTTATGGGAAGTTTGGTTGCAGACCCCAGAACCTGCAAGTGAGGGAAGGAACCCTTTGTTTATTAGCATTTCTCCTTGACCTGTCTCAGAGAGCACAGCTGCAGGGTGAGCTGTGGTGCACTTCTCCAAGTTGCCTTCATGGTGATTTAGCAGCAGTTCTGTTTCCATAGGGCCAGTGTTTCTCAAAACAGCTCCTTGGACCCCTTAACTACCCTACTCATTCCCTCCTCAGTTCCTGATATTTTCTCTTCCACCATAAAAGCATTTTTTTCCTTCCCTTTCTTCATGGACAGCCAATGTGATAGGGAGAGGTGTCTCGCTCCATTTAGATCATAGAGGAAATAAAATAGAGCAGATCAAGTATAAACAAAATATAAAGTGAAAGAAATAAGTGACATCCAAGTAGGGTGTGTGCTACTGTCTGTTACATAAAGACTAGGTCTGAAGAGAAAAAAATTTAATTTCATTGGAATGTAAGAAGATATCAGAGAAATTCATCCAAGTGCCAGGCAGAGGAATAAATATTTTCAAGGACTAGAAGTCTGGATATGCCAAAGATAGAGTTATATTAGACTGCTTATCCTTTGTTTGTTCCTCCTTCAGAGCAGGGTTCTTTTGTGAAGATACAGCCTTTCAGCTGCAATTCACATTGAAGGAAAACAGCATGAGGTTGCAGGAAAAAAGTAACCATAAAATGAATTGAAAATGGATGTTAAGTTCCTTTTAGTAATGTGTTGATCAATCCTTGATTGTGACAGTTTATAGTCATAAGGTTTGGCCTTATATTAGGAGTTTTTAGCAGAAGTTAACCTGCTGACAACTCTTGGTTAAATAGTATATATTGTAAATGCTAAATAATACTGAGAGATTAGTTGCTGGAATAAGCCTTTTTAAATTTAGAGCAATATTGGCACAGCTACTGAGTTGTGTTTTTCACTCCACTACTGCAGTGCTTCAATTGTGACAGTCATCACGTGTTAGCAAACTCTGGGTATGGAAACAGGGAAGAAGAGAAACAGACCAGTGACATTATTGTGTCATATCTGTAAGGATCAGCAAGAATATAGCATGAATCACATACATAAACAGTGTGGGCTTTATTATTTACCAAGCTGTTCCAGCTCCAAATTATGACTGGTAGCTACAAGCTAGAGATCTACTAGAGATCAACCAACTCTGCCTTAAATTTTCATATTGCAATTTCTGGTGTTCACCTAAAGTTTTCTGTGTTGAAACAAGTATCTAAAACTTTGGACACACAAGTATTTATGTAAAGATTGATATACCTGTATCTGAGCAAAGTTTAGAGACTCCAGCAACAGAATAAATGACTATCATTAGAAATGCGTGACGGGAGATAATGTACAGTGCTCCTTTTTCTAGGCTGGGACCTATAAAGGGTGAGCAGATTGAAAAAAACAGTAACAGTGGCAGTTTTCATAGGAACTGATGGTACTGGACAACTCTAGAAATCAGACCTTGAGTCTAGACCTGAAAAAAAACTATTATATCTGCATGTGGCTAATCATTAGTTTATAAAAGTTTGTTTCTGGTAGTGCTGTTGAAGAGATTTCTGCACCTGAGGTAAAAATAATAGAAAGTTTTAAGTCTGATCTGCCTTTTTAACAGCAGACCGCAAGAAAAATCTGCAGTGCTTATGAAAGGGTAAATCAGTCTTTTGAATCTCAGGAGTGAGACTGTGTGTTCATAAGCACCACCCACTGGCATTTTATCTATCACATAGCTCTGTCTGCACAGATCTGGAGCACTTCTGTGACAATTGTTGTCAGAACCAATTTGGGAATTTCAGTGGATATGTCTGGGGCTTGGAATGGTTTCCATATGCCCAGATACAGACTGTGGGGGAGCTGGGGCATCTGTGTTTTAGCAGTGAGTGCTGGGTGCCCCC
>VYZT01044967.1:15460-36736 GCA_013400735.1 Pomatostomus ruficeps
GACTTTCCCTCAGGAAAAAATCCAGTCAAGAAAGTCTCTGAACCCTGGTCTTGATGATAAAAGCTCAGGTGAAGTAGCCTCATTCAGTGGTTCTAGCCACAGCTACAGCTTCCTTCTTTGGGCTCTGGGTCTTCTTAGCTCTGTTGTTCCAGATGGCAGCATTGCAAGGTCAGTAGATGGCTGTCCTGGAGCTGATTTCCAGGGAGAATTCCTCTGCTTCAGGCACTGGCCAGTCACCATTTTGTCTGTTATGTTCCCTGTCTCTTTTCCTGAGCAGTTGTGGCAGAATTTCCTCTTGTCTCTTTCCCAAGTGATGTGTCCTGATCTCCATCCACACTGGCACCGGGTGCTGAGGTCCTGAGGAAGCTCTGCCTGATCTGGCACCAAAATTAGGAGCTCACTGGCCTTGGTATTTCCTAGCCTGTGAGGTGGGCCAGAAAAGATTCTCCATCCCTCAGGCTGAGTAGCACAAGTGCTCTGTCCAAAAAAGGGAAATTCTTCATTCTTCAAAACAGAGGGGCCCCCTCTGAGCTGCTGAGGGACAGGTCACTGCTCCATGCTCTCACCTAAACTGTGTCTGGGCACTGTCCAGGAGAGTCCTGGCTGGTCCTCTACCAGCTGCTGAAGCTGTGAATGGGCAGTTCTCTGCTTCTCTTTCCTTCCTGCTGAGTTTTGGTGCAGGATGAGCACGGTGCAGTGGAGTTGTGCCACACCTCACATGCAGCCCTGCTTTCCAGCCCCTCAGCAGCAGGCTGGCTGCTGAAGCAGGCTCTGGCTCTTCTGGCTTTGTGCTAACAGGCAGCACTGCTTCCCCTGCTGGTAATTAAATAACGCCTGGGGCCGGAGAGTAACGTGGGATCTGGGCTTTTGCATACCCTCAATTCTTCACAGCAAGTGTTTGTGAAATAATGGGAAGTATTATGGAGCAATTTGATTTCATGAATTGTTCATAGTGATGGCAAAGCATTCCCTAATTATATAATAAACATCTGTTCTGCTTGATTAAGTACCCTCAGAACAGAACCATTTCAGAGAGTCTTCTTTCACTTGCTTAACCAATACAAACAACTTAATTTTACTTTTTTAAGTGGTCCCTGCAGTGTGTGCTGACCTTCATTTGACGAAACTAAAATGGCAGCAAGGAAAACAAATTACTGAAATGAAAAGGTGGCTTTTAAACCCTTTAAACTGTCCATTGAGCTGAAGCACAAATTCCCACTAAGAAGATTTAGAGTCTACCATGTAGTCTTATGGAAATGCTCTTGGAAAACTGAGGTTTGATTTGTATGCTTCCCTGAGATCAGTAACCATAGCTAAAATGGTAGCAATTCTCTAGCTCTAAATGCCCAGACAGGAGAAGGAGTCAATTCTTTTCTTCTTTCAAAGACTGGAGCCATGAGAGGAAGGAAAAAAACAACCAGAGGAGCTGTTTATAACACTGAAATGTATCACACACTGTAGGATCAATGGACTGAAGGGGAGGAGTCTTTTTTATGGAAGCCTGCAACAGCCCTGCTAGAACAAGTCACTGATGCAGCAGGGTTGGAGTAGTTACTCCTTTGCATGCTTCAGCAGACAGTCCTGAGTGTCCTGAAAGCAACGGGCAATCGGCAACTCATCAGACATAATGTGAAATGAAACTCATATTCAATCAATTAGGTACCATAACCATGCCATGAAAGTATCAATTGGAAATAAAAGTAGTTTAAGTAATTAAGCAGCCTTTTAAGACACCTGAGGCTGGGAACTTTTCTGTTTTCACAAGTGGCTTATTCTAACAAGAATCTCCTGTCAATAGCTGCATGGCTTCAGATGCTAAACTGGATTAGTTCCACAAATAGTACCTCTAGCATATTGAGTTCACTGAGATAGCACAGTGGAAATTTTGTCATCTTCATTTGAACACATTCCTGGTGTTCCTGAAGGTGCTTTTACACATGCCTACATGTATGAGAAACACAGTGAAGGTAGAAGGTATAGTAAGATCTGTTTCAAAACTCAGAAAATTCTTGGTTTATGCCTTAGGTTCAATTTGTTATCTGCTTCACCTGTGCAATACCAATGAGAATCAATTAAAATTTTTGTGTCACAGCTGAAGGATGTTTTGGTCCTATTTATTATTATTATTTTAACTTTTTTGTGTTGCAGCTGAGTGATTTTAGTTTAGAAGTTCAAGTAATTTCTGTTGTTTTTCTTTCCCCTTTTTCTTTTAAGGAAAAATCTCCCAGAATCTCTATAGAACAGAAGCTAGAATTTGACCACATTGCTTACTCTGCCTCTTGGACAATTTGTGGCAAAATGTTGTTTTCATTTACTATGACATAAGTGTCTGTTAACATGAAATTTTTTTACCAATTCCGAGTATTAAGAAAAACTCTTTATCAAAAGAATAGGGTTTGTGGATGAAATGCTTCATTTACTGCCAGGTTATTACAGCTAGTTGAAAATATTCTGTCCAAATGTGCTGCAGGAAAATTATTATTTTCAAAGTCAGGGGATTTTTTACTTTGCTTTGGTTTTGTAATATTAACTCTCTATGGATGTCTTTGATTATTTTTTTTTTTAAATCAAAAAAGCACAATGATAAATCTGAATATTTTTCTTTTTCATAGGAATGGTTTCATTTGGTTGAGCTGCCATAAAGACACAGGACAGCTGTGACAGTTACCTTGTCTCCCTTATGCCTTGTGACACAAATTCCTTACTGAACTTCAAATATGAGGCAAAAAATTCCTTCCTGCCTTAGGACTCAGTTAATGGTGATTTAGTTGGACTAGAGCAGATCCTGTGAAGTCCAACTCCCCTGAGATAGGAGACTTTGTTGTCTAACATGGAAAATCATGTGATGAAACACAGCCCTTTGGGAGTGTTGCAAACAGCTAGAATTTGCATCTACTTAGGCCAGCCAAGTCCACCGTGAAAGGAAGGTTGCTAGACATTAAAAATGGAAATTGCGAGATAATAGTAAAGGTCACATTTTGCTGGGGCTATACTAACATTATGTTTCTGTTTACGGGAGTTATCTCAAATATCCTGTTTATGGAAGAGACCTTTTTTAAGTATGGAAAAGACTAAGGGGAAACACCTCATTCCCGTTGGAGAGCATTTTTTTAATTCTGCACGCGTTTGAACCATTGTGGGCACTGTTTCTCTCACAGAAAGGAAGAATGAAAATCAAAGTCCAGTTTGGCATTTCATGAGCACCTCAAATATTTGTGTTGGAAGGTGGCAGAACTGGGTCCCAGTGTGTGGTTATCAGAAAGGAAATGGAAGGGCAGTAATAATAATTTTGTGGCTTTCTCCTTCTGACTGAACACCTATCTTGTCCATGTGAATGCACACCCAGGGCATATTGGGCTTGTCCTGCCTTTTGGAATAGCCAGCTGCTTAGAGAGCATTGCCGGGAGGTGAAAGAGAGGAGTCAGAATCCTGAGAGCAATCAGAGCATCAGACAATGATCTTCAGCTCGTGAAGTAAATATTTCACTGGAGCAGATGTCCAGACAAACTTTGGTCTCCTTTCTGAGGTGTCTCTTTTTCCCGATGGACTGCATAAGAAGCCTGTATCCTATAATATTACAATGCTTGGATAGCTTTCTAAAAAGTCTACTGTTTCTCAGCCAGAAAATACACGGGGTTTTTGTGTTTTATGCAGTGAGGAAGATTGAATAACTGCAATGAACTTCAATGGTACTGAAAATCTTGTCTTGAAGAGAGTGGAGGGTTTTTCAGAGGAGACTATAAAAATAAAAGCTTCCTTAGATGTATTTATTACTGCAGAGAAAATGAGGTGTCAAATAGCCACGGAGTTCTGATAGCTGTGTTTTATTTTTGAGAAGCATCAGAACTGTTATTGCTACTTTTTTTTTTTTTTTTTTTACCTTTTTCCCCAAGGCTTAAAGAGAATTTGTTGCCCAGTGAACCTTCCCTTCCCAAACTATCTTTTGTGAAGCACTTCATATCCCAGAATGTAAATTTGGGTTACATTTATGTAAAAAGGGGCAAGGTGTGCTGTGTGGGCATATGGCCACTGTTCCATATATAGAATATTACCCTCAGCAGTGTTAACATTCCGGCTGCAGAGATCACTCATGCATATGCATAGTCCTCCAGGAACAGAAAAGGCAGGATTATTGCATGTGTCTGAAAGTCTTAATTAACAGATTTCAGCAGGGTGAGCGCTAGGTAAAACTCATTACAAGCATGGCTGTGGTGGTGTGTCTGTGAAAAGGCAGGAGGTGGACTGAATAATTACTGTGGTCTAAAAACTTATGAAAAGTGTTACTGGTATTTATTGGCTAGAGATACATGACATGTAATTTTTTGAGCAAGATGAATACCAAGCCGCACTGGACTTCAACCTTCCTGGAAGCAGAATTTGGAGTTTCTTTTCTTCTTCTGATCCACTTGAATGAATGGAGCAGAGAATGTGAGCTTTTCTTTAACAGATGAAGTGCAGGAAGGCATTTAATTAAATTAAAGCTCAGAAAATGTTAAACCTGTGAAAGGAAATACTTTTTCTAGGTTCTGTGTCATTTCTTTTCATTGCTCCTTGGATGCATTTCAGACATAGGTGTATGACCAAAGTAACCAAGAGACGGATTTGTCACCTGGTTTGCAGTAACTGCAGTACCTGCTCAAGTGCTTGCAAACTCCTCCCTGAAAGATTACCTTGATTTGTCAAATTCCTACCGATTTGTATTTGGAGCTTTGGTGAGTCCATTCCAGCTCTTGCTGTGGAGATCTGACACCCCTCTGCTCCATTCCTTTTGGTCCCAAGTCATGATGGGCATCCTCCCTTCCTACTGGAAGAAGAGCAGGATCAGCAGAGTCTCCATCACTTGTTGTGATTTATTGCCAGACAGGGTAAAGCAAGCTGCCAGAGGGGCTGTTGGGAGAAGAAACAGAATTCACCTCTCAGCAGCCAAGGATTGTCAGCCAAAAAGCCACTTGTTGTGTCCCAGAGGTTTCTGTCTCGTTGCTGTCAAGGCCAGTGCTGTAATCTCATCCATTTCACAAGTTTTTGGGCAAATCATGTGTCCATGGTTGGGAAGACCAGAGCTATGTGGACATGCTGGATGTTTCTTTGCCTTTTTCTTCCTACGGAACACTTGAATTCAAGCCCCTAATCCCCCTCCTTGACTTTTTGGTGGCTACTGATTTTTCTTTCTCTCTACCTCTCTCCTTTACCCAGCAATCAAAAATGTGGTTTTGTGAGGAATGTTCTACAACGAACCTTGACAAACATCTGGTTCTGGAGACAGGAGAACTTCCCCAGTGTACTTTTTACTTATTGATCACATGGATCATTCGACCCCGATGTCAAAATCAGAAAATCAAGGACATAGGGATTTGACATGAGGGTAAGAATAGTGCATGTGGGCAGTCCATGCCCAAATTTCACTGGTGGGTGTATATTTATTGATTCAGAGTGGTCCAAGGTGCATGAGTGTTCTGCTATATATTGAAGGTTTTCCACTTTAAACTTGGACTTGAAGTTTTTCCTGCCTTCAATCCATCTATAACTCCCTTTGGGCAGTGCAGATTTCCATGGAACCATCCTGAAAAGCACTGGCAGGGGCACTGCAATAAAATGTGCTTCTGCATGCACAACTTCTATGTCTTTTACCTGACTGCATAATGAAATTCAGCTTTTTAGTGAAGGGGTCTGAAATGTTTCTCATCATTTGAACATTTTTCCTGTTCTTTATCTGGTATGTTATTAGAAAACTGTAGTTAGTTGTGTGCTATTTGTTGTCTTATTTAAATGAAATTATATTCCTCCTATGGTACTGCACATTTGATTACTGCATTTATCTAGGCTTTGGTTTTTGAGTGGCCTGTGGATGCACCCAGGAGTTCCAAGTATCATGTATGTATGAAAGCACTAGGTCAAGACAAATTGTTTTGAAATGCTGAGCAAATAATGATCCTGAAAGCTATATTTCACTGGGTTTATCTGTGCGTGTGACAACTGTGCTAAAATAATCTGAGAGTGCTCTTCTGAGTGGAGTTACTGCTCTCAACAGTCCTGACAAACAAAACAATTTCTTTCTTTAGTGGCATATACTCCTGTTTTATTGAGTCATGTTCCTGCAAGCAGGAATGGGTTTGGAGGGCGTGACACCTCAATGAGATACTGTGGCACATATGACATGGTGACAAATGGCTACTTTGCAGCATGGAATATGATAGAGACCGTGGCAGAGTTCCAGGGCCAATATTGCTTAAACAAAAACAAAACAAAACAAAACAAAAAAACCCCAACCCAAAACCTCTGAAAACCCCTTTCACTGGAAACAATCAGTAGTACAGTCTTCAGGGAGAAACCTAGAAAGCTTTAGGGGGTCTCTCAATGCTTGAAAATCCTACAAAACCCTTTTCACATCATCCTGCTTCTTCTCACCCCAGGAGAAAATCTCCCTGCAGAAAACACACTTCTCTCCGCAGGTTTTAGGTTGCACATTGTAAATGCAATGAAGAGGAGCATTACTGATGAAGTTAGAAAACGAGAGTCTAGGCTGACATTTGTGGAACATCATTGCCAATAGGCATATGTAAAGATTTACTGTTTATAGCAATGGCAAGCTATGATGCTGTGCCTCTGACTCATGGGAGCTATATATTTTGTTCTTTAATGCTCATTAGTGTTGTAGGAGGCTCAGATTTTAAAAGGGTTTGCCTAGGTAGGTTGTCAGTTGGTGATGAACATAATTGGTGCAGTGAATCTTTCTGACAGCTCACAATCATAATTATTTTCAGAATATCAACAGAAGAGCTGTAATGCATGGTTTATAGCGTTTAGCTGGTGGTTTGTGCAGTGGTGGGCTTTGTTTTGCAGATATATCTGCCACACCAAAGCAATTTTCTATTCTCTCACCTTCTGTGGCATTTTCCCTCTAAAATCTGTTCATATTGCACACTGCCAAAGCTATGGGATCTGCTAAGAAAGCATGGATGTAGCTGAAATCTGCAACTTGGTGGCAACATTTTTAATTATAAATTTCAAGCTATAGCATCTCTCTATAGAACCCAAAAGTTTAATTACAGGAAAGCAGCACTAATTAAGGAAGGAAATACTATGGCATTACAGTAAATAAATGTAACAGGGAAAAGTTACTCGCTGCTGACTACTACCAAATGCTCATGAAAGTTTCCTTTTTCCCTTGGTGGTCTGTGGTGGGATGTGGGATCCTGCTCAGAGCCACTGCTCTGCATTGGCTTGTGCCCAGAAGCCAGAGCCCTGCTTTGCACTCATGGCACTCGTCCCTTGTGCTTTTTTTCTGCGGAATGAGGCTGTTATGCAATGCTGTCGGTGAGCCCCACAGGGAGAGTACGTGAAGATTGCTGTCAGCATCCAGAGATGAGCAATCTCACAGGCCAATCAAAAGTCTTACAGGCTCCTTGAAACTGTGCAGCACTTGGGTGTGGGCAGCCAGGTGCTGAGTCAGGTGTTGGACAAGGTTAGAAATGTCAGCAATGCCAAGGGCCAGAGACACTCCTCAGACAGCCTCTACTTGCTGAAGAGAAGGTGATCAAGATGCATTTTCTCCAGGCAGCAGCACATCTACCTCAGACTGTCATCCAGCATTAGCTGGAAATTCCTCCTCTGCTACCTTGCTGGGGTTTGGTCACCAGGAGCTGCATCACAGCTGTCCTCAGTGCAGAGCTGCAGATGTTTGAGGTGGCAGCTGCTGTGCCCAGAACATCTGGCCATGTGCCTGAATGAGTGTAGCCCTGCCTCAGCACAGCTCTCCGGGCACATCGTGCTGCTGGTTGTGCTGCCCTCGACCTTCTCCATGGTCAGGAAGGCATCTGGGTCACCTAGCCACAGCTCAAACCTCACCTCTAGGGAGAGGGTTCCCTTGGTGAGAACCTCCTGCTGGAGCCAGTGGAGGGGACTTTTGCTGGCACAGACATCCTTGCTGGCACTCAAGAAAATCAGAGCCCAACCCACACTGAGCCTGACTAGGGATGTTAAATGCAATCTGAAGGGTTTCTGTAAGTTCAGAGGTGACAAAAGGAACAGTGTGTGTCCCCTGGTGAATGAGGCAAGGAACTTGGGAGAGGCTGGAGAGCTGAAAGCCTTCTTTGCCTTAGTCTGTGTCAGCAAGACCCATGAAGCACAAAAAAGGCAGCTATAAAGAAGAAACTCTGTTGCTTTGCATTCAGAAGGGTGTTTTTTCCTCCAATTTTATTGCTGAAGCCTCTCAATATCTTTAGATTGTGCCTTCTGTCTCCAAAATACACTTGAAACTGGCATTTTTTTGTTCAGAACTGGATAAAACTGATGTGCTTTTACTTAAAAGCAAAAGAGGCAACATAGAAATCATAAGGCTATGAAAAAGCTGGACACAAAATACAGAAAATTTGCAAACTCATCACAATAATTTCATCAATTCTAGTCTGTTGGATTTTGCATTGATTCACAGGCTTAGCACACAGCTTTTAGGACTCAATACAGGATGATACTGGAGTGGTAACAGTGCACACTGCTGACTTGAGAGAATGTGCTCTCAGGGAGAGCAGATACCTGAGAGCACATTCTGAGGTGATATAATTTCTTGTGACTCTAATGCATTCCAGCTCCACTGATTTACATCTGCTGAGAATCTTATATGTGGGAATTCCTTGATACTCAGTGCTATTATTCTGACACCTGCCAAAGTGTCGATGGAGAATGGACCATAAAAATATCACTCGCTGATAGAAATGAATGTAACTTTAAGATCAGTCATTTGTGCCAGCCAGATTTTGTTCTCATCTTAATAGAACTTTTAAATATCTGTTTCATTGCCAGGATAAATGGCCAAGCTTTAACCTACTGCAAATGAATGCAGAACTATAAAACTTCAGTATAATCATATAATTTATTTCTTAATTTTCCGTTAGTATAGAACCAATCTTCTATTGAGGAACATTGTGGTGTCAATTGGGTGCCATATATTTGACATGTAGGAGTGAAATCTGTATTCCTGAGAATGCAGACTTACAATGATTTTTATCGTAATTTAAAAAATACCTCACAAAGAGAAGTAATTCATTATTATCTTTATTTTATAGCTCAAGAATAGGGTGTTTAGAAAGGTGAAGTGACTTTTTAAAGAAATTCAGTGATGGGAAATAAAATATTGTTAACACGACAATGGTATTTTATTATAAATGTCATTTTATAATAAATGTCATTTTATAAAACGACAAAATTCCATTACCTTCAGGGAGGCCAAAATTTCCTTTGGAGTCTCAGATATAACCCATATGTCTAGTTCATAACCTTATTTGCAAGGAAAGGTATTCTCAATCTTTTGCCTAGCATGAAGCACACCTTTTAATAACAATCTCATAACTTCCCTGGGACTGCAACCAATGATTTCATTAAAAAAACAGGGTTTGAATTTGAGTTCATCTTTTTAGCTCTAAGAATAGAAGACTCAGAGACCTCATAACCTCAGGGCTCCATAATCAACCACTGGTTCATGTACAGCTGTTTGATAGAGACCACGCGGAAATTTACTACTTGCAGCAGCATAATGAGCTGTGGGTTAGGTATCCTTAAGGATTCCTAAGCAATTCTTGACCTTTTTTAACTTCTTTTTTTATCCTGGTGAAGTGGTTGTTGACTCTGCCACGGGGAGCATTTCTGTGCACAATCTAACCTCTAAGCATGTACAGTCATGTAAAAAGAAAGAATGTTTTTCTGAAAGCAACTGAAAGGGTTGCCAGTGGAATGAGCTGCCCAGGGAGGTGGTGGAGTCACAATCCCTGGGAGTGTTCAGGGAATGACTGGACATGGCACTCAGTGCTGTGATGTAGGTGACAATTTGATGATCGATCAAAGGTTGGACTTGATGTCCTTGGAGGTTTTTCCCAATAGAATGATTCCGTGATTCTGGTATAAGGATGTGCAAACTTGGGCAGCTGTAGACTGTCCTAAACTCTGGCATTACACAAGATGAGACCTGGAAATAGTGGGAAAGCTTAGTCAGCATGATGGGCAATGAGTGCTGTGCTCTATGGACAACGCCCACAATACCTTTGGAGAATGAGGAAGGATTTAATGGAAAGCAATGGGAAAACTTGGAAGGCAGATATTTGAAGGGTTTCTCTGAGGCACTGCAAACAGCTCAAGAGGGAACACAAATGTAAGCAGTGAAGCTGTTTTTCAATCCAGTACTTGTGTAACAGCCTTAGCCTGCTTACTGCACACTGATTATCTCTTAAAATGTGCTTTTATTAACCTGGTGAACACTTGACTCCTTGAACAACTCCAATGCCCTCCATAAGAGTGTCTGATCAGTAAGAGTTTATTCTGAGTATCTGAGCCTGCAGTTTTGCTGGGTTAGGGTTTTTTCCTCAGTAGAATTGTCAATGAGAAAGTCTCATTTTTTAATGTTTTTTTTTTTAAAGCTTCACTTCTGAAACTGACTTCCTGACAAATATAATGATGAAATGGATATCAGGAAAATGTTTCATAACCAGGCACTTTGTTAACTATCAGAACAGCATCAATTTTACAGGAGAGTGACGCAATTAGGGAGGGAAGTCACACCTCTGGCCATAATCTGTGGGTGTGTATTGGTTGTGCAGTGGTGCTCACTGACTATAGGTTATTCCATGCCATGGAGATTATGTGGGTTTTTTGAAGAAGGTGGAAATGTGCTTTTGGGGTCCTTTTGGACCTACTTCCTCACCCTTTCTTTCCTTTCTACTTCCTTCTTCCTTTTCATTGAGGCTCCTACTGCTTTTATTCTTTCCATTGTGGATTTGTCTGCCAGGTTTAGGATCATGCACCTAAAACCAAATCAAAGAACTCAGCAGAAACTCAGCAGCTGAACAAAGCTGGAGTAACTGCAATTTCTACTGCATCTCCCCTTGGCTTTTACATTTCAGAAGTGCTAGAACAATTAGGCTGCTTTGCACCAGACTTGATTGTGAGCATGGGGGAGGAGGAAGGAAAAAGAAAAAAATAGAAGAATTAGACTAAATATTTCTGCAAGCTACAAGCGGAAGTCTGTGTGAGGTATGGGGATCACAGCCACAGACATATAAACCCGTACAGGTCTTTTGCTGATCCACACAGAATTTTACTCAGTACTGGTTACAAACTCATTTATTGTTTCTGCCTCCTGTATATTTTTTAGAGCTACAGATAAACATAAAACATTTTTAGTCTCTCCTGTCCCTGCACAACGTCAGCCTTTGTAAACAAGGTGTTCCTCAGTGGGAATAAGGGAGGCAAACATGGAAAATTTCATTATAAATAAATTTTGTGTGTGTGTTTATGCTCAGGTTCATTAGAAAGTTATAATTGTATTTCTTTCTATCAATTGAAGGAAAAAAGGTCAGGTAGACACGCTTCTTTAAATACTTGCTTTTCATATTTGCTATAGTTTACATATTACTTGCACTACCCATAGGTTCTTTTTCTTTTCTTTAGAAATGAACTGTTAAATTGCAGACTTAGTTATGCAAAACACAATATAAAAAACCTCTTTCTAAGCACAGCTGATTTTGGTGTGCTCCAGGCATCTTACCAGTTTTGCTGCACTGTTAAATGTATTTTCTAGTAAGTTAGTTCTGTATACAAGGTATCATCTAAAGTATTATGGAGTTCTTCTAGAGATGGAATCAATATTCAGCCTTTAGTGACTTGGTAGTATCTTTATTATGTTTTAATAATAGTGGGTTTTATATTTCATTTGCTTGTGTTCAAATTTGATTTTTTTTTTTCATCTCCCCAGTATCTTTTTCTTACTAATGGCTGGAAATGTTCTTAGAAATAAATTTGTTTCCAGGGACTTTGGCTTTTTTGGAGGGGCTGGGTTGGTTTACTTAATTTTCTATGGATGAATGAATAAATTCTCTCAATGGCTATGATGTAAATTAAAAATAACTGCACTGAGGTCTGTGCCTATTACATAGAGAGACAGGATAGATTTTACCATGCCACTCCACAACTAAGAAAACACAATTCTGTTGTTACCAGAAGATGTATTCCAATATCTTTTATGAGAAGGAAGTTGTTAAGACTGATTTAATTTGATGACTATTTCCTGTGGACCTGTTTGAGAGATACAGATAGATAGATTTGCTTTTATTTTAGTTTCTTCTCTTTTATATAAGTAAGCCATACCATGAGATGCCTATTTTTCGGTGATTTAGAGAACTACAATATATAGGTCAGAATTAAAAACCCAAATCACAAATAATCGAAAAAAAACCTTCTAGAACAATCTGATTACAATACAGTTCCAGCCTGCTCCCAGAGGACTCCTCATCAGCAATATTCAGAGAATATGTAAACACTTCACCTCGGAGTAGGGAGGAAGCAATAATCCCTGGTCAATTGGCCCCCAGTCATCAGTGCACTATAAACAGCTGGTGGTGAATAACTCTCATCCTTCCTGAGGATTGCAGCGTGCTCAGAACACAGCTCCTGCCAACTGCTGCGTGCAGCCCTTTGTTAAAATGAAAAATAAACATTTTTCAGTTACAGTGATGTGCCTGTGTGTTTGGAATCAGTTTCCCAAGTTAAAATGGACAGAAAAATGCGAAATTGGAATGGATTAAAGGTCAGTAAATAGTCTGGTGACTTGATTTTAAATAATTAGTGAAATAATTGTTAGTTAAATAAGTGAAATAATTATTTAAAACACATGAGGGAACAGCAAATCAAAAATAAGGGTGTTATATCTGTGGAAGTGGGAAAATTGGAAAGAATGAAAATAGCCTGTGGCACCTTTGCAGTTGCAAGGAAAGAAGGGGGGAAAGGGAGGTAGACTTGATTTTATTATCTGTCACAGAAAGTATTTTTTCTATAAAACTTCTGATTGTTATTATGACCAAATTATCCAATTGCTAAACATGAGGAGCCCAGTATACCCCATTTGGTCTTTATTTGAACATTTCCATTATTAGAGAATTAAATTCATTATTTCGTGTTTATGGTTTTTTGCAGGTGTCATATTTTCTGTTGAAATATTTCTCTTCTTACAATTTTATCAGTGTGGGTTTTTTAGTTGGCTCAGAGAAGAACATGGTTTTATTTCACTGGAAGAGTGGAAAACATTCAAGTAGGAGCAAAATGTAGTTAAGGATATAATGTGCTCGTGATATCTATTAGCATTTTAAAAAAACATTTAGTGGTCTGACTTTTAGTTTTTTTCCTTTTTTTTATTGGTTGGTTGTCTTTTGTGGTTTTGTTGGGTTTTTTTTTAATTCTGAAGTCTACATCTTCGTAAGTAAGAGTATTGAGGCATTGGTGCAAGTCTGTTTTACTTTTAGACTGGTTCAGAAAAGGTGTCACTTTTGTGTTTCACTTGTAGTTTCTGTACTTCATGGACAATGAATGGGATAGGCAGATCTCTGACATGAGTCCTAATTTTGCTTCATTTGCTGAAACAATTTCTATAAAGTGACTAACTCAGGATGGGAAGTAATCAAGATGATCGGCTTCCCACCGTAGTTAGAGGTTTTCACCTTCTTGATACATTTAGCCTTTTTTAGGGCATTTATGTCTTTCTTGTACTGACAAAGAGGCATTTCTCAGGCAAGTACGTGTGCGATTATATGTGTATTTGTATCCGTTTTCGTGAGGTGATAAAATACCTTGGGAAGAAATCAGTGTTTCCCTCTTTCTATGATTATGGTTAATTTAATGGGTTACTTTCCTTAGTTATATATAGTCCTGAGAGCCAAGTGAAATAGTCCAACAGCAAAATAATCTCCAAATATGCCTTTCTAGTTAAATTTCATTCTCCAATGAAGGGTCCAGAAAAAGCAACATGGTTTCTTATTAGTAATGTTGCTTGTTTGGTCTTTAAGTCTCCTGATTTTGTCAGTCTCAAACCTAAGTCCAACCCGTTTGAAGAGCTGTTTATTGGCAGGGATTCCTCAGCTTTTCCAGATAACTAATGATGGTCAAGTGTGTGAAAGACTCTTTCTAGCAGTCTGTGTTCTCTTGGAGAAAAAGCTCATTACTCTTGGATAAAACCTTCCTGAATCTGCTGGAAAACCTGTTCACAGTCTCAATAAAAACATTTTACTGACTAGAACAGTGCTGTCATTAATCACAGCTTCCTTCCCCTGCCCATTCTTACATTCCTTAAACACAGTAACAGTGTGGTATTCAGGAGTAGAAACATCTATTTTTTTAACCTTTTCTAATGTAGCATCTTTTAAATCTCATGTTTCTATTTCCTTTCTTTGTGCTTCCCTTAATTTGCCTCCGTTCTTAAAACATGATCCCCAAAGACAGAGCAGCTGAAGATCCCCAAAAGGCAGAGCAGCCGAAGTGCCACGGCAAATAAGGAGAGTAGAATAATGAGCTTGGGCCTCTGACACCAGATAACACTTAATGCGTCACAGAACGAGGTCTGCTCACTTGTTTTCAAAGCTGCCTGCTGCACAAATGGCATCATCTGAACATCTGAAATATCTGCTCTCTGTGTGGAGCTAAGTGCTGTTAGAAACTCTTGATGAGGCCGGAACCCAGAGTGGATCTCTGGCGAACCCTGTTTGATGTCACACTGAGAAGATTCACGGAAGGATTGTTTGTACATGTTTTATTTTTTGGCCTTTTTTCCCCTTTATACAGCATTTAATAATTTCATCACCACCATGTTTTCCCAACTTCATTAAGAATGTCATGTAGTTTATGACTCCTTCCCCCAATCCACTTAGACTGTCAAAGATGGAAATTCCATTGACTTTGCTTCTTGTCACTTTGTTATTCTACCAAGGCTTTGTAAATGGATTGTTTAATTTTCTCCAGTATCTTTCTGGATGCTGAAATGAGGCTGACAGGTCTGTGATTTTCTTGTACTCTATTTTTTTTCCTCTGTTAAATTTTAAAGACTAAATTTTGTCTTCTCCTGACCTGTGCTGCATCAGCTACACTCCAAGTCATGGGAAATAATCACTAATGACTTGGAGATTGTTTTTACCACTACTTCAAATTCTTGAGGAAGCCGTGGTTACTTAGATATTTCCATCATTCAAATATTACTTAATCTCTCCATAAATAGATGAATACTAGCTATAAATAACCTTTTAAATTCTATTTTCAGGACTGTGAAGGACAGGGATATATTACGGAGGAAGCAGAGAGTATGTATTAAAAGGGTGCAGGGATGAAATAATTTAGACTTTTAGGAATTACTAGCTCAATTAAATCCTAAGTCATAAAAGAGTTATAAGCAAAGGTCATATGCAAGAATTTATCTTTACTTAAAAAATGAATCAGGGTCATCAGTCCTTTTAACCTTTTAAACCTTTTAACCTTTTTTTAACCTTTTTAAAAAGTTTTACATTGGCCTTTTAATTCTTTTATAGTTTTTTTAAGTTCAGTGATAGATTTAGTTTTGCTTAACCTCTCTCTATATGTATTGAATCAAGAGCTGGTCTTTTTCTGAAGAGTTATGTAAGATGCAGATTTTTTAGAATCACTTTGCACAATTCAGTCTGGGGAAAAAAATAGAGAATATTGTACCTAATTAACTGAGAATTAAATAACATCTTGCAATTTGTATATAATTTCTCTACTGAATTAATTTCTGTAGGCTTTTTCCTACCTTCATAATGATTTTAAATCTAAAAGGATAAAACGCTTAATTTGAAATTCCAGCTAATTAAAGGAATTCTGTATTTTATTGATTTCTTGCCAGAAGAGAACAATTTAAAAGCAAGCAGTATTACACTAGGGGAAGCAATAGCCTTTAGCACATTTGATGGTGTATTTCAGCATTTCAGTTCAAGAGTTTCATATGATTTTACCTGATGGATTTTATTCTTATGATTTTATCTTGAGTTTAACTATTATGTAAATTTTAATGTGAAAGAAAGAAAACTTAGGTTGCAAGCACAAAGAAAAACCTTGCACAAAGTTGCAAACCAGGCTAAATAAATTGGACACCTTACTCAGGCTAATATATATGTTAAACACATACCCACGCTGATATTCTTAAAGGTCACAGATGATCTCAAGCTGCAAGTTACCTCTTAGATAAAAATGTTGATTATAGTGGAAGTGATTGTACGTGTGGTGGAAATTGCTCTTTTCTTTGAGAAGTGTCTCTTGCTGTCCCCTCTTTCCTGTTAATTACTGAGTGCTGGCAGGTGAAAAGCCTCTGCTGCAGCTGTGCAGTAGGTGACAAACTGTGATCTGCGGACTATAGGAGTGAAACCACCCTTATCTTGGGCATTCACACCCCTGCAAAATATGCAACATTTCTCCAAATGCACCCTTGGCAGGTTTTGTGGGCAGGTGAGCAGTGCCTGGGTCCCAGAGGACACTGATTTAGGCTCCTGCAGAAACCCAAATGTGAGAAGCAGTGATGCACTTACTGCATTTGCTGTAACTGCAGCTGCAAAGCCTCTGTCCTACAAAATACATCAAAGCTTTGGGAAAGCAGAATAAATATTGAATGTGGAAGTCATGTATAGTATATGCCAGACCTATTATTATGGGATTTTAACATTTTTTCTGCTTTTCATATCAGTGATTAATTATGAGCCCCACCTTTCATCCTAAAGGGGAAGTTATTAATTATTACAAATGAATCTTCTCAAAGTTACTTAGGGTAGGGCTGAAAGATTTATAATTACACACAGAAAGACTAAGAAGCATTCATATCTGGACATTGATTATTCTTTTGTAATGAGTTAAAAAAAAAAAAAAAGTAAAGCAAGCTACAGTTGGAAATAAATTTTTCAGTCCTCACCTGAAATTTAATGTCCTGATTTGAAGCCTAGCTGTTTGGGACCAGAAGATGGCTGTAATGTTAGACTATTTCCTATTTGGAGATGGGTCTTTTATGTGATATTTGAAATTGTTCCAGGGACATAATTTTTAGAAACAGAAAAGGATCCTTTGGTTGCCAGACAGAGTTCTAGACTATTTCATTTATCCATATGATCAAAGTACTCTTTCACTATAATAAAATATGAATGAAAATAGGCATTTTATGCAAACGGACCATACTTACATGGTTTTTTCACATGGCTTTTTGTACAAAGCTTCCAAGTTTTCCTATATCTGTGCTAAGCATTGGGAATTACAATGCATTTGTGCTTACTTGTTAATTGGGTGCTACAGACCGGTTTAAACACGGAAGGGCAAAGAAAGCAAAGTCTCTGTGAATAAAACAGAAGGAACTTCGAAGGTTCAAAATATTCCCCCAAAAAAAAGAGATAAAAACCAAACGAGATTAAATGCTGATGCCAAAAATTTGATATATTTTCCTTTAATAGTCAGAGAGGAAAAGAGGAAGAGAAAAGTAGAGAAAAGTTAGAAAAAGCTAAGGTTACTTTAAAAAGCACAGCATAGGTCACCACCACACTGTGCTACCTCTGTTGGTGCTGAACCACTGTCTGCCCCTCCCTGCAAGTTATTGCCAAATCTCCCTCCTGCAGGAACTCTGAGATGTAATGGATTTGTTAGGAACTCTTAACCTAGTGACATTTTTGCTATGAATAAACAGTGTAAGAGCTGATGGTTTGTGTGAAACAAATGTGTGGAAATGGCTGCAGAGGGTCTCAGGAGCAATTTAAACTTTTGTTTTTATACTTGCACAGAACAATGGAGAACTGACTTAAGTTAAATGAGGGAAAATTTGGTGTATATACATAGCCACCAAGCTACTTGAAACTAAAAGTGCTGTCTCATCTCACCTAAAAACCCAGATCCCATTTCTCCTAAAATAAATAGCAGAGTAGTTGTAAATACATTTAGGTTTCTGGTTTTGTTTAATTCCTTAGGAGAAATGCATAGGAAAACCAGACAGCCAGAACTAATTTAAGATGCCAAGTTTTTGCTTCTGTTCTACATGATTTTGCATTGTATTTTTTTTTAATTAAGAAATCGATGAAGGATACAGCCAATATGGTGTTTCTGTAAAAACAAAAATCTCATCTGTACAATAATTAGAATATAGATAGATGTTCCAGATGGTACACATGCAAAAGAAGGCTAGCTGCATAGCAGATGGTATTATGACCATACATAAAGCAACTGGATAATCATGGTAATATTGTGACATGTCATATTATATGACTAAATACTATATTTTCCTGAGGAAAAAAGGTAAAATCCTCAGTAAATTAAACCACACAAGGCAGATGTGGCACTTATCCAGGAGTTACAGTTCTAGTAGGAACTTAGAGGCCTTATTTCTTTAATTCATTCCCATTATGAAAAAGAGATAATTCTAATTTGAGTAAAATGTCCTTTACACTATTAATTTGAGCATAGGCAACTTTAAATTATTTAGATTACTTTGTATCTCCAAAATGTTGCCAATTCTTTTGCTTCCCCCAAGAATACTCAACTATTACAAGCAATTGTATTCCTAAGATATTTTTCTTTAAATGCAATAGACATTTATAAAAAATCCAGTGAAACATTGCAATATCTGGTAAAAGAGATGAAAAAAATCTGGTAAAGTTGGACAATGCCTATAATAAGACACAAGATCAATATGACAAGAAATTTCTCTTTTTTATATCAATAACATATTCCACAGCCTAGATATATTCCTAAATATGAAAGTGGCCAGCAGCATAAATAGGAAAAAATATTCATATGTTGGTACTGCAAAGAATTCATAGTTAATGGAATCCATTCTTTGGGTTTTTTTAACAGCATACCAGTTGTTTCACAAGCATTCATACAGAAATATTTATATATTTATCAATCTAGCTTTTTGATCTATGTTAGATCATTTTATCTATCGTTTCTCTATGCAGACATTTAAAGTTTTTTTCAAGATGGAAAATAAAATAATTTCAAAAGGGAGCAAAACTAAGCAATGCTGTTTGTTCCCTTTCTTTCTAAACGTTATTAAGAGGAGAGAAACTTCTTCCAGGATGTCTCCTATTTAATTTAGAGAGACATTATATTCTTATACAGAAAATACATGTATTTCTGTATTTCTGTATTTCTGAGAAACTAGCCCTTTATAGTGGGCATGGAACATGTTGCTGGTGTGGTATGAAGACATAATTTTAACTGTAAAATGTTTCCAGTCTAGGATTCAGCCCTAGCTGAATAGATTCTCCTGAGTGAAAAGCCAGATCACTTATTTCTTACTTGAATTATGTAATTCTGTTCTGGGATTTTCAGTGAAAAGTGACTGCTTTTTATTATTAGTGCAGAAGAATCAAGTTGTAAAAGAAAAAAACTTAGTTTACACTAAATGTGGGTTTGGTTGTAATGGAAGGACGTGACAGCTGCTGTAGGAAAACATTTCCATGTTTATTTGACATTCCCCAATACCTAATTGATTCATAACCCTGCAAAGTTGTAAGCTATATTTGGCAGCTATCAAAAAAAACCAAACCAAAACCAAACAAAAACCAAAGAAAAATCAAAAACAAACCAACAAAACACACACAAAAGAACCTCCCACAAACAAACAAAACCCCTCCAAAATTTAAATCAACTAAACAAGTATAAAAGCCCCAAACCAACCAACTTCTGCTGCCTCCATAAACTCTCAGAATAAATAGATAATGTCAGATCTTCAGGCACAGATACATCATCCAGTCTGATGTCCATATATCACTCATACACTGATTAGAGCACTTCCATTGATGAAAGCAACTTGGCTGGATAAAGCCTGTGCTCCAAAAGAATGTGCAGTTGTGAACTAAAGGCCTTTGGGACCATGAGAAATAGCTGCTGTCTTAACTCATTCTGATAACATTTATTACAAGTCTAATTAAAAAAAAAGTCAGATTTCTCATTTGAATTGTGTACTTGTTTTTGCTCTACCTTTCCTCACTTCATTTGCTTTCTGTGCTGTCTTCTAAGGATAATTGCATGCAGTACAGAAGTCACCTGTCTTGTTTTTGAAGCTGAAAAGAAGCTGTGTTTCTAGTGTTACTCATTGTTAAGAATTATCTCCTCATCTCAACCCCTTATTTCTACACTCCTGATCTTCATTTCAGTGGCCTGGTTCACAAATTGATTCATCTCACTTTGCATGACTCTTTCTATCCCCAGTTATCTTTCTCCTGGTTTCTGGCATTTACCGATGTTTTCAGGAGTTATTCTTCATCCTGCCTTGATGAGTGCTGTGGTCTAATATTGATCTGTGGGGAAGGCTCTTAAACTGCACCCAGCCCTGGGAAATGGCTTTTTGTTCACGGTGGGTTTTTTCAGCATCCAGATCCATTGCCTTTGTGGCTACGTCTGCTATACTTCGTAGAACTTAAAAGAGATGCACAGATAGAATATCTTCAGTCATAGTTCCTCTAGTTTTGCACTGTCAGAGCATGGTTTTAAAAGATGAGTCTCACTTAACAAGTGGAAATAGTTCAGCATAGTTTTTAACCTCCGCTGCTTTTACATTCAAATATGTTGTGTCCAAGGCACCTGGTGTGAGTTTTCCAGAAGAGTTTTCCAAAGTCTGTGTTTGCCAAAGGAAACAAATAACAGAACATATAAACAGCTCTGCTTGTTAATCCTAAAGTTTCCTTTGCACAAAAAGATAATGATTCTTAAATTTTCACTACAATACCTATTATTAGTAACTTTTCAAGTTGTCATGCTTGCAAGTTGGCATGATATATTTTATTTTGATGTCCTAATGAATCTGCCTATTATAATTTTTGAGGAACCTGGGCCTCCAGTGACTTGCCTGCAGAAATGCTTGTAGTATTATAACTGCTTGTAACCTGCTGATTCCTTGTCTTGTAGTCCACAGTTGATGAAGATGTAACCTACACAGGCATTTAAATTTCTATGGAACACTGCTGATATTTTGAATCAGTAGGAGATTAAAAAAATATGATTTTTCAGCTATGAGACCGAAGCTAAAATGGGAACCATTTGCTACGTGACAGAGGCAGTGACCATCAATGCAATGAGAGGGGAATGAGAACAACCACCAGGGAATAACCATGTTTCTTTCCTTGCTGTATTTCTCCCACTGTCTAGCATAAAGATCGTTTGCTTTGGACACAGGATAAAATTCTTGAAATCTGTAGAAGGACAAAGATACCTCTCTAGATGAATTACACCTCCAGGATTATGCCTCAGCTCTGCTGGGTTCATGATGTAAACACCTGCATACTGTAGCCAAAAAAACATAACATTGAAGAAGCATTGCTGTGAATTGAATAGGTTATTTTAAGTCAGGGAAAGAATAAACAAAACATAATTAGTGAAGACTAAGTGAGAATGGATCATGAAAGAACAGCAATGAAAAAACGTGACCAAATATTTCTCAGTTAATATTAGACAAATACATGGACTTGCCCATCACCTGTAGATAAA
>VYZT01044967.1:57979-83989 GCA_013400735.1 Pomatostomus ruficeps
TTGCAAAGGGTTCTAGAAACTCTGCTGAAAACTGAGTCTGTTCATCTATGGTGTCGTTTTGCCACATGCCAGCAGCTGTTTGGGGACATCTGAGGCCCTGACCCAGAGGGAACTCTGCAGGGAGCATGCCTGGTGCCTCTCCCTGGGGTTGTGCTGAGGATGTCCTTCCCTCTGGGACAAGGGCTGTCCTTGAGACACAGTCACCAAGCAATGGAGCTGTGAGAGGAGAGAAGCAGACTGCGTGTTACTGGTCTGAAAGAGCAGAATGTTGATGGGATTTTAGAGAGATTGAGGAAAGCAGAGCCTAAAGCCCCTTGTGGGTGGAATGTACTGCTGTGGCTGTGCACAGAGGACTGCCATGATGAGGAAGATGGGAATGTATGGCTTTGGGAGCAGAGCTGCACTTACAGACCAGGCCAGGTTGGATGGGGCTTTGAGCAACCTGGTCTGGTGGAAGGTGTCCCTACTCATGGCAGGGGGTTGGAAATAAATGATCTTTAATGTCCCTTCCAACCCTTAACATTCCATAAGTCTGATTAAGCTGTGCTTTTCTCTGCCTTCTTTTTGCTGCCCTTCATGTCCCTCTGTCCTAACTCCACCTGAGCTCTGGTTTGCCTAACCCGGTCCATTCACACCCAGATAATGCGCCTACAATTCTCCTGGGTAGCCTGTCCCCTCTTTCACCACCTGTGCACTTCCCTTCATCCATGGAGGCTTTCTGCCCACTTCTCTGAGTGACCTGCTCCAGTGCCTCACCACCTTCATAGTGGAGAATTTCTCCCTAATATCTAAGCTAAACCTGCCCTCTTTCAGCTTAAAGCCATTTCCCCTTGTTCTATCTCTATCTACCCTTATAAAAAATCCTTTTTTGGCTTTCTTGTAGGTCCCCTTCAGGCTCATGGATGTATTACAGGCCACTCTGGTTTCGTTTCCTGTTCTTCCTGAGCTGGTGTCCTGGGCAGCCCCTGGGCATTACTCATTACCATGATTTTTCTGTCTGTTGGCAGAATTTGCCACTGCCACCATCTTGCCATGCTTAGGTACAGTGAGATTGTATGGATTCACCCAGGGAAAATTGTGACTTAAGTGTATTTACATAGCGTGATGAGATTTTGGGCTGTGTAGGCAGGGACAGAGCAATGGATGCTGGTTTACCTTGACATCAACTTGTTAAATATTCATTTTATTACAGACATTTTCTGTGACAAAAGTTGCTGTTTCACTTGCTGTGGGGTTTTTTGTTTTTGTTTGTTTGGGTTTTTGGGGGGGGTTTTGTGTGTGTGTGTGGCTATGCAGAGTGTACACAAGAAGATAGAGAGAGAAAATAATTGGTTAATTTTAGTTCTTGTAGCTATCTCTGTTAATTAGAAGTAACATAATCGGATTACGTTAGATGAACCTGAGTGTTGACTGATGGTAGATATGTGCAATAGTATGACTTCCCTTTCTAAAGAAAAATGTTCTGACAAAAATTTTGTGGGTGGATTATTTTGTTCCCCTTTCTTTGCTGGGGAAATGGAGTTTTGTACTGATGGTGTGAGAGCATAAGGAAAACTGTAGTAATAACATCTGCAACATTCTCAAATGCTTTTCACTGCACTCTGAAGGAAGACCTTGAGGTATTGTGCGGGACAACAATGCAGCAAATAACATGAAGGGCAGAGTTATGTGCACTGTAATTTCTGACTTAATTCCAGACAGCTGTATTATGGTAAATTAAAAATGTGAGCAGTGTGTTTTGCCTTTGTCACTGCTGAAGCTTCAATGTGATTCTCTGAAGACAATAAACAACCTTAACTTTTTTGTGTCTATTTAGTCCCTATGAGAAAGAGGCTAGCATCACAAAACTCCACTCCGTGCCTTAGGGTTTGTTTCTTTGGATGTATTTTATTGTTTGAAAACCTTTATGAAACTCCTGATTCTCTAGGCATTGTTATGACAGTGGGGTTTTTTTTCAATCTAAATTTTCTACCAATGATCATGAATACAGATTCTCATCTACACTCACTTGATATATTTGCGTAATCTAATGCATGAGACAAAATGTAAAAATAATTGTGATCCATGGGAGATCCAGTACATTAAAAGTGCTTTCATTTGCATCTTGGCTATCTCCATTATTGTAGCTAGTCCAGATCTGAGCCAGAAAAAAAACCAAACCCAAAACCAACAAAATAAAAAGAGACTTCAAATTTTCTACTAGGGTAGCTGGCGTTTTCAATGTCTTAGCTATTTTAAGTAAGAGTGATTATGTGAAATTATAAACTTCTGGGAACATTGTGCTCTTGAATGATTCCTAGATGTCTACTTTAGGCAATGGCTAAGGAAGGAAAAAAAAAAAAAGCCTTCTCAGGATTTTGTGTTATAAGTCACTAAAGAGTCTGGTGTTTGCCCTGTGGACTCCTTACTGTCCCCCAGAGTTCTCACTTTAATTTCAAAAGATGTAATTTCTAAATAGATTTATTTCAAGAACAGGCAGGGGGATAAGGAGGAAAAGAAAGGTAATTTGCAACTTAAGACCTATACAAGATAAAGGCAAGCTTTTCTTTTCCCATACTTATCCTATGGTATTTTACAGAAATAATTTTGGGTGCTAATGTGTGGGAATAGAAAGGCTGTGAGGACACCTCAGGACTGGAGTACTTTGACTGTCATGCAGAGATGATCATGTCAGTGACAAATTTCAGATCTTTGTATCTGAACAACCTGGTCCGTGATCTCTGTTATGTACTGAGATCCTGCACTCTTCATCAATTTCCATAGTTAATGGAAGAGACTCCCATGTTGACACACTAGAGCTCTTTTTCCTCACTTAAAAACAAAGGTTGTTGTAAGAAAATTAAGATTGTTGTCAGAATTTTCTATCTCTTGGCATCCTTCCTCTCAAGGTGGCCCTGTCTACTTAATTCAGCAGCTGAATGGGAGCCCCTTGAACCTCTATAGTTAGCAAAATACAGCCACTGTACCTTCTAATGAGGGAGTTTTGTGATGTGATGCTCATCGTAACAAGGGGCTGGGCCTGATGTCCCAAAAAATGACCTTGCTCTGAACCTTAAAAATTCTGTCATACATGATCTTCATAAAAAGATCGTTAAACTATCATTTTGAAAATATTTCTTGTGGAAACAAGTATTTATTTTGAAAGAGTGTGGGATAAATCAGATTTTAGTCTGTCTATATTTATTTCACCTGTAGAGGCTGCCTCCAGCATTTAATTCATAATTAGGATTATATGAGCCTAAGTTCACCTGAGAGATGTTTACATTCCTGTTAATTCACTTTGGTTCAGTCTTTACTGTCTACTGCACAAAGAAATCCAAATTGAGGGTGAATCTACTACAGAGCTAGCAATGTAACTGAAGCTGAACCATAGCAGAAGATGTCTCTTGAAGCTGAAGGGGAATAATTAATGGATTTTATTCCTGAAAATGGGACTTTTATTCAATGTTATTACATTTTTACCAGTGACTGCTTTCCTTTCCTCATTGCAGAATACTCTTAGCTTGTGGCTTGCAGAGAACACTGTCAAATACAACATTTTCTCAACTAATTTATTTATTGACGTGTTTTGATGTCAGGCTGGGCGTTGTGGATGTGACTCAATAAAACTCTCTGTCTGGATTGTAAGAGTGGGAGGTTTAATCTCTTTTAGATACTGGTGGACTGAGAAGCTGTGCTTCTCACTCCACCAGCTTTGCTTTCTTTCCCACCTCGCTTTCTACTCATATCAATCTCATAGCAGAGGCATCATGATGCCTAAAAAAAAAGAATTATTGGTTGCATTAAAATTTGCAGTGCAAATAGCAGAATATAAAATTAAGATAACCCTCCAGAGAGAGTCGTATCCCCAAGCTTCCTAATTACTCTGACTATGAAGATATCTCCTCCAGCAGTTTCCTCTGGCTCAAAGGGGTCATGGGGGAATTAGCTACTGCTATTTTTAAAAGTCAGCAATTACAATCTCCATCTACATAATCATGAATTACATCATCAGTATGCTGCCTGCTGCCCACACAAGAGCGTTTTCCAACCCAGGTGATATAATAGCTGTAGTAAAAGAAACTTCAAATCAAAAAGGGTCACAGGAGCTTAAACCTGTGGCTGCTTATAGCACATTAAAATCTCTGACTCTGTCAGACTTGCTGCACCTGGCATTCCAATTTGACCTTTTTTTTTTTTTTAATCATATTTCTCAACTTCGGTTTCATATAACTTAATGCCATAGTAAACCTTTACAGAACATGCCACCACTTGTAATTTCTGGGAGTTATTATTAAGTACATGATTTCAGGGATTTCTGTTGGAAGTTGTATTCATTTTCTCTTCTGACTTCTCTAAAATATATGTGCTTTATAATTTGGTTTGGCATTTCACTGCCAAGAATTTTCTTCTACTGTTGGTGATCTGACAGTATCTTATGATTTGTTTGCTCAAATGTAAAACCTGTAAAACTACCTATAAGGTATTCTACTAATGTAGCATAATAATATAAACAAAAGGTATCTTGGAATGTGTCTGAGATTTATTTCTTGTTTAAGATTTTCATCATGTCTTATATTTTCCCTAGTTTGATTTAAAGAAAATAGTTTATTTGGAGAAAAACAAACAAGTCCTTATATTGTATTCATAGCCATACTGCTGTTTTGTCTGGTTTTCCTTTCAGTATTTTGAATCTTTATTCATAGTATACTTAAGATGCACAGTCTATTTAATATTTGCATTGCTTACAGTCCACTAAACAGAAAACAAGCTTGTAAGGTTTTTCTTCTTTTGACACCTTCACAGGGTTCAGTTGCTCATAAGCAGAGTTTGAAGTGAACAGTAAAAGTTAGACAGTTCAGTATCTCTACTTAGCAAATTCTTATAGTGAAATAAATCAACAGTGCAAATATATGGACTGACTGTTAAACACAAGATAAAGCCATGAACTGCTCTAGGAAATTCTTAGGATGGAGATTTTTCTTTTTCTTCCCTCTCTCCCCACCAGTAATATGATATTTTCTTATCAAGTATTCCCTGACCTCATACAGTATGTTCTTTGTTTTAATACAGATCTTTATATCTTAACCCTAAAGCAAATAAGCAAACAAAACCCAAGCAAGCTACCCCCGAACACACAACACATTCATCCATTCAACCCTGACAGAGTTAAATCTGGCCAGGAGTGTCAAGGGCAACCAGAAAAGCTCCTATGGGCATGTCAGTGGTGAAAAGAAGAACGGCAAAAACGTGGGCCCTCTTTGTAAGGACACAGGAGACCTGGTGACTTGGGATTTGCAGAAAGCTGAGCTGCTTGATGCACTTTTGTGCTCCCTTCTCCTCTGCCAGGTGCTCCAAGCACACTACCCAGAGCACAGGAGACAAAGGCAGGGGCTGGGAGAAGAAAGAAGCACCCGCGGTGGGAGAAGATCAGGTTCAAGGCCATCTAAGGGTCTTGAAGGTGCCCCAGTCCATAGGACCTGAGGAGATGCATCTGCAGGTCCTGAGGGAATGGTCAGAGTGGCCAAGCTACTTCCTACCCTATTTGAGAAGTTGTGTCAGGTGAAATTCCCACTGACTGGAAAAAACATCCCTTGTCTGCTGTTTTCATCCAGCATTTCCTCACTTCTTTAATGACACACCTGCAGAAATGGCCTTCAAAGTATAAAAACTGGAATCATATTTATTCCATTAACAGCAAAAATATAATCCCCAACTAGAGCTGACAAATAATTCCTTGAGTGGCTTTTGTTCATGCACCCCCTACTTCTTTTTGGAATAGTTTTCTGTGGAAACTCCAATGGATATACTTTTAATTTGACATTTGAAATGCATACCTTGTAGATTTCCCTTTTCTCAGTATTCAGGCAAACTTTGTTTTGTGGAATATGTCTGTGATTTTTATATTTTACTTGCTAGAATATTAATGAATATGCATATGCACACGTTAGTGTATAAACATTCTTGTCATGGTTAGACTGGCTTGAGAAGTGATAATGGGGAAAACAGTAAGAAAATAACCTGAAAACTTCTTAATTAATAGATTTCTGATTTATCAAGATCACATTTTCATGCTTTTTTGTTTCCTGTGGTTTTCTTCTGCTGATTGAACTAAGAGCATTCACGCAAGTTAATATCCCATGTAACTTGAAGGACATATCATTACTAATAAGTAACACACCAAGAGCCTTATTTTTATGGAGCAGGCACAGAAGATTTTAGAAATTCAGCTGCAAATGTCTGGATAACTTTATCAACTATTTATCAGTTTAGCACAGACATTCTTACTGAAGCCCACTAAAATGGGAAATGGCATAGATGCTGCACCCTCAGCTCTTCAGGAAGGATCAGACTATCTTTCACTGTGAATTTGCGAAAAAAATTCATCATTTTTTCACCTTTACAATATGAGGAGACACAGCTTCTTTAGATTGTACTCTAGATGAGCAGCTGAAAGAAGCAGGGCTTTATTAAGGCAGAACTTAAACTTGAGAATGAGTCAAGTTTCCTTGATTTTATTTCCCTTTTTGGTGAATGACCTTCAGCGTCGTTCAAAGGGGAGCATAAGTTTCTCACTCCTACTACAAGGGAAGGAAATTATAGAAACCAGACTTTTTGGCTGAGGCTCAAGAGATGGCAATGCTTGAGGCAATAAAAAGATCTGAAACAAGATTATGAGAGTTAGCTGCCACATGCAGCTGGGCCATGTGTCTGCTTGAGCCAGACCCCAAACTTTTATTGTCTCCGTAATGGACTCAGTTGAAAGTTATCCAAGAACTGGGTTTGGTCATTTCTGGATTCCTATTGCTCCTGCTTTGTCTGCTGTGCCATAAATTGTGTGATGTCTGCTACTCTCAGCTTGTGCTAATTATAGACAACTAGCCTCCATAGGTTAAAAAAAAGTTTTTGTTTAAAACAAAAGAAAAAAAAGAAGGAGGGCGGGGGGAACAGGAGGCGTGAACAGATGGTTCTTGGTCAGTAGGTAAATCAACAGCATTTGTCTGTTTAAAGAGGAATGTGGGATTTGTAGTAGAGACAATGTAATGGCTTTCTAATATTTTTTATTGAAATATGATTTTATTTTCTCTCTTTATTGCTCAGATGGTATAGACACAGCTATTGTTTCAACAAAGCACTTGCTGCAGGATCGATTAGTTTAACTGTCATGAACTGTTGAAATTCTGGTAAATAACTATGAGCCATATTTTGGTTTATGATTTGGTATCCCGGAATAGTTCCTGTTAATAAAGTGTGTAAAATCAGAGGTGTTTGATGTCCTAGATGGCATGCAAATTACTTCTGAACTTCAGGAATCATAGCTAGTCACAACAAGATGTATTTTTACCCCTGGAAAATTTCCGTGTAATACATATTTCATTCCAGAATGTATATTAGTAAACTGCCTGCTGTACATCTGACATCCTAAGAGTCAAGCCTATAGTAAAGAGGTTAAATTTTTGCTTTTCCTTCCTTTCTTTGCTTCAAAATATTAATGTAGCAAAAACACTGAATGTACTTTTGAGGAATTTGGCATAAGCATTTTTGAATTTTCCTGGGTGTAAAGGTTTTATGTGGTTTTTTGGTTTTTTTTTATGGGGCTTTTGTTTTTCTTTTGGGTTTTTTTGATGTTTTTTTTTTCCTGCTTTCTTGGGTTTTTTTGTTGTTGAAGTTTTTTGGGGGGTAGGAAATTGCTGTTTTGTTTTTCTTTGCGTGTTTTCTTCAGCTGTGCTTCTCCTTCATGCAACTCATATACAGAACACTTTTCTAGTGGTGACCAGGCAAACACCTTTCTCCTAATTCCCTGTTTAAGCACATTACAGTTTTGAGACATGGACTAAAAATGGGCTAAAAAACCCCACTTTGGGATAACTTTTTTACACAAAAAGTAGTTAGTCTGTGACCTTTTCTTTAACTATACTTCAGCCTGCCTCTAAAAGATACCACGACTGTTCCTACCATGGAGTGATTGCAATGGGCTGAACATGTGAGTTCCACCTGTGTGGTTGCAGGATTTGTGACTTCTGTAGCTGAGGAACCTTAAAGGCAGGTGTGGAAAAGGGTAGCTCAAGGTGTAGAGGCAGAAAACATCAAAAGTAAGCGAGAAAAACATCACAGCAGAATGCAGCCCTCGTGATCTTGAGAAAGTGGAACAGCCTTGGCTTGAGCACTGCATAAAAATCATGCCCTGTTTAGAATCAGGGCTCATGGTGCCTGAAGGTTTTTCAGTGTTTCAGCATTGCAGCCAACTATCTGGGAGAAACTCCAGAAATCACCTTGCTGGGAAATCAAAAACATCTCAAACAATCTTGAGAAAATGTTTTCCTGACATTTCCACAAACCCCTTATTTGATTTTTGCTTGCGTGCTCACGATTTGAAATGTGTCAGGTACAATTAAAAGATGTTTCTGGAGAAATGAGACAGTTGGCTGATCCGTGTAATAAATTTTCAAACCAAAATAAATATTTAAGAGGATTTGTAACATATAATTTGGTAATTGTTTGAAATAAATATCATGTATTGACAGAAATTAGGGGTTTTTTGTAAGGAAGAAGCATGTGGAAATAGTAAAGCACTTAAAAACTCCTTTACTTCTAAAGTTAGAAATTACCTTACTGAAACTTGTCATTTTTTGACCACCTAATTTTGGCCAACAAGGACTCTCGCTTTTCACCTGTTCATTTTCTGGTTTTGAAAAAGGATGTGGAATGTGAACCCAAAAGGTGGGAGAAGTTGGAGACAGGAATTTTCTTGAAAAACCTGTCACTCTAATTATAATGTTTAACCAGAAAGAAATTTTCTTAGGAATGTCAGATGCTTAAAATATTAAGAAGAAGAAAATAAAAATCTTATTTGAGTTTGAATAGGAATAGTATCCCTTAAAATGTGTGTTTACAAGATATATTTTTGGGAAAGAGTGAATGAGAGATCTTTCCTTTTGGAGGCAAGATACTTTTTTATTTCCCCTTCATTTTTTCCCATTAAATTTAACTTTAAAGATGTGAAGAATTGGTTTTATCTGGCTGACTTTCCAGTAGACAATAAAATCTCTGAGTTGGAGGCATTTTTTATGAATACATATAGTGCCTCTAATGCTAGAGTTCTGCTCTGACCAGACTGCTACAGGAATTCCTTCAGCAAGATTTCAGTGAAACAGTGTTCAATGAAACAGTTAAGATTAGATACTTTTTATGTTTATATATATATATCCTGACATATTCTACCTGCAAATTATGAAATATTAATTAACTATGTAAAGAGAGGAAAAACAATACAGAATGGAAATATTCTATTATTTACATGTTGTATTAAGATATTCCTCCTTTTCAGGCAATCATAAAAGAGAAGGCAGAATTTCAGAATTATTTTTTATTATTATCTCTTTGGCATAAAGTAAGTAAATGACTGCTGATTGAAATTGTTGTTGTGTTTCTAAGTAAGAGTTTAGGGCCTTTTCATTTTTTCAGTTGGACTGTTACACCAATTATGACAGGTAAATCTTAATAATTTGGTTCTATTCCTCCTCCTCTCGCCTCCCATCCTTGTAAGAGGAAAAATTACCTGAGCTGGAACAAGAAAAAATTCTTGATATGAGAATTTTATGCTAACAGAATCTTGCATTAACCTTCATTGTTTTCAGTCCCATATATCCATTCTAATATACCTGTGTGATAATGATATCATGGAATGAAACAACTGAACTGGTCATACAGCTGGGTTTTTGTGGTGGTTTTTTTGTTAGTTTTTTTTTAACTTTCCTCTATGGGAGTGAGGTACTTGGAGCATGTAGGATCAGCCAAGATCAGAATGTGGTTTTTGATCACTCAGGGAAACCTACCGTAAGACAAATTTTGGACAGTGTCTTTTGCCCTGAAAATTGTTGATGAGTTTAGCAGCAGACTCCAATTTTAAGCCAAGATAAAATTTAAAATACTTCCCAATTTTTTTTTTAACCTTGTTGTTGCTCATAATAAAATTAAATACCAAAATAAAGTTAAGACTTAAAATTTCTGACAAATTTTCTGTATTATATCTACACTAAAATACGTGTATTAAAAAAGAACGCAGCTTATATAATTAAAAGTAAAACCTGCTGCCATGTATGGAGAGATGAAAAATGCAAAGGGGAAAAACAGAGTAGGAATATTAATATTAATATAATAATACTAAGGCACAAAGCATAGAGGGAGTGTTGGGACCTTTGTAAGATCTGTTCTTTATGTGGTCCAAAAACCAAGGACTCAGTATTCCCAGAGATATTCTGTCATAATATTTAATATGCAAGACACAAGAGCTCATTAGTAGAGCTCAAAACTCTATCAAATTACCTTTAGTAAACAACCTCAGAAAGACTCTTCATCTCTCACACTTTGAAGGCACACTGGGTGGGGGGAATAGGGGGAGAAGAGCACAAAGGTCTCAAAAGCTTTAGTTTTAATTAGTCCAAAGAGCAACCTTCCCGTTGCAATGTTATTGGCTATCATGGCAATCTTATTAAATAAATTACTTTAAGTTATTTCCCATGACAAGCCTCTGATAAAGCAGGATGTTAAATATTTGTTGCCCATTGCAGCCAGCTCTGTTGTGGCTAAACTGTAGAGGGAATGGAATAAGTTCAAGTACTTGAGCTCCACATGCTCAGGCAGAGATCAGATTTTTACAAGGATTTTAAGGCACAGCAGATGATAACAGACACTCCCGACTATTTATTAATCTTTAAAATGCAAGCTTTTGCCTTTGCTGCAGTGTGCAACATCCTGATATGGTGTGTGTGGCCTCAATGTGAGCTCTGTAAGCCTTATACAGAACTGTAATTTCCTCTAGAGCAGCTCATGTGAGGTGACACAGACTAAACACGTGCAAGTTTCGATGGCACTGGGCGTCATTTGCTTCAGCATTTCTAACAGGCAAGCCCCAGTGGTTTAGAAGGTTATTCAGCTGATTGACACCACTTTCAGCCACTGTGTCTCTATTTGCCTTTGTAACACTTGTGCTAATTCCTGTATTTAAGATGAGTTTTTCTGTGAGATTTGCTTGGAACTTCTCTTTTCCAGCCAAAGTGATGATGAATGTGCCCATATTGTGCAGTGGAAGTACAGAAAACTTTCTGACCTGAGCTAGTGCATTTTTATAAATATACCCAAGACTAGGGTGGATTGTAGACTTACCCCATTGGTAAGCAATGGCACTATTTCTTATAATGCTTTTTATTCCTTTCAGTTAAAATAGTGTGCAGTCACCACACACGCACACAAAACAACAAAAAAAAGACCCAATGCTGGTACTTTTCTGTTCCATTTTGGTAATGCTGAAGCTGCTGGGCTTCTAGGATGTAATGAAACCTGTGAGATTCTCAAGGCTTGTCACCGAGGTACCTCAAGTTAGATTCACCAACATAGGAGCACCCCAAAACAGAGTTAACTAATTTCTCTATATCTTCCTTCCTGTCAGTAACCCATTGTGTGAAAAGAAACGCTTAACTCGTGCACAGTATCAGCTAAGCTTTGTCGTTTAAACCTGCAGCTGCCCTCAGTCCCCACCGAAGGTTCCAGGGAATGAGGATGATTGGAACTTGGCCCCTGCTGTTCCTCTGGCAGCTTGTACTGTCCCACAGTGTCCATGGCTGAATAATTTCTGCAGTGATTTCCTGCAGTGACTTCTTGCTGTAGAAACATCTGAGCTATTGCTGAGGAATCTCAATCAACAGGTTTTTCTTTTCCTCCTAAATGGTTTTTTTCTTCTTTCCTGTCAAAGCCCAGAACCATGGGGATACATTTAATGCAATTAAAATTTGTTTTAATCAAGCAATAACATTTTTATACTCTTTCAATAATTTAAGCTGCAATATATAGGATCGAGCTGAGATGCTGAAATAATTATTCATGTATATATATATTTGATTGGGGAGTGAGATTAGAATGGCAACAGGAATGTGGAGAGGTAAATTAAGGACTTTTAATCCTTTTCTTTCCTGCAATGGGTAGAGAAGAACCATCTGAATTTTAACAAAGGTAAAGACAGGGTCCTGCAGCTGGGGAGGAATAACCCCAGGCACCAGCACAGGCTGGGGCTAAGCTGCGGTGGCCAAGAAGGCCGGGGTTGCCAGCAAGGGTCCTGCTGGACATCAAGCTGTCCCTGAACCAGCAGAGTGTCCTGGTGGCCAAGAAGGCCGAAGTGTCCTGGGGTGCTTCAGGAAGGACATTGCCAGCAGGTTGAGGGAGATGATCCTGTCCCTCTGCCCAGCCCTGGTGAGGCACATCTGGAGTGCTGTGTCCAGTTCTGGCTTTCTCAAAGAGAGACACAGAGCTCCTGGAGCAGCTCCAGTGGAGGGCAGCAAAGATGGTGAAGGGATTTTTGTGAGGAAAATCTGTGGGAGCTGGGCATGTTCAGCCTCGAGAAGAGATGCGTGAGAAGGGACCTTATCAATGTCTGTCCGTGTCTGAAGGGAGAGTGCCAAGGGGATGGTGGTGTTGCAGACAGTGCCAAGCAATAAGGCAGGATGTAATGGGCAGAAACTGATGCAAAGGATGTTCCACCTGAGCCTGAGGAAGGACGCCATAATTCTGGTGACAACACAGTGGAACAGGTTGCCCAGAGAGGGTCTGGAGTCTCCCTCACTGGAGATATCCCACACAATCCTGTGCCACGTGCTCTGGGACGGCCCTGCCTTAGCAGGGAGGGTGGACCAGCTGACCCACTGTGATCCCTTCCAACCTGACCCATTCTGGGATTCTGTGCTGTCCTGTGCTTGTAAAGGTAAACAGGTGACAGAATTAAGCAAGGGAAATGATAAGACACTAGATTTCTAACTGTTTTTTCATAGTTTGTAGTCTTGCTGTTATGCTTTTCCTGTAGGATTGTCTCAGGCTGCATCCTCTGATCTGTGCCATTCCTTGAAGCTCAAAACGACTGCTGAAATGTTTCCGGATGCTTCTGCACTATTTTAAGAGCAGCTTATTATTCTTATTCCTTCATTGAAATAATATTCTATCGCTTCAAATTATTCCTGCTCCTCCTTCTGCTATTTATCTTTAGGTATAATGTTAATGATGATCCTTTCCTGATTCTTTATTGCCTTTTGACTTCCTATTTTTTTTTAATTATTTTAATTTAGAGTCTTAGCAACTGTTCTAAACAAGACAATGTTGAAGTACAAATAGAACCTGCAAATATGTTGCTAATCTTAACTGAAGTTAAATATCTGGGCAGATACCTTAGTTATAAGAACAGAATTTGTTTGATAACTTGGCAGGGGAGGAGAGAGAAAAATGAAAGTGAATAATATAGGCTTGAGGAAAGCTGTGGAAGAGCAGCAAATACACAGAGAGGTTTTACTAAGCAGCTAATGCCATGGGTTGATTACAGTTTGGGAATGAAGAGAAGCAGGGCGAGCACTGCAGCCATTAGAGGAAGTTTGAAGCTAACAATTAGTGCCCACAGAGGAAAGGAAACCTCTGTATTATGTGGCAAGCTGGTTATGCCTGTTGTGGTAGGTGTCTGTCTGATGGAATATGCCTTCAGGTCAACTGATTCCCCATTGCAGGGTGTCACAATTCTGCTCAAACCACAGGCATGTTTCTAAAGGTTATTGTAGAGAACTTACACATTCAACAGTTTTAACAACAGGGTTCAGTCCTTGCATTGTTCTGTTGGTATTTTCTGATCTATTTTCCCCTCAGTCACCTGCCTTGTTTTGAGTTTTGTTGTTTAAAATTTCCCTCCTCCTCCAGCTGCAGAAGCTGCAGTTTTCTTGTTTCTCTTCTGTATTGCCCTACTCTCCTGCATAAGCTTTGTTCACATGAGAGTAACGTTTGCCTCCATGAAATAGTTCTTCTGAGTCTCTCTTTTGCTGTTTGGAAACCTATTGCCTTACATCCCAAGCACGAAGCCATGTAAGCTATGAAGTCATTTTAAATATCAAGAAATCATTATTGGTTCCGTTTTTCAAAGAATGAATGTTGGGAGTGGGTGGTGATTAGGAGCCTTTGAGTAGCAGCTAGGACACTTGCTATTTATATCTATTTAAACACAGCTTTACTCTTTGAAGAGTCAGAATATTTTAGCAAGCCAGACAATCTTCTAATTACCACTTCTTCAGAAGCATTATAATGTCACCAGCATGTGATAATGGAGGGTTTTGTTTGATTGGTTAGTTGTAGTTTTTGGTTTATTTTGTATTTTGGATGGGTTTTTTGGTGTAAAAAAGGTGTTTCAAATGTGCAAACCAAGAGGTTCATAGTAGCTTAACAGTAGCTTAACTGTAGCTTAAATATGAGCATATCAGGTATTCCTAGATCATTCGAGAGTCTATACTCATCTTTTCTTAAAAAGCTCCATTTTGGGGGCAGGAAAAAAACAAAAACCCAGCATATTGAAAGTCACTGTAACACACAGGATATTTATTTTAGAAATTTGATTGATGATCTCTTGGTGACTTCACAAGGGAAACACTTCAGAATGTGGTGCTGCCAAAGTAGAGGAGGGGAGATAAACAAACTCTCTGAAACATTGCTGCTAATTCCTTCTTTTATCTGTCATATTCCATGATTTTCAGATAAGTAATCATATTAAGAAACAAATCCTACAGTCCTGAAGATGACAAGCTTTGTTATATGATAATGTTTTATATAGCAGGCTCCTAAACAAGATACTATGTTAGAAATGTTTGGTAAAAGAAAGGCTTTTCAGTCAAGTCCACCCCAAGTCTGGCAGGTTTCATTAGGCAATAGAACAAGGTTGAACAAAGAAAAGCAGACTGAAACCCTGATTCTTTTCAGATTCATCTCTAAAATGTCTTTTTAGCAGATCAAAGCCTCACAGTTGGATTAAACCTTTAACTCTTCCACTGCAATTCTCCCTAGATCTTAGAGATCACAGGTAGTTGATTACAAAACAACAGACACCTTCACTGCACTTCTACATCAAGCCACAGCACTCCATCATTTAAAAGCTGCCTTAAAACTGCTGCATTTAAAAACATATAATGGATTTAGGAAAAGGTCTGCTAAGGTTTGTTAGCCTTTTGTCAGACAGGCAGATACACATACAGGCTTTTAAACAGGAATGCATTGATATTTTCCCAATAAAGTTGGCAAACTGTCTTGAGATGCAGTGTATGTTCTTAACTTTAAAGCAAGGCTTATGGCTCTGAAGACTTTGCATATGTACTGCTGTGCTGTCAACTGCTTGAGGGAATTCGAGCTCCTACTCTGCAGCGTGTTGCTGCTGCTGGGAGAATACTGATGACTCCTGCCTGTGTAGTGAGATGTTTATGGCTTGCTCTTTAAGCCTCTCCATACTAAATATATGTAACTAAGTACTCACACACATCCCGTAACTTGGTTGGTGCTTCTCTCTTCCTTGTCTGATTTCTATTCATCTGTCTGTGTGCATATTGTTTAGGAGGGGAAGTAAACCACATTTTGAATAGTTTTCAAACTGTTTGAACTGATGAATGGCACATATTTAGTAATTAACATGTTGGTAAGAACATTGTATTGCTGTATTCAGGGTTCCTTGCCACTCTGGCCGCCAGGTTTATGAGTGTTAGATTATTTTGGTCTTTTCTGCCCATTCTGACAGTCACCCTTTTGGTGAAGCAGCACCTGGCAAAGCACTTTCCCTGATGGTAAATGGCCCTGGATTGGATAATCGTTCTTTCTTCCTCCTTCTGCCATTAATCCAGCTCTTCCTGCCTTTCCTCCCCAGCAGCTCAGGGTCCAGTGTGATGGTGGGAAGTTAGGTCATGTTTGTGACATACGGATGAGTGCTTAGAGATGCTCTGAGGAAGTGAGAACCAAAGCTGGAGCTTTGAGGAGACAGCTCCTTTAACCTACCTGAAAGGGTGCCCACAACAGGTTGTGAACCAGCTGTGAAAGGCTGGGCACTGAGGACAGCCCTTTATTAGGTAAAGCAATTAAAAAATGACAATTTATGCTGAATAAGTTATTGCTAGTATTTCCCAGATGAGTTAAGTTATTGGAGTAATAGCCTAATTAAAACATTTCCTGCTTCTTGCCTTTATTCTTGCATGTTTGGGACAGGTCTTCTGGGAACAGCATGAGGGAAACTTGCTTGGAAACATTTCCTTTCTGTGATTATGCAGTGATTTGATTGTAATGACATTGTTAAAACATGGGCTCCTGAAAAGACTGAATTCTGACTTGAATGTCTTCCAGTTCTGCACTGCCTTTTTTCTTCATTTTTGTAAACCCCCTACCTTTTCTGCTTTAAGATGATTTATGCTGTTCCTAACTAGCCTCCTATTTATGTAGCTTCTAATTAATAGCTATTGAGTGATTTCTCATATTTACCAGTGAGAAGAGTCTTTATTATAAAGGTGAAATAGTAGAAGGTGAAAGAGATAACGTGCAGGGTTAGGGTGATCTCAGCTTTTTGGTTGTTAGCCCATAACACCTATTTGCTCTGGAATGGTCCCATTCAGATGCTACGTCAGCAAGATCACACACCCTTAGAATGTGCTCAAAGACTGAGGTACCTGGGAAATACTGTTCTCACACTTACTCATCCATTTCGAAATGCTGGAGTTTTACTCTGTCTTCTCTTAAATGTTGACTTTTGCAGTAGGGTTGACCTATCCCTTCTTTCTCAGTCTTCAGAGACACGATAGCCGTCCTTTCATCAGAAAGCAAAGGAGGGGAGAGACTGCTCTGAGTCAGAGGTGAGGGGGCTCATCCCTCACTCCTGTGCTTCTTCCCTGGGTCACACAGCCTGTCCTAAGATGCTTCTCTTCCTCCAGCCCAGCTACTCCTTTCGTAGGTTAGTCATTTTTTTCCTCTGACGGTTTTGTTGCAGCAAGACAGAAGGAAAATGCTCACAAATGTAGTAGCTGTGTTGTTCCACTCCCAAGTCTTTGCCTTGAGATTTTTTTAAACCTTGGATTCTCTGAATTTTTGTGTGTGTCAGGTTTTTGAAAGCTGTAAAGAAAAACAGGATCGGACAGGACAGGATTTGACTAGAGCCAAGACTTCTCTTAAACAGGAAAATCACCTTATTAGGTGCAGAAATGAAAGTAAGTGATGTGACTAGTGCTAAATCAACTTCAGTATGACTTTCCTTTCCATGAGAAGGAAAACAAACTGCAGTCATAGGATAAAAACTATGCCATAAATCATCATAAGTGTGGATGAGGCACTTGAGGACATGATTTAATGGTGAAGATAGTGGTGGTGCTGGGTTGACAGTTGGGCATGATCTTAAAGGTCTTTTCTAACGTTAACTCTGTGATTCTGTATGAAAGCAGAATTTATTAAATTATTCTGCCTTTATCTGGTGCTGTAGGTGGGTAAACAGGTAGTTAGGAAACTAAACTGAATGGATATTTTCTTGGTAATTGTTATGCAATTCCACACTCATATTTCTGTGTCAGTTTTCTCATGCTTAGGATGATTTTCTGTGAAGATCTGATAACGTCAAGAACATGATACAGATTTTTAAGAGAGAGTGGGGAAGATAAGTACAGGCAACAAACACACAGAGAAATAAGTTACTATCTGTTCATTGCCAGTATTCTCTGATGATCTTCAAGTTGCAGGTGGTTGGTAGCTGACACATCTTTAGTTGCTACTTGTTCCATATCAACATTCTCTTGGGGAAGAAAACATGAAAACAAAGTATTTTTCAGTTAAACTTGTGCTAGCAAAGAATATTGGTTGTATGTAATGTAGGGCATCTCTGTTCCTCTCCCTTGTTGCTTCCTCTTTCATTTGTTTTCAGTAAATGAGAACAAGCTCTATCAAAGATGTCTTACATTTTGAAGGTAATCCCTTTGGAAATGAACAAATGAGACAGGCTTTCTTGGGAGACAAGGTTTTAAAAGCTTTTCCTCGGTCCTGTTTTCAAGCACAGTGCATTTTGAAGAATAAGATCAACGTTTTATCTTTCACCATTTGGCAAACACTGAGCTTCATCTTTTGTCCTCTGATTTCTGACAAGGTCTCAGGGTGAGTAACTGGGGTTTCTGTTTGTGCACACTCAGGTATAACGATGTTTTCTGCACAGTTCTGAGAACAAAAGACTGTTCTCCTTAATGGGAGTGGGGTTGCAAAGCTGCTCGGGTTAAATCCATATTAGGAGTGCAGAATGGCAAGCCTGTGCTGCTGCTGGCCAGTCACCGTGGGTAGCAGCTTCAGCAGTTTGCCAGACACCTCTCAGCAGCTGCTGGAGCAGTCTTGTCACATCCAAATCCTGTAACGAGTGCTGGTGTGGACCAGTGTGTTCCATCATTCACCAGTCAAATTAGTCAAGATGGATGTAACATTTAATTGGACAAAAAAAAAAAAAGAAAAAAAAACCAAACAAACAAAAAAAAACCCAGAAAAAACCCCAAACTTCCACAGCAGCCCCACCTCAAAGAAGTGATGTATTTTCCCACAAAAACAGTTTTCTAGAGAAATCTCTCCAACATTCCCTCCAACACCCAAAATCCCTCAAAACAGATGTTGAAATTCAGCGTGGCACTCTGATAACTCCCATATGCTCTTGGCTGGGAATCTGTGTACCAGGTTCTCTCTTCAATCTTTGAAGCACCAAAGTGCGATATCCTGCCCCACCTTTGGCGTTTCAGCATGGAGCCATCACTGAAAATAAAATCTTGCTGTGGAGTTTGACTCTTGTAACAGAAAGAAAACAAAGTCTGTGTAAGAATAGTATCTTGAAAATGAATAGTTGTATTTTGCAGTGTTTCTTTCTTGATGATGAAAGGCTGTTGGAAATTTACAGATTCCTCTAAACTAAGGAAAAAAATCATACAAATATTTACTTTAGTTAAAAAAAAAAATCACCCAAAAGCCTATAATTTTAGATACCAATCAAACCTTTTAGGAGTAAAAGAATGATATTTGCCTTCTTTCCGTACTTTCCCTCTTTCTTGCACTAGTTCACCAACATTGCAAAAGGCAGTAATGTAAAAGAACCCAAAGCTAACTACATGTTCGGTATTGTTTTGCTTGTTGTTGAATTAAGCCCTCCATTTTTGAATGAAGGAATTAATCAAATTTATTTCCTCAGCAATCACAGAATCTCACAGAGTGGGTCAGCTGGTCCAACCTCTCTGCTAGGTTATAAATCCTTCTCTCTTTGACTGGCACTTCTGCTCTGCTCAGAAGTGCCAGCCAAATACAATCAAATACTTTTTTCCCTGACATATTAAAAAAAATCCTGCAATCTTCAGAACAGGCCAAAAAACAATTCAGAGAATTTTGGAGAATTGCTTTTCAACAAACAGTTCATGATATTATCCATTTTTGAAGGTGGGTGCAAAAAAAGTCTTCATTTAAAAAATGTAGATATGTATACCTCAACAACTTTTTTTGTGCTTTAGTGGCTGTGGTTTTAGCTTTTTACCATAGGATCTATATCTCAGAAATTTTTTCATGTTGTTTTAATCAAAAATCTGGTAGATGGATTACAAAATGATTGGCTTGATTCAAGATACGGGCAAGTAATTCCTTAGAATTCCTCATTCATCCTCTTTTAAAATAAGAAGCTCATATCTGATATTCATGCTCTAATCCAGCACTATGAAAGAATGCAGCAAATTTTCCTGTGTTCTTTTGAACTTGCCACAGAGTGTGAACTGATGCCACAAGTGGTCTGATTTTTCTTAAATGTAGCTTTATTTCTCAGAGGTAAGATGCTTGAAAGTTTCAGCGTGCAGCCTGGAATACATTGCTGTGTGGCTTCTTCCTTTTAGTGTTTTCAGGAGCCTTGCTACAGCTGGCATGCATAGCAACTTCATCTCCTTGACCAACTTCTTAAAAAGGAACCATTAAGCAGCAGTTTCAGCTTGTCCCTAAAGTAATCACCAGTGAATTTATTAAATGACTTTTGATTTGTCAAGTAATGCTATTTGATGTTTTAGCGTTTCATAACAGCAGTAACTTTTGTGTAAATCGGGCACAATGTTTTCTTACCTTCGTGGTGTATTAAACGTAATTTTATTTGTTAAGGAATTATTTCTTTTTGTCATTTCTGGTTGTTTTTAAGTGCATATTCCGTACATCGACTTGAATAACAGCTCTGGAGTGACAACAGTTTGACTGAATGCTGCGAAAGCAGGTGGAATTTTTTTTTTTTTACACTTGTCCCCTTTTTTTCTGTGAAAGTGATCTGGAAGAAGTTTCGCCTAAGTGCTCCCAGCCCTAAACTGCAGAACAGAACAGTGTAAACTTAAACCCTGTTGTTAAGTTGCAGATAACAGGCCTAAAAGCTATTAGTGAATGTAAATATTTCTAGGCCTAACTTGTAAACTGGCAAAACTGGCATATTTGCAGAGCAGACATTTGCAAAATGGTCTAAACAGGAACTTCATATTGCAACTTTTTGTCATGGTGACTCTGAACATTAATCCTGATTGAGCTCCCAAGCCCTGCAGTTCCTTTTTCTTTTCCTTTCTTCCCTTCTGCTAGGGAGAGACTTTGCAGCTAGATGGGCACCCCTAACTGTGAGGAAGAGGAACATGGTAGGGGTTTATGCTGTGAAAGGTTTAAAAACTCACTCTGAGGCCTTACTGAGAGCAGAATAATTCTGTAGATTCACAGCCCGTGGCCAGACGTGTCACCTTTGTTTTCTTTCTGCCTTGTGATGACAAAAACTTGCCTTTCTCAGTGCTTTGGCTGTTTGGCTCATTCAGGAAGTTTCCCTTCTGGTGTAGAATTGTATTTAAGGAAGCCTTATTCAGTGTTTTTTACAGTGGGGCAGCAGGCTGGTGCAGAGGGAAGGTGGGCACCACTGTGAAGGACCACAATGTCATGTGGGAAATAAAGGGCCCATAAAAGGCTTCTGGAAGAGGAAAACCACTGCTGGCAGAGTTGCTCTAAGTGCATGACTGGGCTGTCGTTCTGGTTTTCAGGTTGTGTAAAAACAACGCATAACACTTTGTCAGATATGTCAGCCTTCCATCAGCCACAGGTGTATTTCTGTAGTTCTTTCCTCCTTTCGCTAGTGCCTCTGTCTCTCTCCTTCAGCTGAATTTGTCTGTGGGTTTTAGTATTAGCTTGAAAGAAACACTGACCAGTCTGTCACCCACCTTCTCTTGCTTGGCCTAAAGGGTGTGGACGTGGGCATTGTGCATCTGTGTTTGTGTTGGGTCTGGCTGAGATGGGCTCAATCTTTGCCCCAGCAATGCTCATTTAATTGTCTCCATAGCAGCACTTGCAGTGCTGTGCTGTTTGTTGGTGTTCAGGAAGGTGTTGGTGACACACCAGTGTTTTGGCTGCCACTGAGCAGTGCTGGCACAGCATTACTACCCTCTCCTACCTTCCCCCCTCACCAATGGGCTGGGAGTAGGCAACATCTTGGGAGGGGACCCAGCCAGGAGAGCTAATCCAAACTGGCCAAAGGGATATTCCACACCATATGGCATCAGCTGGGCAATGAAAGCTCAGAGAAATGGGATTGGAAGGGATGTGGGGGTCTTAAGATGTTTGTCTTCTGGAGCAGCCATTATGTCTGCTGAAGCCCAGGAAGTGGCTGGACATCACCTGCTAATAGGAAGCAGTAGAAAAATATTTTGTTCGCCTTTGCTCCTGTGTGTGGCCTTGCTTTTTCTTTATTAAGCTGTCTATATTTTGACCCACAAGGTTTGTTTTTTTTTTTCATCTTATCCCACCCCCTGCTGCCTCCTGCTGAGAAGGGAAGTGATAGAACAGCTTGATGGGCTACTGATATCCTGCCAAGGTCAATCCGTGGCAATATTGGATGTCAGAATGAGAAGCTCAACAGTAGCAGAAAACCTGTAACAGTCATTGTTGCTATGGTGACAAAATCACGCTAAATAATTAAAATCCTTCTTTTCCTCAATATGAAAAGATCATTCCTACAACCTCTCCTTCTTCTTTGTGAGGTTTGGAGGTGTCCTGTGAATTTGTGCCTTATCTTTGTGTGAATAGCACACCTGTTCTTAATTTTGAGTTGTTAAGGTGATAGATGTCTCAGATGGGACTGCATGCTCAGTAAAGCCTGGCATTTTAGGCTGTTTGTGTGTCTGGTTTAGGGGGCTAAATTAATGCTAATTGGCTCCCTCACTCTTTCATTAGGAGAGATTACATTGAAATAGGTAAGAAACAAAATGTCCAAAATGACAAAGGGTGAGAGGACAAGACCTGCAAAGGCTCTGCCATGCTCTGCCCTCACCCCTCAGGGTGCTGCTGGCCTAGGAGTGCTCTGCCGGTGGGACATGTAGCAAGCAGGACACAAAACACACCTCAAAAAAGGTAACTTCTACATTGCCTTGCTCCTGATCTCGTCTATGTTTAAACTTGCTGGCTTTAGACACTTTCATGTGTGACCACATTTCGATACAGCATGGAATGTATTGTTAATGGGAGTGGAAGCCAAGGGATTAACCTGCAGAGAGAATTGCTGTGACAGATGTCGCTGCACTGGGGTCCCCTGCAGCTCAAGCACAGAGTCAGAAGCCATTTTGGAAGGGGATCTGATGTGAATATTCATGGCACTTTTGCCTTGGATGTCAGAAGCCAAAATGCACTGACCCAGGTCACGAAATGATCAAACAAACTCCTTTTCATGGAAAATTTTCATTAGCTTCATGACACTTGCCATGAGTCTCTTGGCAGTATAAGTTTCCATGGCAGCATCCTAAATAATTTTTGGCCTTGTATGAAGCCCTCAAACTAGAGTCTTAAGCTACCTTTGAGTGACAAGATTTCAGAGGCCATTAGTTGCCTGTTTTTCTTTGAGAGGTCTCAAGTTAGCACACTGTTTCTGCACTTGTGGAGTGAGATTTTTAGAAAAGTGACTGCTGGTCATTCCCAAGCTGTTACTGCTGTCTACACAAGTCAATCCTGCTTTACTGAGTTAAAAGGGAGCCCCATTAAAACGAAGACATTCCTGGGAACTGGCAGCAAGAGAAGGACTAAGGAATCTCTGGGCTTGCTGGTCAGTGGGTCAGAAGACATATGGCAAATGACAGCATCAAAAAGGCTGAGATGTCACAGCCATGCATTGCTCTGGTAGTGCAACCCCTGATGTTTTCTGAGGCTCTGAGCCCAGCCTGCAGCCCAGTGTGACACCTTCAAGGGGACTCAGAAGCTCTCTGATGTCAGTGCAAGGCTGCTCCCTGCAATTTTTGGAAGGTAATGTCCAGGTAGAGGTTCCTTGCTGCTGAAAGAAGGTAAAGTTCACATTTCTCTTCAAAAATCATCACATAGGCGACCCATCCAGAAGCACCAAGGACAAGATGGTTGGGAACAATCATAAAATAGAATAGCCCGAGTTGGGAGGGACCCAACAAGGATCACTGAAGTCCCACTCTTGGGTGTCCACAGGACAGCCCCAAGAATCACCTGCTCCTTGAGCTCTGTCAGGGTTTGTGCTGTGATCGCTGCCCTGGGGACCCTGTTCCTGTGCTCAACCACCTTTTCCTGACATCCAACTTAAACCTCCCTTGACTCAGCTTCAAGCCATTCCCTCAAGTCCAGTCACTGGTCACAACAAGGAACCTCTCCCTGGATATCACCTTTCAAAAATGAGAGTTCCATCACTGTTATGAGAGAATGAATGATCAGAATACCTAGAACCTGTGAGCAGGACAAGCATTCCAATCTGTCTGTTGAGGAGAAAATAAGGCAGCTGCACATCAGATGTGTACGTCTTTCTCTTGTATTTTCAGAAGGCTCAGAATTAGGGCTTGATGGCTGTTGTGGTTCTGTGAAAACTTCAAATTAGGGACTTATTTTCTCAGGATCAAATGAAGTTTAGTTGTGGTTCTCATACGGCTCAAAGAGAAATTTAAGATGCTTCTGAATTTAATAGGAATGCTAGGGACAAGATACTTAGGAGCAGGTTAATCTGGGTATGTAGGGAAAAGAAGAGAGAAAACATTGCCTAGGAGGGCAAAAGAGGTGCATTGTAAACAGGTTTTTCCTTTCTGCACAGTTTTTCACAGCAGGGAGAAGAAATTTTGATGGCTTTTTCCTATTTTTTTTTCCCTTACCCTGTTTAGAAGCATTTTCTGAGGTGGAAGTTTTCAGTCTGCCTTCTTACCTGACACTCTGATTTCCAAGGTCTCTTTTATAGCATTACTGTCAATATGCCACTAAAAGAGAAAATTATATTTTTGATAGAAGCATGGAGTATTTTAAGGCAAATTTCACCTTCTGTTTGGTGCTCCTGGAGAATAATTTGCAAGAAATATCATTGAACAAAGACATTCTAACTCATTATAATTACTCTGGAAGCAACATGCTTGAGGGAGACCCTGGGGGAAGCAGTAAGATGTACAGTACATGGATATGTCGGAAAGCACAAGAAAAATGTAGTTCTGGCCACCAATTAATGCAGACTAATTGATTATGCTTTAGTTGACCTTGATTATCCATTAGAGAGTGTCAAATGGAAAGTCAATATAAATGACAAAATGTAAAAGTGCATGTACTGTAAATCAGGTACATTAGTGACATCTGTCGAGAGTTCAAAATGCTGCTCTAGAAAAATGTTCAGGATTTTAATGCTTTTCTCACTGATAACCTTTCTGCTCTGTGTGACAAAGTGGCTCTGGCAGGGATACAAACCACATCTTAGGGGGAATTGGAGTCAATGTATATTTTTCTCAAAGTAATTCCTTTGAACATATGGGTGTGCTTTTTGGAGAGATTGTACATCCCCCACAATGCATAAGAGAATCTTGGTGGTGCGTGGAAGTTCTGATTGATGACACCTCCCAGACACATGTCCTTAGTATCAAACTTAATGCAAACTCTTTGAAATTTAGCGGCGTAGTAAAGAAGTTTGTTGGCTGGCTGTGAGTTTTTATATCAAAAGTAGTCTAAGAACCAAAATCCAAAAGCAGGAGAATTTGGGGATGTATTACAGCAAACTCTGTGCAGGAACACAGTTTACTACAGAGGTATTTTTCCTCCCAAGTTCACACCTCTGTAAAGAGAGAGGGAGTTGTTGATGGAGTTGTTAGACGAAGGTAACACAAATACCAGGAAGAAGGGAGACTGTTTTCCAAACAGCTGACAGCCAATCTGCCAGTTCTTCTCACAGTCTGGATTTCCTTCCTTCAGGTGCTTAGCCAAATTTGTGGTGTTTGCTCCCGCAAGGTCTTGAATCAGTACAAAGACCAAAACCTCCCAATTTGCTCATCTTGCCTTGGGCCAAGCATGGTGACACTGAAAACAAGCGCTGGTGCAAGGAAGCTGCTCAGAGTGGTAAAACTGTGTGGTGCATCTCCTGAGCAGCCCCTGTGCATCATCTCTGCACAAAGCTGATGTGATTTAAATGAGTAATTATGCCCACAGAGTAGTTTTAGATAGAAGTTACCCGATGATTTAGCTGTCCCCGGGATTTTTGCCCAAAGCTGTATTTCACCCTGAGCGAACTGTGAGCTAAGGTGATAGTGATCTTCCTATATATTAGGATTATATTCAGCCTGTAAAACCTAGATGATTTCATGTTTCTATAATGGAGGTGCCCAAAACTCTCATTTGTAAGAAGAGGTGATGGAGAAGAAGGGAAATAATAAATAATAAAAACAATCCTCTATGCCCTGAATACTAAGGTGAACTCTTGCTTTTCTCAAACAGGCTGTTCTCCTTTTCTATACCACATCTAATCTTAGAGAAAATATTTGAACAGTGACTTTAAATTCATAGTATCATCCTTGCATGTGGACTAATGAATTGCAAGCGCATGATGCTACTGTGTTCTAAAAGCACTTTCACAACATACTCATTTTGAAATAATATTTATATTTACAATGACTTGTGTTATTGTAAGAGCTCAAGTATTCAGGACATGCAGTGGTCTAATAAAACATAACATTGAACAGCTGATCAGTTGCTTTATCTTTAAAATATGAAAATAGTAAAGTAGTGAGTATTTAGACTACTTTAAAATTATCTCCAAAATATTTATTTGAAACAATGGACTAAATTTGTTGATGCCTGTAGATTCTAGAGTTTGATATATTGCTTATGTGGAAAAGCCATTTCAATTAATTTGAGCAGTTAAATTCACAGTCAAATAATGGGAAAAACCAGCAAGAT
>VYZT01044971.1:0-17418 GCA_013400735.1 Pomatostomus ruficeps
GTGTGGAAGTAATATTTGTACCTCAATCACTTGCAGATAAACTATTAATATCGAGGGAATATTGGTTTATAGAAGCACCCAGTCTTCAATAAGGAAGTCTACTCAGGTCCTTGGTTCAGCAAGGTGCTTGGGCACATTCCTGGCTTAAATGCATGGATGAGCTAATTATTTAAAACTACCAGCCAGTGGCAGCAGTTAACAGCATCACACAGAGCAGCTGACTGAGGGCTGAGGCAAGGCTCTGATAACCTACACATTACAAATATCAAACTGTGACCACCAGCCCTGCTGCCAGCACAAAAACACTGGAAAACAAAAATGATCCAGCAGACAGCTTGAGTGAAGGTGCCTGCCTATTCAGCTTTGTGGAAACCTAGAAGATAAGGGGCTAATGTGTTTGTCTCAAACAGTGGTAGCTGGAAAGCTGTGGGGACAACCAAGGATTGCTGGTAAGTCTGTGAGAAAGAACAGGATATGGCTGGAGAAGGGGATCGTAAGGAGATAGGGCAGCACTTTTCTGGGACAAACATCCTTTTTTTTCTGGTTCCTGGAGACAAGCACAACACAGTACAGTGCAAGCACAGGAATGAGATCAAGAAATGGGCAGGGACTGTTAAACAAAGGCTGACCCAGTAGGGAAGGATTAAGACTGCTAAGGACCCCATAGGCCCTCTGACCCATTTTCAGAAAGGTCTAGAAAAACAAGCTGCACATGGTAACTAATTTTCATAGAAAGTGAGAAAGTTATCTGCAGGATAGGAAAAGACTATCTATAAAAAGGGTACCCTTACCAAGCCCATGTGGTGCCACCTGGACCATGGACATCTCATCTCATCAGCTGGAGCCAGGTCTGGTGATCTTCCTCTCTTCCTTTTTTCTTTTCGTCTCCTTCTCTTTCTAATTTTCCCTCTCTTCTCTTTCACCCTACTCCTTATTATACTAGGAACTAAGTTATACCAATTTCCATGCCAAGTGTATAATTTACAGTAAAACTCTGTAAGTTTCTTTTGTGGATCTTTTGACTTAGGTAATTCCCTCCTTACCCCACGTTCAAGGAAAGTAACACAAAAGATGACCCAATCTGAAGGCTGCATTCAGAAAATAGGGGCTGATGTTTGGGCTAAATTCATACCTCTAATGGTAAGACAAGCACAGAGGATCTTAGATAAGCTATTCTGAGTATTAGAAAGGTATTTACTGTTAAATATTGATGGTGGAGACCTTCATATGCTGTTTTTCTCAAACACCTGTTAACAAACTTGCAACTAGAGCGTAATCAAAGACCTGGCTGAAATACCTTCTGTCCTTGATAAGCTCTTTCTGGACTTACAAATGATTTTACATGAAACACAAAAATTTGACTCCACCTTTTTGGAGCAGTGAATCCAGGTAAAGTTGTATGAACACCAGTATACATCATTCAAAAATGTATGGTCCTCTTACCTGCTGGATGTATGGCAGAGACGGAGCACACTGATCTTCCAAAGGGGCTGAAAAATAGCTGAGGATTTTTTTGGAAGAAAATACTTGCTAGGTGAAAGAAGAAAACATATAATTTCATATTATAGGAATTGTTATACTTTATTTCCATTTCTTTTTTATTAATATTTTTTTCTTTCCTTCTTGATGTTACACTTCTAATACATATATTTCTAAAGACAAATAAGCAAATAGGTAATATGTAAAATAATTCAAATAGCAATAAATTACTGCTGAGATTTTAAGGATTGCCTATACAAATTCCAAAGGCAGTTTCAGAGCAGAAATCTTGTAGTATTATTATATCACCCATGCAGACATCTCCTATTGTTTCACATGAAATGGTGTTTCCTAATTTCTCTATCATCTGGTTACCAACGGTTTTTAATTTCATCTGCTGTTTGATACAAGGGAGCATGATGCTAGAATGAATAAAAGGTAGACAGATTCAAAAATTAATTCCTCTAAGGGCTTTATTAATCATTTATCTTTTAAAAAAAGTACTCATCTAAATTATACACACATACAAACTTTAGATTAATATATATCTTATTTTTTTTCCTTATTGCAAGTACTACGAGCAGTATAAATCATGAATAATTTTAGGCTAAGGAGTATTTCCCCTGGCTTTTCTTGGGCTACTCTGATGCAAACAGGCACAAATAGATGTCAGATTTGCAGAGTTGAGTTTTTCAGGTTATATATGTTCTATAAAGAGTAGAGTTTTATATGCATGTGTAGGTTTTATTTATATATCACTTCACTAACTATGTATTGATTTGGGCCTTGAGCAGTGCCTGAATCATGATTAATATGATCTTTTCCTTTTTTTGAACAGAATAACCACCTACTCCCACAGGTGTCAAGAGAGGAGTCAAAGCAATTCTGTTACAGAAAACCTAGTCTATTTGTCGCGGCGCTGCGGTTGCCATGGACAGCTCGTCTACCGATCCGCAGAGGCGACAGGAAGGAGCGCTTGGACGTTCAGGTGCCACCCGCACCAGACTCTCCGGGTCTGGATGCTCAGGCTGGCTAGAGGGAGCAGCAGCCGTCGATGACAAAGTAGCAATCAGGCAGAGGCAAAGAGGCGGAGGGACTCTCTTGTAGCGAATCACCCAGGGTTATTGTAACCCGTTGCGGGGGATACAACGTGACCGGATGGGGAGCTCCGGAGGCGAGCTCCGGCTACAGAGGAGAGCGCAGAGCAGCCGTTACACGGGTTTATAAAGGAAGTAGGAGTGGTTTAGGTAGAGGAGGGTCCAGGGTACAAACCAATGGGGAATATACACGTAAGGACAGGGGGCCAATAATTTTTGAACGGGGAGGGAATACATTTACATTAACCAATGGGAACAACAGAACTACAGAACTTTCCAGCAATACGTGAATATTAAACCAACTTCATAAATATGCAAACCTGAGGGGAAAGGGGTGTAACCAAAACTTGATGGACAAACACAAAGGGCGGGAAAACTAGGGGAGATAGGGGATTTCCCCAGCCTCACTGTCACCCTCCCCCTCTGGCTCCTCGCCCAGAGAGAGGTAATTGTTCCATTGTATGTCCTCATAGTATTGGCTGGGTGAAGGAGGCGGTGCTGTGGGGATTAGTCCTTGTGGCTGCATCACCGCCACATCTATTAAATGGAAATCTTGGTGCTACCTGTGTTGCCCTGACTTTGCAGTGTTCAGTGTTTTTCCTTTTGTGATATTCTTAGAATCCTTTCTATAAACATGGCCATGGTTTCTCTGGTTACTATCTGTTCTTTTCCTATGTTTATACATTCCAGTATACTGGGTGGAGAAATATGATTGACAAATACTTTGACCAGTAGATTATGAGAGGTGGTAATTTCTACCTCCAATCCACGGTGATGTGTGAAAACATATAAATAAAAGTCAGAGGGTTCTGCCCTCTCTCTTTCTGCTCTCTCCTGCTGCTGCCTCTGTGTGGTTCTTTGTGTGGCTCTCCTTTAGGCCCTCGGCCTAGTAGGCCTGCCTGAGGAGTGCCATACTACCTGTAAAAGTTCCTACTGGTCCTCTACTTTATTTTGGATAGAGTTGAAGAAGTTTGCCACCTTATTATTAATTGCTGTCACAATGCCATGTACTTAGATTAATTGCTGGATATTCACTATACTGTTCTGAAACTTGTTTTTTTTTTTAATGAGACAAGTGTGGAAATTCAACAATAGTTGGTCTTCCATGAAAGCAACAGTTATATTTTCTCTCCTTGAGCGTGTATTTCCTTTGTGCATAATATGTAATGGTAACAAATCCCATTAGTAATTTTCTAGAATGTTCAGGATGACAAAGAAAAATTCAAGACTTCAGCAAATTTCAAATTTTCACCATAGCATTTTATTTAGGAGCTATAAAGGCTGTTATGTGTTTCAGAGAAAATACATAAATATGCCTTGTTTGAAGTCAGCATGTAATTTTCTCATCATGATAGTCCACTCTTAACCTTTTCTGAGAGCAGCAGTCACAATTACAATTTGCTTTGATATGCTGAACAAGATAAATTTTTAGAGTTTTCTGGATGAAAAGTTATTTCCATTTTCTCATAACTAATTTACAACAAAATAAGTTACAGAATTTACTAATATCTGGAGATAAATGTCTTAGCACAATGGGGAAAATGATACATTTAATCAGGTTATATTCTTAGGAAGGAAGTAAATACAGCAAATTAGTTGAAGTGTTACATTCCACTGAATACGTTCTTAAATCCTTCCCTTTCAGTTTTACGCTGAATGTTTTTTACTCTGAAAGAGAGATTAAATAACCATTTTGCTTTATTCAAGTAAGGCAAGACCATCTTGCTTGTTAGAAAGACAAGACCAGAAAAGTGACAAATTTCAGGCAGCACTTTCAGTAAAAATGCAAATAAATAGGAGAGTCCAGAGATGTGCAACAATAGAAATCAAAGTCTAGAACAGAAGGAAAGAGTGAGAGAGCTGGGGTTATTTATAAGAGCAATAAAAATCTAATGGGCTTCAAATATATTAGTATCTCAGAAAACCACAATGTATCTAAAAGGCTGTTCCAAAGAATAAACCAATTTTTTCTCCCTATTCATCTTGCCTAGAAGAAGACTTAATGGTCTAAAATTGCAACAGCAGACTTGTCTTAAACATTGAACAAAAAGGGACAGGTGGGAGCTGAAGAAGATCGACTAAAGTGGTCATTGCACTTTTCTAGAGGGGTCTTCAGAACCAATAAACATCTCTCCAGAACGATGCTGAAGTCATTGAGCCTGCTGTGAGGAAAGGACCAACCGGCTGTATCATATTTCAAGGTCTTTACAAATCCTGGTCTTTTAATTGCTTTACATTATCTACACAGCAAAATCTAGACAACTTTGGCTTATCAGCAGTAGTAAAGACATGGTGATATGGACTTCATAAAAGTGTTACTTACCAAAGCTTGTAACTTTACAGCACATGCTGTATCACCTATCTAGTCCCTTTTCCAGCTGCCAGAGCATGTTGCTGCTGTGTCTTCTACCTTTAATCACAGTGACTGATTTAAGCCTTTTCAGGTTACAATTGCTCCTCACTTTCTGTGAAGAACAACCCAAACTCTTTATCAAAATATTTTCTTTTAATCTTGCACTTACACAGCTCCAGCAGTACAATTTGCAACTTATGAGTATACTTGCTACTACTGACACCCTTAGAAAAACATCCTGTCAGTGATAATCTGCAAGAAATAACCTCCCACAGACAAGAACTGTCATAAAGTCAGTATTTTTGGCTCATTTACCTTTTCCATCTCCTCACAGTTCCTAAGGAAAAAAAAAGAACAAAACAAAATTGACAACAGAATTGCATTTTTTTAAAAAAATTCATCCCCAGAGTCTCAGCTAACCTGCGTTAACACATTTTTCCTCTTCTTGTTGCCTTTAAGAATAGCCTTTCATCTCACTCTGAAATATTCCATGGCTTTTCTGTACCCCACTTAAACAGGAGTGATAGCACCCAAACTTTGACTAGTTTAAAAGCCGCTTAATGTGTGGTAGGCATACACTTAATATGTTTTTTCAGCCTAAATTAGGTCAAAACAATCTCTTGGTCAAACACCCACATTGATGACTCAGGGGGTGGGGAAGGGAAAAAAGAGGAGAGGAGGGAGAGTGTCCCCAGATCAAACCAGACTAAATCTGGTCTATCTCCTGTAGGGATAGACTATGGCCAGTGAGTCGGTGCCTCTCCATGTGAGAGTTGTAACTATAAGATGGGAAATATAAGAGATAGAAAACATAAGGGAGGAAATCACCTCCATTATTTCCTAAAATTAAAAACCAGGTGTTGTGGTTTTAGTAGAAAGGAGGGGGCCATAAAGATGGCTCCTGTGAGAAGTTTCTGGAGTTCTTCACCATTTCCAGCAGAGCCAATCTCTGATGGCTCTGAAGATGATAGACATGTCACTAGCCATGTTTGAGCTAATTAGAAAAGTTAGTTACGCCTCTGTGATGACATATTTAAAGAAAAATCAAAACAAAATGCACACACACGCAGCTGCTTTTAGTTAGAGAAAGAGGAAAATGTAAGAACATGTGAGGGAAAACAACATGGAAGCACCAAGGTCAGTGAAGAAGGAAGGAAAGGAGGTACCCCAAGCTCTGGAGCTGAGATTTCTCTGCAGGCCGTGGTGAGCCCATAGTGAAGCAAGGTGTCCCCCCTGCAGTCCATAGGGGTCCATGAGGGATGCAGAGCNAGAGAGACCCCACGGCAAAAGCAAAAGAAAAAACTCCTCTCCCTAAGCAGGGGAAGAAGATCTTAGAAACAGACTGACCTGAACCCCCACACCCTGCCCCCCTTGCACTGTTGGTGAGAGGGAGGGAGGAGTGGAGAGTGAAAAGAAGAGTGTCTTTTAAAAGTTTAGTTTATTTCTCATATCCTCCTTCTAACTCAAGTAGTAATAAATTTTCACTTTTACAACTTTTAAGCTGAGCCTAGTTTGTCCTTAGAGCGTTTTCTCCCGGTTCCTTATCTCAACTCATAGACCTCTGAGTTAATTCCCTTAGTTTTTTCCCCTCTCCTTCCCTCATCTGCCCAGCTGTAGCAAAGGAGAGAACGAGTGAGTGGCTGCCGTAAGTGCCTGGCACTTAGCCAAGATCGAAACCACGACACCAGGGTGCATCCACTTCTACTAGTTGCAGGAGCTCTCAAAAACAAAGATTCTGGATGACAAAGCTAATTAAAGAGTAGGCTTATCAGTAGTGCCTTAGTCTATGTTAGAGGCAAAGTTCACAATCTTTTTTAATTTTTTTCTTTTTCCTTAAAGAAAACTTTCAACAAAGAGATTCACTTGCCTTAAACTATAATTTTCCAAATTTAAGAAAGTCACAAGGACCATTTGTCCTTTCTGTGACAGTGTATATACATATATAAATACATCTATAAATATATATATATACTAGAAATATTCCAGTATTTACATGGATGAATGTACTAATACAAAAACAATGAAACTGCTTTGTCCACTTGTGAAAAAAAGAAAATATCGGGAATGGAGGGAACCACAGTGGGAGAAAGAGAGTTCTGGTGTTAAAATAGCAACAAAACCTTTACTTCTTGTTTATTTTTGAATCAAGTTTCTGAAAGCCCCAAAGGAAAGATTAGATTTTGCAATACATGGAGAAACGTCCAGAAGGCTCATACTTGTGGTGCTGGAGCCAGGCAGGATGATGGATAGACAGGAGCAGGTTAGGCTCATGTCCAACTTGCTCATGTAGCTATCACTTAATTAATAAACTCTTTAGGATTATGGGGATTATTTACATCACTGGATTAAATGAGGCTAAATATGATCAACATCTAGCCCTTTTTGTATGCAAGACTGTTCTTGAAAATTATTTTGGAAAACATTACAAGAAGTAAACCATTCTCTAGAGAGCTCTATAGTTTCCTGCAGAAACTCTACCATTTCCTGCAGGACCTCTCCCAAAATGACAGCAGCTGTCAGGGTTTGAAACACTGCATCATACAAATGCAGATCTACTCTGAGCAGAACAAGACATGACAAGGCTACAAATAGCCAGCGGCCTTTTCACACACTGGGCTTCAACCCATGGAGGCAACGCAGGAGTTTTCATGGAAATTATCCAGCACAAGCACAGCTTTCTGTTGCCATAGTAGATACTGAGCTTCTATCTTAGCTGCAGACAAAGCCTAGGGAAACAAATCAAGACCTATTATAATGTTTATTCTCTGATGCGAACAGAAAAAATAACCTAATGTGTTTATACACAGACATCTTGCCTGGCATTTTTGACATTTGTTAGGAGTTTTTTCTTTTCCATGTATCAGTTTGGGGTTTTTTCCACTGATTTTCACTATGGCAAAGGTTTGGTAAACATGCAGGAGTGAGTTCCCTTTTATATTAGTAGACAATTTTCATTTCACAATAAAGCAATGAGTTCTTGTAATCTAGACAAACATTTTGGTGTTTGAAAACACATACACTTCTGGAAAGTTCAGGTTTTAAGGAAAATAAATGTTTCTTGTTTTTACTGCTTGTAGTGGTTTGAATAGTACTCCCCAGATCAGTTCCCCCACTGAGAGTCTCCAAAATGAGATGCCACTCACTCCCCTCCCTACTTCCCTTCCCCCTTTCTGCTCCTGGGATGGACTTGAGAATTGGAGGCACAAAGGTGAAAATCACAGGCTGAGATCAGAACAATTTAGTAGAAACAGCAATCAGACAAGAAAACAAACAGTAACAGCTACAGTACCCATAACAAAAGGTATAAGACAAAGGAAGTATTTACATGGAAAGTGAAACAATACTGGACTGTTTTGTGTTCCACAATGAGAGAGTCCCCTGCTCCTGCTCCTCACAAGTGACACGAGATGGTATCAAATAACATTAGGGCTTGTCCACGCCCACTTCCCAGCTATTATTAAATATTAATCATGTCCTGGCCAAAACTAGGACATGGCGGTATCTCCATAGTGAGTAATATTGACCGATGCAGTAACTATAGGGAAGCAGGACACCCATTACGCAGCATTTTAATAACACCTATTCATTCCTATTGCTTTCAACAAAATGTTTTAGCAGGTCTGGGACTGTGTGGGTTAACATATGTTCTGAAATCACTGGATTAGCTGATGATTTTGCTGTATTGCAATAGTTTTGTGTGCCTCATCATGCATACCTCTACCCATAGGAAAGAAGCTAATGAGGGAAGGAACAGGGAAGTTTGCCATCTTTCCCTAACCCCAATATTTAAGTTTAGTGCAGCAAATGTGATAATTTTACCATTCCTTCAGACGTGAGGACTAGCATCTCCAAACCATTCATTTAATTTGTCCTCCCACTCTCACTGCTCCTTGCTCTTGCATGTATGATGCAGAAACAAAAGAACAGAATATATGAGAGATGATATGCATAGTATCTTGGAACAAAAACATTACTCATCCCCTCTGGACTGCTTGTAGATAAAGAGGAAGAAAACAGTAGCTGTTATCCCTATTCAGGACTCATTTGAACTTTTGCCCATGGTCTGGGAGGGAAGTGATGAGGTATGTTCTACAGAGACCACCACCAATATATATTAGAAGTTAAACCAAATTTCACTCCTCCTCTTGAGCTGCCACTTTTATGCAGCATGCAACTCTCTGCCTCATCACATGGGATTTTACAAAGACATTATCTGTCAGCACAAGGTGCATAGAGCGCTTTGTTGCATGTCTTGGCACTCATTGCCCCAAAGCAACTCCACTGCTGAAGGCAGTAAAGAGCAAAAGGCATGAGACAAAAGCTGCATCTCATTTTAGCAGGTACAATAAAGAGCAGTTCTGATATTGCTCCTGTAGCAGAGCAAGTCAGATACATCAGGCAGCTTTGGCTCAAAAACTTCTTCAGATGGATCTAAAGATTGTCTCAATAGCCAAGTAGTCAGACCACTTCTTCAGTGTTTACAGACTGAAGGTCTGCACTTAAGGACCTGGAAACCACATCTCACCTCTCTGAAGAGAGATTGGTTTAAACAAAGAAAAATGAGTGCACTCAGTGTCTTCTAGACCAAGACCTATTCTGTGCTAGAAAGTGTCCTCTTCACCAACACAGTAATGCCCCCTTTCTGGCCTGGTGGGGAGAGCAGGTAGGACACAGCACTTTGTTCTTTGATGCAGGGAGCTTTTTCATAGTTACACCCAGTTGGAAAATGCAAAGACAATAAATTAACTGAAAGACCTCAACCTGACTTCAGACAAAGGACTATGAAGGACTGAGTGCCCTTCAGAGTGTGAGAGCCATGCAGGCCCTGCTCCTCAGCTCTCTGGCCCCAGGCTGAACACCCTAGCTGTAGAATGCAAGGGGAGGCTGCAGCTGCTGATGCTTTTCTCCAGATATCTGCAGACAGCATGTTGTTAACAGAAAATCTTTTTTTCCCTTTGCAGCCTCTTCCTCTGGCCAGAAATCCTGAGGAAATTCAACCATGTGCTTAAAGCCAAATCTCTCCTCTTTGTCCCTCCAGTTTGGCTGCCAAAGGGAGGAAGGTACAAATATTTACTCAGCTTTTGTTTTATGCCCTGCCATCCACTTCTGCCTGAGCAACGTTCACAGAGCAGTATCCAATACCAACAGCACCAGGCTTTGTCGTTTTGCCACCAGTGCTGAAATGCTTTCTGTCTACCCAGATAAGAATAAGACCTAATGTGATCCTAAATTAGCAGCAGAAGCACTTACTTCTTTCTCGCTGGAGGCATCCTCAAAGGCTTTTAAACATCTTGCTATGTACATAAAGTTGAGATATTTGTCTATCCATAAATTTATGATTTACATCACCAGAAGAGAGCAGAACCTGACAGCAGAAGAATGAAGAACAAAACAATGGTGTTCAAAGTATCTACAGCTTTGCTGCTTGTTTGTTTTCTTTCACTAAAGAGCTCAAACAGTTAAGGAGAAGAATGATGTAACTAATCAAGCCATGACACTTGCAAAAAAAAAATCTCAGATTTTTCAGAACTTTAATGAGTAAAAGAAAATAATATTGTGCAAGATAAAAGAAAAAAACAGACAAGGTGCTCTGCAAGATTTTCACATTCTTAAGGGCATAAAAATTTGTAGAATACATGTAAGATCCAATAGCAAAACAACAGAAAACAAGACAGTCAAAAAGCTCTGAAAAGACATTATCATACATAGTAAATGATGATATTTTACACTGACTTGTAACTAAAGTACCTATTTGTTTAACTTTAGAAATTAAGTTTCTCTGAAAACATAAAGTTTTTTCAATACATTCAAATACATTTTAAAATGTTGGGGTTTATAAGATTAGAAAAAAATCACATACCTTTTTTCAGTATCTTAATTTTTGCAAAGATATTTCAAAAGTGTTTTTTAAAAAGTCTTTAAGATTTGACTCTTTCATCTTCTATAGAACTAAAGGGTAGCTCAGAGACACCAATGAGTCTAATAAATCGTGGTGGGTCAGCTGACTTGGAGAGGAAAAAGCTTATCTATACCCGAAATTTTTTACAGTTTTCAAACATTTTTCCTATTCCAAACTGGAATACAATGGTGGAATCCACCAAAATTTTATGACCAAACCCTTCACCTCAAAAATATGCTTTGGATTCATCAAATTGTTTTCACTGAAACATCAATATTTTTAAATTTTGGCCAGATTAGATTTTATAATAAAAGATTCCTTCTGACATCAAACCCTTGTAATCTGAAAAATCTCTGAGGAGAACTTTTTTCAGTTTTGCCTTTTTCTCAAATCTGTTTTCAAAAAATGGCATTTTGTTATCATCATGTTATTCTGCCACTAAATTTCACCTGGGACAAGCTTTTGGAATATACTAGGGACCTATTCTGATGGAATCTATGTTATTACATCTGGGTGAGTCATCCTTTTGGTCCTTCCCAGCTTATCTGTTAACACAGAGAAGTCTTTTGTTGTATCATTTCGTACCATGCATTTCCAGAAGTGCACTGATAAGTAATCTGAATAATTTCATCATACCAGAAGTGTGAACAAAGAACAACAAGGAAGTTCTCTGGGGACACTTTATAAATTTGTTAAAATAGCATGAGAAATTAAATATTAAAAAAAGATATTAAAATAAATACACTGAGAATATTAGCTTTATCCATTAAACTGTGAGTGTGCTGGGTCAATAAAGCACTGAATAATAGCATAAGGCTCTCAATGGGAAAAATAATGTGACCCAAAAGGATTTTCCAGTCTGGAAGATACATTACTATTTTATGGTAATTCTTATAAACACAGGGAAGTGGTGAATCTATTTTCCTGAGAGAAGCATATTCATGGACCTTGTCATCAAGCCTGTTTCTGCACAGTACAAATCAGTAAATCTTGCAAAGGGTAAACCACAAGGATGAAATGTGTAACTTGGAGATACATGTATACATTTCTCCTGTAAACCCTGCTCTGAAATTACAGGACTTACACTCTGCTCCAAAACAAATTTTATGTGATATGATCATAACAATCCTTGGATGCCTGTACCCAGCAGCTGACACTTGGAATTATTGGTTTCAAGGAAATTTTTATTTTATTTTATTCCACTTGTTAATGAATACCAATTATAACACAGAAAACTGGATAAAGCTGTTTTACAAAAATGAGAAGCTGACTAGCCATGTAGGTTGGGTAACTCACAACTGCCCATGGTTGGAAAACAGTGATCCCACCACATAAGAAAAGGGTGGGAATATTCCTCCTCCCTTCACCCCGATGTCTGGAGTAGAGGCTTTCAGTTTGGCTGTCAAAAGAGCTCAGAGGGCTCACACTGCTCACCTGAGCACAAGCACAAGGAGTACTGGGTGGACACAACCACTCTATGCACCACCTCTATGTCTAAATGCTTCAGTCAAAAGCTGAACCTTAATGTTTGTAAAGCACTTTGAAGATTAAAACTGACACGAATAATCCTGCTAATTCTTTGCATCTCCACTGCGGTGTTTTAATGTGCACTCTCCAGCTAATATTAATGAGCAGAGGTTGATGGTTTTTCAAAATGAAAGCAAACCTTTACCCTGAAATTGCTCCAGCCAAGGGTAAACATTCTCACCCAGACTCCTCACTGTGTTAATGATCTCCCTGAGCTCATCTCCAATATGACAAAACTCAAGATCAGAACTTAGTCTTTTCAGCACCTGACTTTCGGGCCTCTGTCTTTCATACAGTGTTCACAGCCCTCCTGTCCTCCAAAGCCCAAGACAAGTGAGTGTCTCAGATAGGATACACAAAGCACTGAGCTGTAGAGGGAGCTGACTACCTAATCAACTGAGAAATCCCCCTGAAGAAAAAAGGGACAGGACATCTTCGGCATCTCTGGGAATTCATAACCCAAATCCTGTTTTGAAGGTTGGCTCTTCATACCTGTATATGACAAAGTGACTGAAATAGCTAATTTGGCCTTCTAAAGCCTACACAAAAAGTGGCCTAAGCTTGGTGTGGAGTCTCTGTAGGAGACACTATGGTCAGGAAGGTAGGTTCCCCAGACTGAACATCATCCTCTTACACTATCAGTGGGCTACCCTTTCCAGTGCTCCCAGAGACAGGAAACTTGACTGCTATTTGCAGCAGCAAACATGATCTTGGTACTCATCCATCATTCATTTTGTTCCTGGAAAGGTCTGAGCCTGCTTCCTTGCAGGAGTGTTCCCAGTGGTACAGATTATTCTAGGACTAGAAAATATACAGTCTCCATTCTGTGATTAGAGGTTTTTTCTTTGTCTGGGTTATTCGGAAGCTTTACACACTTTATAAAATCCTGTGTCTCTATTACCTAATAACAACTAATACAAGCCCCAAAAGCTAGGTAGCTATAGGGGAAAAGTCCTTAGATATCTGTCTCACTGACAACCCAACATTACTGTCCCTAAATTTCTCTGACAATGTATTTTATTCAAGGAAACTAGATGTTACCTACAGCCCGTCCACAGTCTGCAGCCCCTTCCTGTGAAAATGACCTTGGCCAGACCAGAGTATCAAAGCTCAAACTCCTTCTTGCAGGTATGCTTCATGTACATATTTAGGAGCCAGATGTCCTTCCCACTGCTGAAAGACTGCAATGACTGCTCTTGCATCCTGCGTGGAGCTTGATCCACTAAACAATCCTTAGAAAGTTTTAAGCTACCAGCAGAGGGAGAGCAAAAAAGGCATAATGATAATTTCTTTAATCCCAAACATAAAAGATAGAAACCAAGCTTTGTTTACCTGTAACACTACTAAGCATGCACTGAAGAAGGGTCTGGGGAACAGCAGTGTTCAGGAAGCAAGCAAACTCACAGTGCAGACACCTCTTGTGTTATGTGGCACAGATGGAGGTCTAAAGGGTGGTAACTAACTCACCTTTCCAGGCCACATCTATGTTCCTGCTGTTTTCACTCCAGTCTACTCTTACAAATGATAAATTGTTCTTCCTATGACTGTTTTTTTTTTCCTTGAATTTGGTGTTTTGCATGCAATTTAAAAATGGGAGAAGGGCTGACACCTCCTGTTAATACTTCTTGATGGTTCTCAAAATAACATGCAGAGTGAGATAGTACATTAGCTCCCCATCCTCATCATAGATAGTTCTTGCACCCTCTACAAAGTTTAACTTTTCAAATCTTTTACATTTACTATGCTTCAGAAACATTCTTGGTACTGAAAAAAATTAAATTGTGCTGAGGAATAAGAGTGTTTTCTCCTCTAGAGAGCCAAGAATTACAACATCACAGAGAAAATATTTTTGACATATAAGGATATGTTTCAGACATCCTTCCATAGTTGTAAGCATTATCATAAGCAGCTGAAAGATTTGCTTAGATGTCCACACTTATGAGCCTTTAATAAAAGCATTGTAGGAACAGATTTCTCAATTTCTGACTTCTGAGTTCATAATTTAGAACAGAAGATAGCAAAAGACCTTGTGAATCACTGAGTGTAATACCCTTTACACATATGGTACAAGCATATAATCCCAATCTCAATAGTCTAATGACTCTCTAATATTTCATTTGATAAATCAATTAGTAATTAAGATTCAGAATTATTTCTCTTATCGATCTTCAGCTTTATGAAGTCATCATATAATTCACATGTCTGTTCTTCTGAGAGGTTTATGAAGCAGGTTTGTAACTGCTTAAAAGGTCACTAATAACATATACTGTTTAATTGCAAAGAGGAAAAACTGGTAATTAGTTCAACAAGCTTCTTGCATGTTCCCTACCCAGTTTACAGGAGACAAGTAGGACATTCATTTTTGGCTAATTTAATTACTCATTAGAGCAAACATCTGAAACTTCTGTTATCTTATTTAGAGAAAGTAAAGAAACAAATGCAAGTAAGTTCAGGACGGGACAATTATAACTGTGGTCATCTATTTGAAACAAAGATTGCTCATTTAGACTGCACTTAATTGTAAGTCTCAGACTTTAATTCTCCAACAATTAAATAGGAATAAGAAATTGTAATGGTACTTCCCATTAAGCATATACAATAAAGAATAAAATCATAAAAATTACTTAAATTTACGAAGATCACTGTAGTGAGATTATACTGAGAAAGGTAATATGACTTTAAATAATAGATATATATGAAATAGTATTTATAATCACTGTGCTTAACTAGCCCTTGTTTAGGAGCATTTTTCATTCAGTTGCTCAGTGACGACTCAGTCTGATCAACAACTACATTGTCTCAAGCACGGTGTCAACAGGAGAGTAGTGATGATGTCATTATACTATAGAAAGAGGGATGTCTTCTGCTAAAGCTGTAAAAAGTCCTCTTGCTTAAACTGAGCCACTGGATCCCATGTGCCATGTCTTCCTGTTAAAATGGAACACGAACTGGATGGAGGCTTCCACCATTTATTAGTAGCAGAATCACCCAGACCCAGACTGAAAAGCCCAATCTGCCAACTGCCAAGTCTTACGCAGGACTGCATCATCTGAAAATCTCAAATGGCAATGGGAAATTGCTTGTGAACTCTTTGTCCATAGTTTGCAGACCTTCTGAGGGTAGTTCAACAACTATTAGTTTCTCAGGTTTCTCTGTGAATGGGGAAGCCTGTGGTGTGCAGTGAGTTCCCCAAGACACTTTAATTTACATACTGAAGTTGCATGGCTACAGCTACAATTATTTATATTTCCAGTGTAGTTAAGAAACAAAAAACAGTTTAGAGAAGCTATCATCTACTTTTCATTACTGGCAAACCATACAGAAAAATTAAATTACTGAAACCAACAATCAAACTGAATATTCTTTGCAAATAATAATATTACAAATGAAGTAGAACAGAGCATCTTAAGAGACCCCAAAACAAACAAACAAAAACAAAACAAAAAGCCCAACCTGACAACAAAACCCCAACCAACCAACCAACCAAAAAAACCCCCAAGAAATAAAGAGAAACTTTACACAGAAACCTAAAGAAAATTTTCCCATTACAGTGAGCTTTGCATGGACCATCCACACCAATGTGGCCAACTAGTCTAGTGTGGTCAAGCTAGTTCTGAATTAAAGACCACTTGGTATTTCCTTCGGGACTTTAGAAGCAACAAATGGAACTAGTAGCTTCCTTGCATTTGTGTTTTTTTCTGGGATTTTTGATTTACCCAGGTATTCTCCTTACTTGTAATCACAGGCAAAAAAAAAAAAAGTGGAGGGCCTGCCTCAGCCCTGCACTGGAGCAGGTGACAGGACCCAGAGGACATTAGTTTGAAAACAGACACAAAGGGAGATGCAGCAGAGGCTGCCCAGGAATGAGGGTGTCAAGGTTTGCCAGTGACAGTCACTCCTCACGCGCAGGGTAACTTCTCTGAAGCAACAATGGTCATTTGCCCCAGTACTACAGTGATCTGATGAAATCTAGAGATTTTTAGATGTTTTCCTGCAAGAAGTTGACTTGTTAGAGCTGCTTACAACAGATCAAGAGAATTTCTAGCCAGGGGAAATCCTCAATTTCTGAAGCGTAGATTTTTGTCTTTCTCTTTTTCTGCCAGTCTCTACTTGTAACAAACAAGTAGGAAGAGTGGAAGGAGAAGTATCTCACAGAGAAATGCACAGGCAGCACTGTCAGTGGGATGCTTTTGCACAGAGCCCCAACAGCTATTAAATACTTCCAGTAAATTTCCTCTATAGATGATTACTCATTTTCTGACAGGTTCAGCACTGAAGGGAGTGATTTGAAGGCAGCTATAAAATAAAAAATTACATATGGCAAAAGATACAAATCCTTAAAAAGTTAGGCCAGGAACAAACCCTTTATTATTTTGTGCATTTTTATAGATTGTTTGTTTAATTTACCAAGCAATATTCAAAAGATTTTTTAGAATACAGCAGGGAAAAAACAAGCATGGAATTGGAAATGAAGCAAAATCATAAATACATTACTTTATGTAATATAAATATTTTATAGCAAAATTGTTGGTAGCCATCTGGGATTTATACACACAAACTCAGTGTTTATTCACATTTCATCCTCACTTAGATTTATACGACCAAAGATATTTTTTCTGTAGTCAAGATTTGCTTATTAGTCCAATAAGAAGAGTATTTTGTGTTTGCTCAAGGGACTACTAAGACTTACTAATCACAGATTTTAGAATACCATCTGCACTGGCCTTACCATGGCTATGTAAGGATTTGGCAACAGGCATTGCATGCATTTGCATTGGAAGTCAGAATCCTCACTGGTTTGTACAAAAATGGTTATTTGCATCAAGAAATGTCCTCATTAATGATGGGTTTATCTTTTGTCTCCCCTCATTTTTCATCTAATACTCTTGGCAGGCTGCCATACAGCCAGAAAAAGCAGCCTACAAACCTATCTCTGAACATCATTAGGACTGGACTGACAGAGATTTGTCCTAGACTCCTAAGGGTTACTGAGTTATTCTGGTGCTGCCCTAATCACTTTCTAGAGATTGCTATTAGTTTTGTTTGTGTCTAACTGGCTCATG
>VYZT01044974.1:391-18195 GCA_013400735.1 Pomatostomus ruficeps
AGGAGTGTTTTTTATTAAAAAAGAAATAAATCCTGCCGCTTTCTAAACGCAAAACTGGCAAAGAAATTGCTGAAAGCTTTTTCAGCCCTGTGTGAAACGATTGCCTTTTTGTGGATAGAATTAATATTGAATTTATTTCTGTTAGGTGCATTTTTAGTAATTTATGGGAGAGTTTTTACAGTTGGGGGAGTGAGAAGAAAGAAATATGGTGGAGAGTGGGAGGGGTTACAGTGAGTACAAAGAACTGAGAGTTCTAGTCCAGCTACAACAGGGTACAGAGCCAAACTCTGAGTTTAAATCATATAAACACACAAAAAACAGCATTAAGCATTAAAACTGTTGTTTCACCTGAATTACCAACGAGGCAAATGTTACTTGTTCGTGGCTAGACAGTGAATTCCTATAAAAACAGCCACCAAAACCGTGTAAAGAATTCCCTTCCAACTGTGAAAATGCTTTGGGAGGGTTTGGGGCTGCTGCTGCTGGAGGTTTATGGGATTCTGGGGCTCTGCTTGGTCCGAACAGGTCGCACAAAGAGGGACGGGGAACCCCTGGGGCGCCTGGAGGCCTGTGCCAAGTGAGTGCCGCTGCGGGTTTGGGATATGAGCAATTCCTCCAGGTCTCCTGAGCTTTTCCTTCTGTTTCTGCACCGTTGTGCACTCGTGTCAACAGAATCAGAGCCCAGGGGCGCGATCTCTGGGGGAAGGAGTCTGCAAAGTTAATTTAGGGTCTAGCTAAGCTTAAAGGGGCTATGCTAATGAGGGGATCCTTATATGGCAAGGGCATCCTTTTATGGCAATGGGGCAGCTATGCTAATGAAACCCCTAATTAATATTAATGAGCAATGGTCTCTACCAATGCGTCCCTATTACTATTAATGCGCTCCCTAATTAATATTAATGACCCAAAAGCTATAGCAACAGCGCCATAGTTAATATTAATATGCCCCTCATTAATATTAATGAGCTCCATTAATGTTGATGACCTTTTTGTGGGCAATGGAGTGGGCTATGCTAATGAGGCATCCTTATATGGCAATGGGGCAGGGCTATGCTAAGGAGGCCTCCTTATATGGTAAGATTGTCCTTATATGGCAATGGGGCTGGGTTATGCTAATGAGGCATCCATATATGGCAATGGGGCAGGGCTATGCCAATGAGGCATCCTTATATGGCAAGGGTGTCCTTATATGACGTTGTGGGCAGGGATATGCTAATGAGGCCCTCTTCCTGCGTGATACTGGCATAAACCTGAATTTCTCATCTGGACTATTTTGCTTCATTATGAGTTCACTGTGGTGTCGGTGTTGGCAGAGTTTCCCTGGGGTTCCTCTGGGCTCACACTCGGCTCTGTCTCTGACTGCAGCTGCAATGAGCTGAAGTTGGGCTGAATCCATTTCAGGTACAGGCCCAGCGCGAGGGAGCCGCGCTCGGGCTCCGCCCACGCCGTGATGGACATCGGGCTGGTCAGTGGCGTGGAAGCCAACCCAGAGGATTTATCCACTGCAAGTATCCCAGAAGGGTTTTCCTCTTTCTGCCTTTGTATGACAGAGCTGTGATATTTACTGTTCATCTTTCCCTGTGCCCTGCAGCTCGCAAGCGGAGTTGATCAGCTGATAGCGGATTATGAGATCAAGGACGGGCACGTTCTCCTGCAGCTAGACTCTGTACGTCACCCTTCTCCTACCTGCAAGCACTGCTGTTACTCTGTGGGATAATTTCCCTTCCTTCAGAGCTCTTTAATTCCTGTGCCCTTGGAACAGGTGCCGGCTCACAAGTTCCTCTGCATTGGCTTCAGGATCAGTGAGCTGTTCCGGGTTGGAATGCTGAACCCTGCCACCTTCACCGTGTTCGAGTACCACGCACCAGGTATGAGCTCCAGCTCTTCACAGCCCTGCTTTCCTTTTATCTCGGAAGGACAGCATTTCTCCTTCTTTAACAGCTTTTTAATCCACCTCATTCGAAGTTCAGGTGACTTTTGACTCGCCAAGTTTCGGTGTTGACTTCTTGGACGTTGATTTTCTAAGTGTATTTGTTATTTCTTTCTGGATCCTGTAGATAAAAGATGCACTATACTCTATAACCCCTACGGAAATGAAAAGCTCGTGAGACTGTGTGAAGGAGATGAATGCAAATGCATGGAAGGTAAGCTTTATTTGAAGATGTGTTTTTTTTCATTTGACTTGGTGGGAAAATGCCGTGTAGTGCTTTGAACAAAACCACACTAAACATGAGGAGAAAAACCCTCAGAAGAACACAACTGTTTTCTCTCTAAATTTTATATTTAAAAAAAAATTAAAAAGAAACAAGTGTGCAGTGTGATCACAGGATTGGGTCAGGTGTTTGAGGGCGTTATTTTGTATTTTAAATATTCACTGTTCCAGCATGCAACCCATACTATTGCTCAGTTAACGATCCCATGCAGGATGATGGAAATCCGTATTTCCTTTGGGGACAGGTGCTGACATTCTCCCACCTCTGCCTTTCCTTTTCTCCTCGCAGCTGAGTGTGGCAAACTCCAGGAGAGGCTGGACCGGTCGATCACGGCCGAGCGCCGGCGAGAGGCTGCCTGCCAGAGGGACATTGCCTACGGTGAGGGGGCTCCCACTGCCTGCTCCCCCTGCTCTGGAGCCTTTCCTTCCTCTGCTTGCTGCTGCTGCAAAGCATCCTGTTCCAATTAGAGCTGCAGTGACCAGAAATTCAGTGGCGTGGGGTAAGGAAGGTGACAAACTGGAGCAGAGAGAGGCAAGCTCAACCACAGCTTCCCTCAGACAGAACTTGCCGGTGTTTTCTGCCCTGACAGCCACTTTATTGCCAAAAATCAGCATTGTAAAGGGACACCATATTCTCCTTTTGAGCATCTAAAACATTTAGGATGTGTTTCAGAACAAGGAATAACCGGATTCTGCTTTGTGTCCTCCTGCAGTTTATAAAGTGAACATCTTGTCTCGCAGCGAGGAAGGGTTCTTTGTGAAGTATTCTGCAACTCTGCTGGATCTCTACAAGAGGGGTGAGTGTCCTGTTCCACCTTTCTGCTCCTGGGAAAAAGGACGTTGGGATGTTCCTGTTGCTCGTAGGTCCTGTGGAACTGAAGCCAATTTCCCTTCTTTTTCCTCTGAGTTCGAGCATCCCATATATCCTTAAAATTACTATGATATAAAATTATTTCATGCGCACGAGGCTTATTTGCCATTCAGATTTAATTGAAAAAGCTTTACATAAAGTTTTATATAATCAATTTTTCCTGTTGTGGAACAGTGGCAAAGAGATCCCTTGGCTGTGCAGCACTGTAGAACATTTTAGTGTTTTCTGTCTTAATACAGGAGTTACTGGAAATTCTTTTTGTGAAATTGTCTAATTCTTGGGGTGGTTTTTTTTATTTTTTTTTTTTACTTCAGGGCAGGCTTTTGCTCAAAAAAACAATGAAATAACCTTGGTTAAAAAGAAGACCTGCACAGATGTTGATTTGACCCCGGGGGAGCAGTATTTGATCATGGGAAAAGAAGCCTTAAAGATCAGCGTCGGGTACAGTTTCAAGTAAGTCCTTTGCCACCAGGATGTGCTGAGATTGAATCTGAAAGTGAAGTGTCCACACGTAATAATTCTTGATGCAGAATTGATTTAATTTTTAAAGAATTCATCCCACAGTCACGCAATGTTATCAGATGTGTCCCTTAAAGCAGGATCACGAACACAAAGCGAGCACTTTGATATTGGGATTCTTTCTCTCTTTGACATTTTCCTTCCCAAATCTTGGCAGGAAATGATCAAATGATCATTTTCTGTTGTCTTCTTAGATTCCAGTACCCCTTGGACTCCAACACTTGGATTGAGTGGTGGCCTTCAAACACAGCCTGTACGTTTTGTCAGGAGTTTCTGAACACAATGGATGATTTTGCTGAAGATCTCCTCATCAGTGGCTGCTGATTCACTCGGACAGTTTTTAAATTAAAAAAATCCACATCGAATCCCTCTGAAAAGAAGAAAAATCCTCACCTATTTATTAATTCTTTTCGAACTGAACGCTCATTAATAGTTACCTTGAAAAATTATCTTTACGTGTGTTTTACAGAAGTGTTGTTACAACAGAGTTAATGTTCAAATATGATTTTTTAACTTGGATGAGAGAATAACACGGAATAGTGCGAAGAAGTCAAAAGAAGTGGATTGACTGCAAAAACAAACATGAAAAGCACTTTCTTGTCATTCAATCCTGTGTCCTACCAGAACATAAATACCTGCAGCCACTTTGTAAGCTCCCTGTGAAAGAAACTTTATTCCTTAGGTTTTCCTTTTGTACTTATTTTTTTTTTTGAATTCCTGCATTTCCACCCCTGATGCTGGTTTTGTGCTCTGCTTTCTTGTTAAAAAAAACAAAACAAAACAAAACAAAAAACCCAAACAAAATTCTTCAATCGTCTGTGTGCCTTTCATTATTTGTGTTTCAAGACACAGTCAGCTGGATCGGTATCTCCTCTAACTGAGGTGGATTGAAACAAAAGTTACTTTGCATCTGGTGACCCAATTTGACCGTTAAAAACCCTGCCTGGCCTCCAGGAAAGCGGCAGATGAAGGGCCAATTTTCCTGCTCACAGCTCCTGGCACAAATCAGCTCGGTTCCCAGTCGAACTGAGAAGAGGCTTTGATACAAAGTACAGTCGCACACGTTCTTATTTTTATTGAAGAGCTGCCCAAAAAGCAGCACGTCCAAGAACTTTAAAATTGCTGTTTTCCCTCTCTCTTAGGAATATCTCCATCCAGGACATTTAAGATGTGGAAAGAAGATAGTCAGAGATGATGCAATTTTTAATTTTGGCTCTGTGAGTATTTGACTTTTTTTTTTTTTTTTTAATCCTCCGAACTTTCTAAGAAGCACAAGAAGCTCACGCTGTGTTCAGTAATAACGGGATAAAAATTCAAATTTCAGGGAGAAGAACAGGGAAATGCTCAGTGAGGTTGTCTCGACAGGCCACCTGTAAACATTTCTGTTTCTGAGTGCTGTGAGACCTGATTATCTCGTTAAATGACAAGGAACATGTCTTGTTTTCACAGCTGACTTGTGACATTTAAGTTCTATTGATTTTTAGCAAACCAGACTGCAAAAAGGCTCCCGGAGACCATAAAAATAACGTATAAAAATGCTGCTCTTAAATATCACACTGCAGTCACTGGTTTAACAAAAAATTCTTTAATCTTATTTGTCGTGTCTCTGATCCTATTCAGAATTAATTACCCAATATATCACTGAGACCAGCAAAATATTTGAAATACCTGTATTTAAATGGGAACGTTGTACAGATATTCAGCCCTGTGGAGGATGGGGAGGCGTGCAGGTACCAGTGTCAGGAAATTCACCTTCCCCACGTGGCGTGGCTTGGCTTTCACAGCAAAACCACACGGGGGAAAGGTTTATCTGTGTCTTCATCTGCTCCCACATGCAAATGATGTTGGCAGATTTCCACAGGGATAAAGGGAAGATGGGAATGTCCTGGGAGTGATTCAGAGCTCAGTGCCACGCTAACCTTGGTGCCTCGTGGTCGGGGAGTTCTGAGGCGCCGAACAACTCCCAGGATTAATCCCAGCAAACGTGGAAATTCTTGGAATAATCACCGCTTAGGTGACTCACCCGCGTTATGAAATGGAAATCGTTTCAAAACACATCCTGTGCTTCCAAGCTTGCTGTGGATTCTGGACATCGGAGGGGTGCTTTTCTCTCTGAACTGTACACAGTGTTTTTCTGTTCCCCGCTTGTTGATGTGTGCGATGTGCGAGTCTCCAAATGTTCCAGCCTTTGCATCCCCGGCCAAGAGCTGCAGTGCTGCCAGAAAAACTTGCATTTCCCTGTCCCACTCCTGCAGGGTTCCCAGGGGCCAGGCAGCCTCTGCTCTGCCCTCGTGGTAATGAAGCGGCCCAGCAGGCCGAGTGCTCCATCCCACATTTATCCTCTGTTCCCCAGGAATGTGGGTGACTGACCTTCCCTGCACAGATAATCTCTGAAAGCAGCACCCACCAAGGGCAATTAAATAAGTCTGGGCATTATACTTTTATTCCTTCCTCATATTTTTCAAGAAAACTCCCCAGATGCCATTCTGACATGGTTTTCCCTGGATACTCTCAAGGTGGTCAAATTCCAGAGGTTATAACAAATCTAAGGGTTAATTACTACTCTTTAGCTCTTTTAAAAATACATTTCTGCACATTTCCATTTGTATTTTACTGAGTTTTTAGATAACTAAGCATAAAAACGAGCTAATTTCTCTTCTCACTGCGAGCAGAAATGAATCTCAGTGGTCCAAGCTGGTAAGTGACTCGAACAGCCCAAATTCCAGCCCGTTGTGCACAGTGACACGTGAAACTCCCGCTCTGCCCTGGGCTGGAAGCTGCTGGGCTGTGACAAATTCAGGGAGGGAGCCAAAGGGTGCCTTTCCCTGGCCAGTGCTTCCCGAGCAGGGGAGAAGTGATTTGGTGTGAATAATGCCACAAGCCCGAAGCAGCCTTGCTCAGGCTCTGTCAAAAATGGTTTGGAATTAGGAATACCCCGCAATTTTGCCAGAGGAATGGTAAATCCCTGTTGCAGGTTGATATTATTACTTTTTAATACCTCATCATTCTTTCTTGCCTGACCTGAAGCCATCTATTAAACACCAGGTGGAAGAGAAAAATGCTCCCGTGAGCTGGGAGGGTGCAAGTCCAAGTTGCCACGAGATAATTTTTATTTCGTTGTGCTGCAGCGCTCTCATCTGAAATTATCTGAGACAGGAGAAATGTTCACTTCATCGCAGTGAGTCTGTGCAGTGCAAAGCCAGAATCTCACACCAAAACTCCTCTCTGTCTCGGCACAGCCGTGAGGGTGTTCAGTGTGGGGACAGTCTCTCTTCCGAGTGGAGCAATGCAAAATCCTTGAATAAAATCCTTAGCTAGATTGCTTTCCAGTTCAAAAATCTTTTAATAAATCCCCTCAAACACCCATTTCCACAAAGAAAGCGTTGTGGAATCAGCTGGCAGGGGTCTCTAGATCCATTTAGAGAAGGGAGGTGCAAGAAATGAGTGAACACATAGGAAGAAAATCCATTTTTTCTTTAGAGTGGAGATAATTTTGTCATTTTGATAAAATCTCTCTCAGGGAGCTGCCAGTTTGGTGTTCATCCCTCGTGGGTTGTCTCACTTGACCCGACCTACCGAGGCTCCTTTGCAGCCTGTGTAAATGTCAGTGTTTGGACACGTCTCCCAGCAAAATGTGTTCTTAATCTCCCGCTGGATTCTTACATCAGAACACACAGAAATCTGGCATGCCTGTCAGTTATTTTCCAGTAAAACACCCACCTTATAGGAGTTACATATGCTTCCAATTTTTAGCATATTTAATAATGTTTTCATCTCTAATTAGGAGAAATATCTGGGTTTGGCTCTTTCGTTCTCCTGGGAACCGAGAGTTTGGTTCTGCCGGTTGCTGGATCATTACAGAATTCCAGTCCTTGTGTTAAATTTTGCTTTTCAAGTTCTGAATGAACTTGGAATTTGGATACATGTTTAAGCAGCAACCGATTTCCTGGAAAATACTAAACTGAATTAAACACCACAACTCTCACAAAAAAAGAACATTCAAGTGCAGAAAACAATAGCAGAGAAATCCTGAGTGAAGCTTGCTCTATTCAACCCTTTCTTTTCCATCCCAGGAAATACTTGTTGCACACAGGGGGTTATTTATAAACCAGTTATATTTACCCCCATTCATAGCTGGGAGTCACGAAATGCAGATTATTCCTGAGGTGCCGGGGCTCAGCCTATAGTTCCTTTTGTTTATTTGCCACTCGGCAGCTTAAAGGGGCAATTTCTTTTACAAGCAAAGTAAACAAAAAGTTATATTTGACTCGCTTTGAATCAGCTGAGATATTAAACCCCCAGAACTGGGGTTTCCAGTGGAAAATCGATTTTCTCTGAACGGCGGCAGCCCCGCTGGTGCCGGTTTGAGGGACTTCAGAGCGCCCAGAGGTTCAGAGCTGGGCTGAGCGCTCTGAGGCTGCTTCCAAGGAGCCCTGAGGTGGATTTGAGTTGTCTAAAATTTGGTTTTGCATGAGGAGCCTCAGCAGCACATTCCTTCCACTGGCAGTCCTGTGCTCCCTGCAGTTTGCACCGTGAGGCCGTGGAGCACATCCCCAACTAGAATAAATTGATTTATTGCCATTCTGGAGGAGCTACTCTTGATGTCTACATCTGCAGCTACAGGATTTCTTCAACTGCAGCACAAAAAGCCAACGGGAAAATTGCTTTCCAGAGAGGAAACATGTCAGGAACACCTCACACATCCCCACTCACCGAGACCCGCGTTGCTCTGGGCCAGGTCGTACCTGCTGAAAGGGGATTTGCAGTGTACAGACGTAAACTTGGGTGTTGGTGACAGATTGGGCAGAAATGGCAGCTGTGGCTGAAGTCATTCCTTTCCTGCATGGTTAATTTGTCTCTGCCAGGAGCTGATTAGCCAGGTTTCCTTCATTATTTATAAAAAGCGAGATGCCATAAAAATGTCATTTTCACTGCCTAAATCATAAAATTTTCCATTAAAACCTTCTGCAGTGAGGTCCTAGAGAATATTCATCCCCGGGCTCTGACAGGGAGGTAGAAATAGGTATTCATTCCCAGCAGTTGTGTAATTCCAAAAGTTTGAAAATCCATGGAATATTAAAGGGTGGCTTTTTCCTAAGCTTCTGTTTTGGTCAGGAATCTCAAAACCAAGGGAGGATCGAACCAGAGGGAACCATGAGGGATCAGGTTAATCTGGGACATAATTTAGTCACAGCCCAGGGCAGAGCGGGAGTTTCATGCGTCGCTGTGCATAACGGGGTGGAATTTGGGCTATTCCATGGATTTATCCAGAAATTGGGGGGATGTAGCTAAACCCGCACAAGCTCCTGTGCATCCCCTGCCCCGTGCCCGTGCTGACCCTGCCCATCCCCGTGCCCAGCTCCGACCTGGGCTTAGTCCCAGCCCAGAAACACCTCCCTGGGCTTTGAAACAAGATATTCATGACACGAGAAACTGTTAGATGTGAGTTTAGAGAGCCGGGTGTAAGAAATGCTGCATTTCCTCCCAGTTCTGGGTGCTGCCCTGCAGAGCCAGGCTGGCTTTTGGTTTCTCCCAGGCTTCCCCTGCTCCTGAGCCTGGACAGAGCATTCCCTGTGTGCCTCCTTCGCTGCCTTTGGGGTGTCAACACCCAGCTCATGATTCACGCGTTGGACGTGGAGCCACAGGTTTGGTTTCCCTGGCTGGGTTCCAAGGACGCTGCTGGGAACGTGTCTGGGATGTTGGGCTTTTGGAGCCCCAGCAGTGGCGCAGCTGCCAAGAGGTTTGGCCTCAAGAGAGGACTCATTTATTCAGGATTTAAACACTTACCTGCTTTCCCCTGTTCAGAATAACCCTGTTCCTCTTTTTACCTGCTTCCCCACTTCCGACTTTACTTTTTTATTCAGACTCCTATGCTTAAAATTAATTTTCCTTTCTCCTTGAGATTCCTCCTTAAAACCATCTTGGATTGCGAACACTCAGGAGTTTTCCTTCTTATTGTAGCAGTGTTTTGGTGAGGGCTTTGTTGTTTCTTTACACCTCTAAAGAGAGTTTTGTTTTCCTCGGATAACGCTTGGAACTTCTGTGTTCCCTGGGTGTGCTGCCCATAAAATCCAGGTGCAAATGGACATGTCAGTGGCGGTGTGGGAATTACTCAGGATTATGAATCACGCTGAAAAATACTATTGGAAAGCTGAGCCTGGTGCTGTTAGTCATTCTACAGCAGCAGAGGGAACGGTGGCCTCAGTGGAAGAGAGATGCAAGTTAGTGCAGTCAGTCTCTTCTGCTTCTGTCATGCGGAAAACATCTCCTGAACATCTTTTTATTTCTAGTGTTATTAGCAAAATGAGCAGCTTCTGAAAGGGTTAAAGGGCATTTACCATAACCTTCACTCTCCCCTCAGTTCTTGTCATTTATGAGAAGTAATGAAGACATTAAATAAATCTGATGTTTCCTTTTTCTGTTTCCACTAATTAGTCCCAGTCAATCAATAGAATGTCCACATTTTCCCAGCTGGTTTGGAGTCGAAAGATACTGAATCCGAACTTGTTTTTTCATGTCACATCCAGAGCTTTGGAAGAGTGTTTTTGGCAGGCTGCCCCATGGGCACCGCTCCCGTTCCCAGCGTTCTCTCCAAAGCATTAAGAATGGAAATAAGCGGCTCAGAATTTTCCAGTTTAGCTCAGGCTCTGTGTGCGCTGAGAGGAACAGAAGCACAACCACAAGGACAGCAAAACCCTTCATGTGGCCGGGCTGCAGCAGAGAGCTGAGCTCCAGCTGGGGAAACTGGGACAGACTGGTCCGTGTTGGGGTCACACAGCGCAGCCCACGCTTGTCCCGGTGTGGGGACAGTGACGGAGGCACGGGAGCACCAGGAAGCTTCTTCATGTAAAGATCTGCCCCAAACTCAGAGCAGCCCCAGAAATCTCTCAGTGATTCACTCTGGAATGCTCTTCTTGCAGGAAACCATCAAGGCCACTGTGAGAGAGAGAAATACTTTCATTTTCTCTCTCCTCTTCAGGGTGATTCCTGGGCTTGGCTTGTGGAAACTGCTTTAAGACACACAGATAATATATATAAATATATAAAATGTCCATTTCTGGGTGCTTTTCTCCCGTCAGATGCTGAAGAGCTGCTCCACAGCATCTATTCTTTTGGGAGAAAAAACTCCTAGGAAAATACTGTCTTACAGAGAGTGATCAGGGAAAAATCTTGAGGCCAAACAGGGATGAAGAAAATAAAATTAATTCCTGATGTCTCTTTGAGGATTACAGTCCAGCTCTTAGGAAACTTAGTGGGGAAACTTTCCTCCTCTTGTAATGAGAGCTGGGCTGGTCCTCGGGGTATCACCGTAACAAAGCAGAGCAATGACTGATCCTAGGCACAGACAGATAAAACTGAAACGTGTGAAAAGATTTTATTAGAGACAAGAGACTGAATTGTGGCAAAGCTGCCGAGTTTGCTGAGGATAAAAATATATCAAATTTAATGATCCTTCTTTTTCTAATCTTGAATCGGCGGAATCTCACAGACGCTCTGCTTAATTCAGAAAATCAGTAATAGTGTGGAAGTTACAGAGCTGCTTCATCTCAGAGCTCTGAACAGGCAGGAATCTTGAATTGAAGCATTCAGCTCTAGTTCCTAGAAGTACTGGATCCCAGGGGGACTGGATTTGCCTTTACTAGCAAATTTTCCTTCCCGTGTTTTACCCATTTTTCAGGTTTTCCTAGAACAAGTGCACATTCCCAGCTCATTTATACTAATTGAAAATAATGTTTTCATAGAATGAGACACCCCTATCTTAAACATCGCTCTGAAATGCAATTCTCATTTTGACTAGAGCCTTTAAACCCCAGAGCATCTGAGCCTAAATTCCATTTCAAGTGTCCTATGAAACCTGTTGCATTAAAGATCCCAAGACCTTGGCTTATTTTTAAAAGGTAATATTAAATATATTAATATATTCCCTTATGCATATAAAAAAGGTCATTCCCCTTGAACAGTCAGTTCCCTGCAGTGCAGAGCTCTGGTGGAATGGCTCTACAGCAAAGTCAAAGTTTAAATTTTCATCTCTCTCTGAGCCACATCCTGTTTTCAGTTAACTGATCTCATACGGGGGAAATTTGCCACAGGAAATCTCCCTAGTTTGGAAAGTACCAAAACCTTATCTTTAGCTTCTCGGTGTCATTCAGCACCTTTGGAGACTGAGGTGCAACAGAGTCACAGAAACTTTTGAGAAGTCTCAAAGAGGAAAGCAGTGAGTTAAGGGCAGGGGGAACAGGCAGAGCTGCCACTTCATCCCTGAACCTGACCCTGTGCTGTAACACTGATCATTCTAAAATTAACATCTTACACCTCTTTATATCCCCAACGCTTAAAATAACCACTTCCAGAAATGTTTTAAAACCTCTTTCAGAAGATAACTCACATCCTGGCAGAGGCTGCTGGGCCAAATTCACTTAGATTGAATTTTAACCACCCAAAGGAGAGCGGGCGGCTCAGGCCGAGGCCTGGTGGGGCTGTGTCACCTTTTCCTCGTGGATCTGAGTTAATTCCCAGCCCTGAATTGTGGATCTGCCTCTGGATCTGCACCAGATCAGCTCTACAAAGAGAGGGAAGTGGAGCTGAGGCTCGGTCGTGTCTGCTGTGCACACCCAACACGGGAAGGTTTTGGGCAAACGCTGCTGGGCAAAAATCCCTCAGCAGCTTCCAGGTTCCTGACCCTGCAGCAATAACGAGTTCTCCTAGAGAAACACCTCTGCTTTTTATTCTTAATTCTGAGCAGGGTCTCACCCCCAGGGATATTCCCCACAGGGAACAGTGAGCAGATTTGCATGTGCAGCTCTTTTTCTGACTGAATCCTCGGTCAGAACCAGACAGAGGGGCAGCGAAGTGAGCTAAAGAGGATTTATTATCAGCTCTGCTGCTGATAATGAAACTTCGCTTATAGAACCTTTCCCGCACTCTAAGAAGGCTTCTCGGACTTTGCCGAACTCTTGAATTGCCCCGCTGTGGCACCTCCGAGCGCGTCGGAGGGTGAGGCACAGCGGGGCTTCCCCGGCGAGGCTTCCCGGAGCCTCCAGCGGGACTCGGGGCTCCCGTCCCGGATTTGGGACAGGGGCTGCCCCGAGGGCTCGGGGCCGTGCAGGGGAGCTCGGGACCGGCAGCGCTGTCTGTCCGAGTGCCAGGGGCACCATGGCACACCCGCACCACCGCCTGCAGGAACCGCCAGATTCTCCCTTCCAGCCGGCCCGGGGGAATTCGCTCCGCGGGGCTTTTTCCTCAGTCAATTCCCCGTGCCCGCAGCCCGGGACGGCGCCGGTTCCCCGAGCAGGGGAAGCCCCGCTCCCGGCGGCCGCGGGGCGCGGTTCGGGCTCCCCGCTCCTCCCGGCCGGAGCGAGGCAGCACCGGGGGAATCCAGCCCAGCCGCCCGGCCGCAGCTCCGGTACCGCCGTGAGCGCCCGCCCGGGGCCGGCGGGACCAGGTACGGGAGCGGCAGGGATGCGGGGGGGACGGAGGGGATGCGGGAGCGACGGAGAGGATGCGGGAGAGACGGAGGGGAGCGGCGGGGACGCAGAGGAGCGGCGGGGAGCCAGGGAGGGATGGAGGGACGGAGGGGAGCGGGCCCCGCCGCAGCCTCCCCGCGTTCCCCGGTCACACGGGCTCAGCCCCGAACCGCGCCCGGGGGGCAGCGGGGGCTGTCCGGGGGTCCTGGCCGCTCTCCTGAGCCGGGATGGGCGGAGGGACCCCCGCGACGGAGGGGTCGGTTCGGTGCGAACGGGAGCCGGGGCGGTGGGAGCGGTGGGAGCGGCTCCTCTGCCCCGGCCCCCCCGGCACCCACCCACGGCATCTCCTCTCCGGTTCCATTACGGTTGCGTTACCGGGTTTAATTGAACGCCCTGGCAGGTTGGGCAGCCCCCGCGGGCACTGCTGGCTAAGCCAGGCCCTGGCAAACGCTGCTGGTTCTCAGAGCAGAGCCGCAAGCCCGGGGTGCGCCCTGCCCACCTCACACCGCCACCCGGCCTGCCCACGGCAGCCCTGATCATTTATTTTCGGATTTCTTAGTCAGCGTCACTATTGGTAATGCTCAGATAGGTTGTGGTGTGTTATGGGGGAAAATAGTTTTATGGAGGGATTATTATGATCAAACTGCACCAGGTCCCTGGGTAAAACCTTCCTTGATCTTTCCAAGAGACAGCAGAATCAGTTTTGGCTGCATTTCCAAAAATATCCCGCTGCACGGCTCTTATTAATGAAACCAAACTGAATTTGGCACGTGCGGCTCCAGGTGTGCCTGGCAAGAGCGCAGCACTAAGGGTTTGTGGACTTGGGATTTCCTTTGTCATTTCACCACGAGTTTTATGACTTCAGGGCTCACTGTCAACACACCAGCTGCTCAGTTCCTGTGTCTGTGAAGTGAAATCATGAATTTTGGCTGCTGAGAACTGAGTGTGGTTGGGGATTTACTCTGCAGAAACAACCCTGTGCAATGGGGACTGATGGGAGTGTAGCTCATCTTCCTGCGAGCCAAAAACTCCTGAAAGAAAACCCCGGCCCCCCATTTTTGTCTATTTTGGTGTCGTGTTTGAGGGAAATTTTAAAGGTGCACAGTAATTTCCTGCTGGTGCCGGGTCAAACCCCGCTGTGACATTTGGTCAGGGCTGTCACCGCAGGCCCAGCTGAGCGCAGCATCGTCACTGCTGGGGCTGGGGCTGCTCTGGTGCATCCTCTCCCACCAGAGTCTGCCTCTGCCGTGTTCGAGCACCCGGATTTTTCCTCCTTTCGCTTCAGATGGCCGAGAACACCCCCAGGAGCCTGCAGGACACCCATGGCTCTTCTCCTGATGAGAACGAGTTTCCTTTCGGGTACCCCCCCAGCATCTGCGAGGATGTGCCCGGGCAGAAGTACCTGTGCAGCAACTGCAACAACGTCCTGAAGAAAGCGCTGCAGACGCTGTGCGGGCACCGCTACTGCTCCGCCTGCCTCGCCTGGATCGTGCGGTGCGTCCTGGGCTGGCCTGCGCCGGCTGCCTGCCAGGGATGGGCTGTGGAGGCGGAATTCCCGGGATCTTGGGCTGTGGATGCAGAATTCCCTGGGGCTGGACTGTGGATGAAGAATTCTGGGGAGCTTGGGCTGTGCCCGCAGCATTCTCAAGGGCTGGGATGTGGATGCAGCATTCCCGGGATCTTGGGCTGTGGATGCAGAATTCCCTGGGGCTGGGCTGTGGATGCAGAATTCCCAAGGGATGGGCAGTGAATGCAGAGTTCCCAGGAGCTTGGCCTGTGCCCGCAGCATTCTCAAGGGCTGGGATGTGGATGCAGAATTCCTGAGGGCTGGGCTGTGCCCACAGCATTCCCGAGGGCTGGACTGTGGATGAAGAATTCCCGAGGGTTGGGCTGTGGATACAGAATTCCCTGGGGTTGGGTTGTGGATGCAGAATTCCCAGGAGCTTGGGCTATGCCTGCAGAATTTCTGAGGGCTGGGCTGTGGATACAGAATTCCTGAGGGCTGGGTTATGGATACAGCATTCCTGGGATCTTGAGCTGTTCCTGCAGAATTCCCAGGAGCTTGGGCTGTGCCCGCAGCATTCCCGAGGGCTGGGTTATGGATACAGCATTCCCGGGATCTTGGGCTGTTCCTGCAGAATTCCCTGGGGCTGGGCTGTGCCCCTGAGCTCAGGGGCGAGTCCGTGGCTCCCTGTCCCGCTTTCCTGGCTGGGAGGATTTTCCATGGTGCCCTGCAGGATTCTCTCTCCTCCTCCTCGTTCCACCGTGGAAGTCTGCGGGGTGGGTTAGGGGCCTGCCAGATGTCAATTTTTCTGTCTGTGACATAATAATTCTGATTTAACCTTGAAGAACTGGTCCAAGGCTGTCTGAATCTTCCATGGGACTTTACAGTCCTTAGATAAGGGATGTTACAGGATTTTAAATTTTAAACATAATGTCATATATGTCTATATCTGTTTGGGCAAAATGGGCGTTTCCTGTGTTTGAAGAGACTTCAGTTTTCACATTATCTTTCCTTCATCATTCATGAGATAAATCACTTTCCATCTTTATTCCTATTTATGGTCCAGGCTGCCCTTATTTTACTGAAATACAGGTAAGATCAATGGGCATAGCCCTGGCCTTGAAGAACAGAAGAGCAAACAATTTTTGACATTGGCGTGTTCAAGAACTGACCTTTTAACGAACAAGGACTATGGATTCCGAGTGGAAATCACAATTCCCATGGTTTTATTCGTGTCAGTGCCTACACGAAGGCCTCCTAAACTGCAGTGCGCCAATGGATTGTTATTGAATTCTTCTTTCTTTTTTTTTTTTTTTGCCAGGAACAATAAAAACGCAATTTGCCAGAAATGTAAAGAGGAAGATCCCGACACTTTGAGCGAGGAAAGCCTATTGGCAGAAGAAAAGGTGAGTTGTAGTTCACAGGTCATTAATTTATCATTAATCGGTCTCTGCAGTCATCATCGGACTGGAGTTCAGATGGGATTAATATAAAAGGCAATAGCAGCTGACAGTTACACATTTTAACCGAGGCTTTAACAACTTGGCTTTCCCAGAGTTTTTGGTTTTTAAAAAGTGCAATGGCAGCCTGAGGACTTTCCAAACCCAGGTTCTGCAATGTAAAATCCCAGACTCTTCCGTGTGATTAACTTTTTATTGTCTCACAGTAAGCGGTGCTTTCCTACTTGTAATGAGACGTCCTAACTGCTGCTTATTATCCCGGGGAAGTGTTTTAATGGATTTTCCAACCTCGTGGCTCCTTGTACCCTTCAAACACCAAGCTGAACATAATCATGGAGACAAACTCTGCCCTGGCGAACGTTTCATCTGCAATTTAATGGCGCAGATCTCTTCTTGTGGGATTTTCCAGGCAAATTGCTGTGCTGTTCTGTATCCCAAACACAAAGTGAGGAAGTTCGGCCCACGAGGCCCAGTTTTTTCCCCTCCTCTCTGATTACACGCAGGGATATCAACAGACACGCAATTTGTCTTAATTTTTTAGGGAAAAATGGGAACAAATAGGCAGCTGACAGTGGCGTGAAAGCCAAACTTTGGGAAGTGGCTGCAGCACAATAATGGATCTGCTGTTAATGCTGCACTTGGTGATATCCCAGCAAAAATCCTCACTTCTGCAGTGAATTTCCCCATAAAGGGTTTCGTGCACAGAGAGGTGCAGCTGAACCCTCCTGAACTTCCCTGCTTGGCTGTCGCTGTGGGATTGCTCTGCTGTGGGATTTCTCTGCTGTGGGGTTTCTCTGCTCTGGGATTTCTCTGCCCTGGGATTCCTCTGCTCTGGGATTTCTCTGCTTTGGGATTTCTCTCCTGTGGAATTTCTCTGCTGTGGGGTTTCTCTGCTCTGGGGTTTCTCTGCTCTGGGGTTTCTCTGCTCTGGGATTTCTCTGCTCTGGGATTTATCTACTCTGGGATTCCCCTGCTCTGGGGTTCTCCGGGTGTGCTGGGGGTTCCTGCGCAGGCTGTGGGTGGGTGGCTGTGGACAGACCCCGCTCGGGGCTGCCTGGCACACTCCTGCTCCTGCTGGGTGTCCAGATGAAGCCAGGCACCGGGAGGGGAGGAGGATCTGCCTCTATAAATCCCTTCCAACAAACGCTGGGTGGATTTTCAGGAACTTTGAGATGTGGGCATCGTTTATAAATACATTCCTCCCTCTGTTTGTGAAGCTTCCCCCTCCCCGTGCTTGCTGTGTGTTATTCTGTGTGAAATCTGCATTTCTCCGCGCTGTTCTTACCTCCAGAGCATCCCAAAAAAACGCCTTTAACTGTGGCAGGGCTTCCTCACGTGCCAGAATTCCTATTTTAGTGCGAGACGTAACATGAAATGCGCAATATTTCACAATTTACACGAGAATCGTACAATTCCTCGTGTTTAAACAACACCAAAAAATCCACGTCGCGCGAGGAACAAACCCCTCTCCCATCTGGTTCGTGTTTTTTCAGCACACGGCGGCTGCTAAATGGAAACAGCCCCGATCTGAGCGGCGCACCCAGGGCCGAGCACGCTGGGGAGGTGTTAATGACCTCGATAATGAGACGCATTCATTAAGGGACCCCTTAATGGGCAGGGTCCTGTCAGCACAGTCGCTGCCTGTGAAATATTTCGGGGCTCCCGTGAAAAGAAATGTGAAATAAGAGCTGTAGCTGGCCGGGTTTATTTTCAGTGAATTAATATCACGGGAAACTCCGATATAAATTCAAATTCAAATAGAATTCAAATATAA
>VYZT01044980.1:0-24062 GCA_013400735.1 Pomatostomus ruficeps
TGCTGCATCCAGCTCTGGAGCTCCCAAAATAAGAAGGATGTGAACATGTTGGAGCTAGTCCAGAGGAGGGTCACAAAGATGACCAGAGTGCTGGAGCACCTCTGCTATGAAGACAGAGTGAGAGTTGGGATTGTTCAGCCTGGAGAAGAGATGGCTCAAGGGAGATCTTACTGCAGCCTTTCAGTACCTTAGGGGAGCCTACAAGTAATCTAGAGAGAGACATTTTACAAGAACAGGGACATGTTACAAGAACATGTAGTGATAGGACAAGGGGGAATGACTTTAAACTGACAGAGAGTAGGTTTAGATTAAGGAAGTTAGGAAGGAGATCTTACTGCGAGGGTGGTGAAACCCCAGAATAGCTTGCCCAGAAAAGTTGTGAATGCCCCATCTCTGGAAATGTTCAAGGCCAGATTGGATGGGGTTTTGAGTAATGTGGTCTGATGCAACATGTATGTGCCTATGGCAGGAAGGTTGGAACTAGATGATATTTAAGGTCCTTTCCAACCCAAACTATTCTGTGATTTTGTGAAGTTGTCTTTCTTTGACCCATTTCCTAACTCTAAATAATTATTTCTAGCCTTCCTAAGATATATTACTACAGTGTCTGGGTAAATTTGGTATTCTGGTAATTAAAAAAGAGTACAGAAATTCGTGGATCAGAAGAATAAGTACAAGGCAGATGCCACAGTGCTATTAGAGAGCTGTTGTATCTGAATTGTTTTTATGGAGGTGTTGAGGGCCTAAGAGCTCATACCTTTCCAGTTTCTTCCCTCCATCTTTGCTCTCTCCAACATCATGCCCCCACTCTCCATGTAGTTCTTGGTATTTTTTCCATTGTCCCTTGTGAGCTATTATTAACAATATGTGTAGGTGTCACGATGTATATTGCCAGTATTTATAGTTTTATCATCTACTGACAGTATTTATAGCTCTGAAATCAGATTTTCAGTTGAGAAAGTCAGGATTTAACTTATTAAGTCCTGGAACTTTTACCTGTCAGGAGAGCAAAAAGACTTTGAAAAGGAAGGGGTTATGTGGTTTACAGAGGAAAATAGTTGAAGAGCTGGAGCACAGCAGCAGCAAAGGCAGACAGGGAGTAGACCACTGACCTGAGAAGATAGTAGCATTGAGGAAGGAAATAAACACACTGGAGAGGAGCCTGGTCCCTTCTGCACTATGAGGTGATCCTCAGTTGGAGCACGGGGAGGTTGGTTAGTTGGGGTGCTGAGAATAGTGTGAAAATTGTTTCCTACCTGCCTGTGGGTGTTCATCTCTCTTGCATTTATGAAGATTATAGCTCCCTCAGCCTTCTGACTTGGTGGATTGCATGGGTTGTAGTTGAGCACACTAAATGTCACCTCTGACTTCTTCCTCTTTTGCTTCCCCTTCCACTAAAAAGAAGGGATCCCAATAAAGTGGAGTAGTGAAATATGAGCCAAATGTTTTATTCAGTGTAATGCAGAATTGTTGTGCTGCTTACTCCCAAGAAGGAGAAATGATGAGTGAATGTGTCATGTTGTTTCATGCTGTACAGGTCAGTGATAGCCAGAGTGTTAATTAAGCTTCTCCAGATGATTTTAAATGGCGAAACCAATACAGTTGCTTCTGCAGATTGTGGAATGTTCACTTACAGAATAATTTGATAACCATTCTTTCCTACTTCAGTTAAGAATTAAAAAATATGATTGTCATATAGGAATGGTACCCACAGTGTAGAAATAAATATGAAACTATCAGTTTAAATGCAGTTCATGGAGTCAACTTTTAGCATATTTAATATGTCAAATCCCCAATAGAATGTTTGCAGATCTTACTTAGAAAGGGGTTAAACTTGTTATTACTTGACTATATAACATGTATGTAAATAAGTTACCAAAAAGCCATTAAATACTATTTATAATATAAAATTCTCTGTGGGTATAATTGTCAAAGTGGGGGGAAATAAAACTGCAATTTTTAAATGTTGCTCCTCCAAAACTAATAGAATTGATGTTTTTTTCTTTTTGTTATGATAATTTCCAAGAGTACTTCTTCTAAATTTCCTAACATAATCCCTAAGAGATTAGATTTTAGTCACAGTGATCAAGCTGACATTTTTTCAAGGTCATTTTCTATATGTAGTATAGAGTACGTGTCTGGATTTCAAATACACTTGAGTAAATCACAATGACAAGAAACAGGGGGACACTGAAACCTTGTGCTGTTTTCTGTTATTGAGTGCCCTAGCAGGGGGTTAGCCTGGATGAAAAAAAAGAAATATAGAAGCATAGGCTGTCCGACTTATTTGATTTGTTTCTCAATAGCAGCTGTGTTAAAAGTTTCTGAGACTGGGATTCTGAAGGATTCTGTCTTTCTGCAAATGATTACATTGAAATCAATTGATCTGTTAGTTCTTATAAAAGTATACAATTCGAAATTCCTTGCAGTGTAGCAGCTAGAAAGCTTGTGCTATAGTGTCTATTGAAACAGGAATCCTTTAGTGCTAACCAATACATAGATGCCAAAGCAAGTTATGTTTTGTTTGGGCTTGCTTCTCTGAAGCCTTGTTTCTTGAAGATATTGCTGTACCTGAAGATGGTATTTATATAGCACTAGAAGAAAATAATCTACTTTCTGTAACACTTCGGCATCCCTCTGAGAGTTATATGCCTACAGTAGGTATAATGGTACGCTGCAGACACCAGTATGAAATGAAAACTGGCAGTTTTCATCCCTTAGCAGAGCCATAGTAATGTGAAAGAAAACGTGTGTTTGAAGTACACTACAAAATAGCGATAGGCATCTAATTTATTTATTACTTTAGTGTGGATAATGCTCTGTGGGGAGCTGCAACAATAGTTTATCATCCTACCTTGCCTTAAAAAAAAGGGAGAAATTAGCAGTTTCTTTCCTGTTCTCAGTGCACATTTGTTATCCCAAGATAGACCTGTTTTCCTTAAAGCTAACACATGTTTCTGCAAATGTCGCCTGGGATTTCTTTTCCTCTTAATGATTGTCCTTATCCTTTTTCTTTTCTTAATGTACATTCTTTAGGGTTGATTTCAAATTTGACCTTCTGCAGAAGATGAGGACTTTAAAATTTGAGGGATGACCTAGGAATGAGGGTAGAGGTGGTAACAAAGGGAATTTTATTTATTTATTTAGATATTATCTTCAAAAATGTTGATACTACTTTTATTTGTAACATATTACTAGAGGCTTCCCCTGCGAGCCAACATGCTTGGGTCTGTCAATAGCTGTTTTCTGGAGTAGTATGCTAGTATGTGTGTAAAGCAGGGATAATGTATGGCAGCTGTCAGAACTCTTCCTACTTCTGCAGTGTGCTGAACTGTCAAAGTTCACGTTTTTGTGTTACATTTTTCTGCAAATGCTATTCTTTGGCCCCCTTTCAGCACTTGAGCCATGGAGGAGTATCTGTAGGTTCCCCTTTCCTTTAGGACCAGCCATGGCTGGAGGTGATACAGTAGAGTTCTTCAAAAGAGCACCCCCAGGTGGACATTCCTGTGGGATCGTTTGCTCCACTGACAGTTTGCGGGTGTAACCAACCCTGCCTTCTCATCCTGAAGCAGAATGGCTAAATGAAGGAGTCATTTCAGACAAATAAGATATGCTACAGGACTCTACTGCTGTCAAAGTTTCACTGGGGCTGAGATGCCACATACATGCTTGCAAATGTGCTGGTGCTGCATTTTCTACTTTAAAAAACATACTCCGTGTGGAGCATTTCTAGACTACTATGGAGAAGTTGTTGACATGATAATCCAAAAGCTGTATGTCTGCCATTCCTTTTCTGGGAAGCCAACTCTTCAGCTGCTTGAGTATTTGCCTCTTACTCTTTCCTGTTTCGGTCTAGGCTGTAGGGTCACTGGAGCAGAACTGTCATCTGCTGTAACAGAGGCCTGCTCATGCTTGGAAACTATGGGTGATGATAATAAATGCCTGGAGAAGGATCTGTTGAGGCACTAAATACTGTATTTATTTAACAGTATGCAAGTGTGGAGAAGAATGGAGAATTCTTCATGTCTCCCAACGACTTTGTCACACGTTACCTGAAGATAATTGGAGATGGTTTGCCTAATGCAAGCACTGTGCAGCTCCTTGCAGGTGTGGTGGATCAGACAAAAGATGGGTAAGTGTGGTTTTGTGGTTTTGTTTTTGTTTTGGGGGATGGGGGGATTTGTAATTGATTGGTTATTTTTTTTCTTTTTCTGTTGTACATTTAAAAAATACAAAACCATTTTTTCAAAACAGTCTGGTCGTTGAAGAGTGGTGGGGGTTTGTTTTGTTTGGTTTTGTTTTCCCCTGCAGATCCATAAAGGAATACAGTATCTTTTAAGTGAAAAGAGTAGAAACAATGTTTTCAACTGCACCTACCATTTAGCGGTGCAAACCATTTTCTGTCTACTAGGTATTTTTAATTCATGGAAGCTTTCATGTTTGTTGACTGGCTCCCCTAACTCCTGCTTTTCTTTCCTTCCCTGAGTCTTTCTGTCTCTGTTTACTTTATGTATCTGTCACAAACACATTCAAATAGAAATCCAAAATAAGTTTCGATGGTGTAGGAAGAGATCCTATAAAAAAGTGTCCCTGCTTTGTTTTGCCACGGCACTGTTAAAGGTTTTTGCCGCTGTGTTTTTCCTTTGAGTGGGAGGAGGAGCACCTAAGGTATTTAGGGAGCCACTCTGCAGTCTTGGGAAGACAGCAGTGAAGTTGGTTGCACATGGTTTACATTTGAAAGGCTGACTTTGCCAATAGGCAAGATTAGCTACCCTTCCATCTTCCTTCCCTCTGCTTTAATGAAATCCTAGCTTTTGCTTCTGGTACTTGCCCAGGCAAGCTGTCTCTTCACCTAGTATGAATACATTCGTTGAACCCTCCTTTTTAAGTATCTTTAGAGAAACTTGAGAATAGTTAGCTATGGACTTAAAATGTGTAGTTGTGGCATTTTTGGAAACCAGAGAACTTCAAGCATGACTCATATCAGTGATTGCAGAGAGTAGAATGTGAGATAAACAAAGCATGACTAGCGAGTGCAGTCTTCCTAGGGAACTGATGCAGGCATAACTGAGAAGTTTTGCAGTACTTTCTGTGCTCTCTTTTCTGCTCAGCCAGTCTCATGTATTTAGCAGCTGGGTACCTTAAACCTTGCAGATGAGCTAATGTGATGATTGCTACCCCAGTAAAAGAATGCTGTAAAAGGTTATATTGATAACATTGATGGCATCAAGAAAGCCATGGCTTCAGATAGTGTTTGACTGGAAACGTTAAACATTTCTCAGATTTCTTCCCTTGGTTTAATGCCTGCAAAAACAGCATTTTCCAAATTACATGGTTTCAAATCAGTTTTGTAATAAGAAGATTGAGAACATAATCCATACCTTGTGATTTAGATCACCCTCACAAACAGAAGCTGGTGTCAGGAAGAACAAAATATAAAACTGTAGCCTATGTGAACTTGTTGACAAGTTCATAACTTGGCATGATCTTTTAAGAGTTTTGCGGTGTAGTATTGAGGCTTCTAATTGCAGCTTTCTGCCATGGGTAAGGATTGTTTCTGTAATCCACACTGTGCAGTGGCAGTTTGTAATGTGTCTTTGGAGAGTCTTTTCTGGTATTCAGGCTGTCTTCCTGTTTAGCTAATATGTGAAAGAATGGAGAAGGTTTGGAAAGCGATTAGCATCCATCTCTCTAATGTGGCATTGTAGCATTTTTTGCCATGTGGCTCAGCGTTTGTACCTTGTTCTGCTGGTGTTTAAGTAATTTGCAGAGTGATCATCTGACGTGAAGATCAGCTGCTTTTTGGTACCTGTCATGAAATCTAGAGACAGCAGCAGGACTATTGGTCTTCTCCTATTGAATACTGCCAACTTGGCAGTCTGGAGCTCCCAGTTTTACAGTGAAACACAAGCCAGCTTTTGTTGGTGTTCATTTTTAATAGGCTTGTCAGTGTTTAGAGACACATGTTTAAGGTCATGAGAGTCTGTTCAGTCATTTAGCATTATTTCTGTTATAAAATAGAAAGTATCTTGCAAGAGCAATAGCAAGTTAATTTTCTTACTGTGTTAGTGACTTAAGATAGTACATTTCTGAAAATACTGCTAGGATATTTCCAGAAGCATTTATCCACTGTCTTGGATCCCTCTTTTGCTCTGAAGAAGCAGCTGTTGTTCATGACTGGTGAGCATGACCACTTGTCACTAAAAGGGTCTGAGCATCTACCAGCGTTGTTCCTAGCACTCTTTAGAATGCTTTTTAATTCTTCCTGATTTTGCTGACAAGTTAAATATGCATATCAAGTGTAATCAGCGTGAAATACTAAACTGAGTAAGTACACAGGTGGAAGGAAGACAGCACAAGAACTTCTGACTCATGAGCAGGGCATATAGATGGGCAAAGAGTTGCTTACCCAGGAGCTGAAGAAGTTTTGAGTGTGAAATGAAAAGAACCATAGCTCTTACATACAATCTCACAGTGATTACTGTAGACAAAATCTCATGTAAGCCTAGCCCAATTCCTGCATTGCCAGAGATTAAGGATTTGAGGGTCTACATGAGCTACTGTTGTTGTGACAAAGGTACGAGATCTCTTAAGGCATACTCTGTTGTTCAATGAATATCCGTTGCCATGGGAGCAAGTTTTGCCTCCATCATAAGCCAGGACAGAGGTTTATTTGATGGTGGGCTTTCATGCTGTTCTCTTATGGAGGCATGTTTTTAAGGTTTCCTCTAAGAAAAGGAAATACTTTTCTTGCTGATGGCCAGACAAACCTTTTAAAGTAGCCGACGGGTAATAACACAGATTTTAGCAAGTGTTATATTGCATGGTCGTTGTTTGTAAGAAACAGATTGAAGAGCCTGGTTCCTGGCCTTAAGCCTCTCATGCCTAATCTTAGTTAAAAAAAAGAAAAAAGGTGGCTTCATTTCCCGAGAATACAGTAGTTTTCTCAAGGCCTATCAGCAACAGGGCAAGCATTTTCCATCCTGCCTAGTGGAATATTGTTTTTCAGATTTTTGTTGTACTTTTAAACATCTGCCTAACAAAATAAGTATTTACTGCACGTCTCTGTTTGGACTGCAGTAACTAATACTTTACTGAGAAATACCATATGCTTTATTTTTAGAAAGGACAAAGTATTCAAAAATAACACTTGGAAATGCCAGCATTTTCTGTTATTATTGGATATAAATTTATCCTCTAATGCACCAATTTACACTATACTTAGTTTACCTAGCTTGCAGTGTAAAATAATAGATGTAGCTTCAATTTGTGTCCCATTATGTTACCATGTTTAAATTGCTGATACAGTAAAAACATCTGCATTGATTTCTGAAGAAAACCTCTTCATCATTGCATTTGTATGTATTATTACAGCAGGTAATGGCTTTTTTTCTTTGCATGGTTACATGCAGACTGTCTTTGCTGGGAAGGTGTCGTATCTACGGGGTGTCCAGATACCATAGGTGTGAGCATGGAAGAAAGGAGAGAGTAGTAAATAGTGGTTTTGCTGCACCATACCCAGTTCTGTTTGGACCGGTGCTCTTGTATGTGGATACTTTTAAAATATCAAGACTTGAGCTTTCCAGAATAAATCATGCGGTATTGGCACTGGTAATGAGGATGTGAAGGTGAAGGAAGACTTTGACTTATTTGGGTGGAATATCTTCAAAACTGAAATAAAATTTTGTAAACATTTCAGCTTCCTCTCCTTGTGCTGTTAAAATCACTAGGTTTTTCTCTGCTTTTTTAACATAAATGACTACTTGTTTAGATAGATAAAATAACTCTTAAGTAGTATATTGAAGTCCATGTTAATATGTGCTGTTTAATGACACCTAATGATATTCACTGAAGGGTTATGCTAAACCCAAAAGGGTGATGCTAAACCGGAGAGAAAACGTGTTACCCAGGCAACTACCCTTGTGCAGTATAGAGAAGTGAGCATATGGCTATGTAGTACACATTATTTCAGCATCTTTAAGCATTAAGAATCACACGTGTAATTGACTGAAAAATTACTGCTCAGTTACTGTATTGTATGGTCATAATAGAAGTAAATGAATACGTCGTTGTTAGAATAGATCTGTTGGGAATCACTAGCAGGCTAGTCTACTTAGGGAGCAAAAATACAATAAGAAGAAAATAGCTGGTTTAATTAACATGTAAAAATTGGGTTAATTTGAATTCAGCTGGCACAGCAGATATTAATGTCTCTTCTTTAACAGTCTGGCTAGAACCACACAATTTGTACACTTTTAATCTTCCTAGTTCTATGAATAATTGTTTTAAAAAATGGATATAGGGTTATTTTAAGCATCTATCTGTGACTTATTAGGGAGGTTATTGCTTCCAAGTACTGAAAAAGAATGCTTCTACCAGTATAAAATTTCGTAGCAATGTTAATACATGGAGTTTTAATCAAACCCAGGCCTTGTAACATAGAATATGTTCTTAACATGGTGCTGGGATTCTGCTGGGATAGGTGCTGTATTTTTTTTCTGTGCTGTCATCACTATATTGTGATCTGTTGGTAAGCCATATGCAGGTTGTTGTTTCATGCAAAAAGTGACTTTACCAAAATGGTGTTGGCAGAGATTTTACATTTATAATTCCAAACAATCCTATTCTAGAGTCTTGTCACCTGCTGTCTTTTTTGTTCTTTCTGTGTGTGTGTATTGTAATCTTTGGGACAGAACTCAGTGCTTTGGATCTGTTTACTATTCTGTCAGGTATGTAATCAATGATAAATAATAATGGCCTTTTATAGCCAGTAAGTCACATTGTAACAGTAAATATGCGTAAATGCAAAACTGAGTAGGTTGTGAGATATTCGTTAAAAACTGAAGGAAATGTTACTTTTGAAAAAAAATCTTTTGGCTTAGAAGGGATGGAAGTTCTCTTCCTTTGGAAGACTGAGTATCTGTGTACTCTGTGTCTAACAGTGAGGAGTACTGGCTCCCAGGGAGTTTAAAGGACTGATGGATTGCTCTTGTGCTAACATGTGCACATGTAACAAGGCATGGGCTGCTTTGCCAGTAAAGCTTAAGGCATTCTTATATGTTTGCTGACATCATCAGTTGTGAGTTTAATCTTAAGAATACCTGAGGAAGTTTCTTTTTATTTACTTCTTGCACTTATAACTTATGGTGGCAAGCTCCCAGTTAATTATTTGTTAGACCATTTCATACTCTACATTTCTTTTATGTATTGCATGTATATTGAGGGAGGTAATGTAGAACAGCTTTTAGGCCTTCTCTGTGCTGTGCTTTTTTAAAAAAATATTCTCCTTTATTCATCTTCTCATGTTTTTATGTTCCTCATGGAAGTCAGCTTGTTACCTGTGAATGTGTGGCTGCTGATGTACAGCAAGCACACTTCAAGTGTTGGTCTAGGAAAGCCAGTAGATGTAATATTATTAGACTTCAGCAAAGCTTTTGGTACTGTCTCTCATAGTGTCCTTCTGGACAAAATGTCCAGCATGCAACTGAATAGCCATGTTACATGATGGATGAGCAACTGGCTTACAGGTCAGGCACAAAGGGTAACAGTGAATGGGGTGACATCAGACTGGTGACCTGTCATAGGGGTTTTCTGCAGGGCTCCTTCCTCAGCCCTGTGCTCTTCTAAATCTTCATAAGTGACCTTGATGCAGGACTCATAAGGATACTAAGTAAGTTTTTCAACTGCTGACTTCTTCAAGGGCAGAGAGGCCCTGCAGACACACTTTAACAAATTAGAGAGCTGGGCAATCACCAGCTGTATGAAGTTTAACAAGGGAAAGTGTCAGCTTCTGCACCTGGGATGGGGCAAGCCTGAATGTACAGACAGACTGGGGAATGAGAGGCTGAAGAGCAGTATTGTGAAAAGGGACCTGAAGGTTCTGGTTGACAGAAAGTTAAAAATGAGTGAGCAGTGCCCTGGCAGCCAACTGTGTCCTGGGAGGCATCAGGCCCAGCATCACCAGCCGGGCAAGGGAGGGGATTGTCCCGCTCTGCTCTGGGCTGGGGCAGCCTCACGTTGAGTGCTGGGGGCAGTTTTGGGTGCCACAATATAAAAAAGACATTAATCTATTAGAGGGTGCCCAAAGGAGGGCAACAAAGGGCCTTGAAGAGAAGCCATGTGAGGAGTGGCTGAGGTCACTTGGTCTGTTCAGCCTGCAGAAGAGGAGACTGAGGGGAGACCTCACTGCAGTCTACAGGTTCCGTGTGAGGGGAAGAGGAGGGGCAAGTACTAAAGTCTTCCCTCTCATTNGGGGAAGAGGAGGGGCAAGTACTAAAGTCTTCCCTCTCATTTCCAGTGTCAGAATTTGAGGAAACAGCATGAAGCTGAGTTGGGGGAGGTTTAGGTTAGGTATTAGGGAAAGGTTTTACACTCACAGTGTGGTTGGGTACTGGAACAGGCTTCCCAGGGAAGTGGTCACAGCGTCAAGCCTGTCTGAGTTCAGGAAGGACAATGCTCTCAGGTACATGGTGTGACTCTCGGGGTTGTTCCTGTGCAGGACCAGGAGCTGGGCTCCATGATCCTCATGGGCCCATTCCAACTCAGCATATTCTCTGATTCTCTGAATTCCCATTAAACAGGTGACTGGAAAGTGCTGTATAGTCATGGGACATCATAGCTTGATGGAAAAAAATATATTTTCCAACTTATTCAAACTCCTAGTTCTTCACTGTTATTGCATACTGAGTAGAAGTTTTCATTGAACTGGCTGCAGTGTTATTTTGAATCAAAGTCCTAAGGATATAGTTAGTTTCCATTAAAAATTCCCTGGGTTTATATGTGTTTCTTGACATTGGATACATTGAATTTTGTGCTTTTCAGAAATAATTCTTGTTCCCCAGCTGCTGCCACATGAACCCATTAAAGCTATGTGCCTGCTACACTGACATAAAGCAGCCTGAGAGACTGCAATCTTAAGTATCCCAGACTGCCAGCCACATATTTGAAGAAGATTTTAAACTCTACAACCTAGACATTAAAGAAGCAGCAAAATAGAAGAATAGTTGGCCTTTGTCTCTTTAAGAATAGGAGTTTGATCTCCATTTGAACTCTTGGGTGTGATGCAGAGAAATTAGAATGCTCAAGGTCTTTGGTGTATCAAACTTACTGCTGGAAACAATGCCAAGTTGTCTAATTATGTATTTCTGCTTATGAACTAACGTCTGGAAGGACAACTCTACTTTTATCAATGCCCTACTACTGTGCTAGCACATTAGGAACCTGGCTGTAGTGATGAATTTGAATAAACTGCTCTTGGGCTGAGGAAGAACATGCAGACTACTGATTGAAATTTGTGACTCAACATGCAGGGCTGGAGGGCTGTGATGGATGACTAATAAGTTGCTAGGAAACGGATAACACATTCTGATCGGTTCCTTCTGAAGTGAATGGTAGCATGTAGGTCTTGAATGGATTTACTTTCCAAAAGTGCTAAGTACCGAGTCTTGAGGGATGTTACTCATGTCTTTATTGACTCCATCTTGCCAGTGGAGGGAGGTAGGCTCTCCCAGAGGGCAGTTCAGTTAGACATTAAAGCTGAGGTGAGTAGCCACGCTGAGTGTTTTGCTTATTTTATGTTCTGTTGTGACTTGCCGGGACAAAAGACATTTCCATTTAGTGACATAAAGGCTTCCTGACAGCACTGGGGATAGGACATTCTAGGATAAATTTTAATCCCTATTGGATGCATTTTGAGCACATTTTGGTTATGATTTTATTTCTTTTGTATAATCAATATTATGTTGTATTTCACTTTTCTGCAAGCAAGTTGGTTTCATAGCTATTGCTTTTTCCTTCATCCCTTAGGTTGATATCCTTTCAAGAGTTTGTGGCATTTGAATCAGTCCTGTGTGCTCCAGATGCATTGTTCATAGTAGCCTTTCAGCTATTTGACAAGACTGGCAAAGGAGAAGTTACTTTTGGTAAGACATTCTTTAATTTGCATTCTTAATGAAAAATCCCTACCTATGCCAAACTCTGTTTCACCTTCTGTCACTGTAGGAGACAGTGATTGGTAGCAGAACTACACTAATGCCAAGCAACTTTATGCCTGAACTTTTAAAATTATTCGTGTATGGACAGTATGAAGCCAAGGTTATCGTCATTGTCATAGTTTTTTCTCTGGAGAAATGGTCACTTCTCCTTTTCTCTTCCTCAACACGCTTGTGCAGCTTCAGAACAGCAGTGAAAGGTGACTATAGGACATGATTGTAAGATTACAAGGAAGTTGCCAGAAGACCTGGGTGAATATTGGGTTTGAAATCATTATCCTGAATTATTTTTTGTTTAAATTGGCTATATTTCAAGCTGACTGACTTTTAAGGCTTAAAACTGTGTTCTGTGAGATTTTACAGTAACATATTAATTATTGCGTGCCCTCTGCTGTTTCCTGCCCACAAAAATTCAGCTGTACATTGGAAGTGTGATGTTTGCACTGATAATGAGATGCACTCAGGCCAGTTTAAAACTTGATTAAAGGGACTGTTTCTTTCTAGATATCCTAGAGATAGCTTTTGATATCTGCAGGACTGTTTCCCACCTGGCTAATGATAAGGGCCATTCCATCTGAAAGAAGGATTCAGAATTTAGGAGTTTAGACTAATTTCTGATATTGAGCTTGCACTTCAAAAAGTATGGGGAATTTTTTTGCTGAGTACCTACACTGGATAAAATTGCTGCATCTAATCTGCTACATTTGGACATGGTTATTCCTATATATCAAGTTTTATTGATTGGTTGTTAAACAGTTCTAAGTAAACAGAAAATGTGATGACATTGACTCTTTGTCTTTCTGAAATATATAGTTCACGCATTGCCTTTGCCTTTTACTAGTCCTATGCTCAGTTAAAAAAGCCCTTCTCTTTCCATTTGAACTAACAAGATTCTGTAACCATTGTTTGAAGCCTCATTGTATTCCTTTTACCATCTCCAAAAATCTGTATTTGAAGTTGTGGCTGGTGAGAAGACTTGCTGTCTCTTCTTGTGTCTCTTTTGGTTTTTTATTATTTTGGTAGTCTTTTGAGGCTGTGAAAGATGTGCTTTTTGTGCAATATTTTAGAAGTTACTACAGATACTGAAAGATTTGCAAGAATTTCAGAAAAAAATTCTGCAGATCATAACCTTGATGAAGGAAGCATTTTGTGCCTAACATTTTTGTGTATGTGTATGTGTACAAACAGAGAAGCAGTGAGAGATGCTATGCTTTTAAAACAGGAAGGAGTGTATATTTTGCTAGGGTTTCTTCCCAGTGAAGGCAGACGAGAGTTCCTGGAATGCCTGTGATGTGCAGGTTCTTGTCTGCGTCAGAGCCTCCAGTTGCTTGGAGCACTCATTAATAATCTAGGAAGAACTGTAGTTGTTTGATCTGAATGCTGAATCAATCCGACTTAACTTTTTAACTCTTGACATTCTTGTTCCTTTTTTTCCTGCTGTCAAATGCTTCCCTTGGGGTTTGACACTGTGAGTTAAAGGATTTGTTTGGCATTTGAAGTCCATTGAAGTCCTTCTAGTGATGAGAGAAAATCCCATGCCAGACTATATTTAAGGTATTTAGAAGAGGAAACATGCCAACATTGGCAGAACCTCAGATAGCTTTAGTTTAATTCCTTCATCTCCCCTTTTGAAACCATAAATGTATTTGTAACTTCTGCACAGTACCTTGTGGCTAACACCCCAGCAAATGCCTGGATTGGGAAGTATGGAAGAGCTGTCTCTGTGTTGTGCATTCTCAACAGAAATGGTTGACCTTTAGACAAACCTAGTTCCTTATTTTCTATCATGAGGAGAGAAAAAAGTTTTAATTTCCCTTTATTATAAAAAAACCCTAATATTTTCATAAATAAATTTTTAAAATACTATCCTGTAACTTTGCCACTCAATGCCTGTTGTGTGTCTTTGAGGCTAATTATGAGACCTTTTTCCATTCACTTGAATGAGAGTGATATCAAGTCCTTATCAAGGTTAGAAGACTTAAATAGGGGTTTTGTATACTATGGAATTATAGTGTGAAAGGAACAGAAGAAAAGGGAAAGGATAATTTTTCATTGTACTGCTGTTAGGTGTAGTATCTCAAGGCTCTCATTTTAAATGTCTGTATCTCATTGTAAAGAAACAACATGGCTTATCTATGTAGTCATTGTTTTTCTGCAGACTAAAATAATGATATAAATATTTTAGCTTATACCAAACAGAATAGTTCCCAGCAGTGAACGTCACGTTTTCTACCATGCAAATCCATCCAAATCTTACTCTTCCTCAGGTGCACTTGGCTTGGCATCTTTGTTAAACGAATTAATAGTGAGCTTTATGTCAATGAACTTTTATACCGAATGTGAGATCCAGGCTGTGGTTATTCAGAGAAATGTTCTGGGTGAAGAAGTTCCAGTTTAACACTTCGCACTTACTTTTTTTGAAAAATGCTGCACTCTTACTATAGTTTCAGGGTTAGAAATGTATTTGCATTTTAGCTGTATGGTGACATCTCTACTACTTTAAATGTTCCATTTCTTTCAAGTTGCAAGTTAATTGTACCTGTAGCTACTACCTGTTTAAAAGGGCTGATGTGCAAGCAGTGTGAGTACATGGCGGTTGGGGGAGGGGAAGTATTTCTAGTTTATTGCTTTTTGAGGTGAATTAAATGGCCACTAGTAAATTAGTGGCTAGTGGCTGATTGAGACTACACCTGGCCATTGCATCATGTTGTAGATTTACTTTCTGCTGAAGTGTCAAAGCTTTGACAGTTTGTAAGGAGTTAAAGCTCTCAGCAGGAAAGTGAGAGGAAGTTTAGCTGGCTTTTAAATTCGAGGCAAAGAGCAAACCATTGCTTCTTACTGTTGAGTGTTGACAGGCACATAAAAGCTGATAATGTAAGTCCAGGGGTTTAAGAGACTTAGTAGAGTTGCTTTTTTGTCGTATGACTGTATTTTAATGCCTCATTAAAGAAGCAGAGCCCTTTGAAATTCTTTACTAGATGGCATTTAAAAAAAGGTGAAATGGTTGGGTAAAAAAGTGTTTAAAAATGAAGTCATTGTAACCTTCATCTTTAATTTTGGATGGGTAAATTAAATGATGGGACCTAATAGTTCTGAGCTGTAAATAACGCAGCAGTGATATCCAGGAACTGGGACTTCCCTTTTCTGATACCAGTTCTCACAAGCCCTAGTGAAGGGCAAAATAAGTATTGTCCATGTTGATTTTGCTAAGAGAGTAAGGAAAGGCACAGTAAGAGATGTGGTTGCCTGAGTCTGTGCTGCCAGCCATTATTGAACCTGATTTAAAGATTTTAATTCTAATTGGTATTAAAGTAGAATTACCCACCAGACAAAAATTCTTGTTCTTGTACTTAATGAAATGGACCTGTGGTATAGTGTGTGTTTTTATGGTTTTGGTTTTCTTTTTTAGAGGTCCTCTAATTCAATCTGAAGCTGTTTCAAAATAGTGCTGTGTTGTGGTGCTTTGAGAAATACGAGTATGCTGTAAAATGTCAGTCCTTTAATTTAAAAAAAAAACAAACCAAAAATAAAACAACCTCCCCCAAAGGCAGCAAAAACGTGAAGGCATTGGGAACCCAACCCACAAATTTTTCTTTGTTAACCGTAACAATTTGAGCATTGTATTTTGGTTTTGTCTCTAAACAAGACTTCATTGGCATGCAGACAGCAGCTATCGTCGGTCTCTGCTTCTGTTATTAATTACATTGGTACAGTTCTTAGGTAAACACATTAATTTAGGATACATCTTACTAAGTGCTCCTGTTTGCTGATACCTGATACTTGAATTGCCTGAATACTTGTTTGTAAACTTTCTAAATGGACATAGCTCTTAACAGAGGTTTAAATGGCTACACAGCTATTGTGATGAGCTTCAGATTTTCTTCCTCTATGATAATGCTCTGATATTTTTTTAATACACAAAAAATTATTATAGAAGTTTTGTAATTGCCTTCATGACCAAAGAATTAGATTCTGATTATGTGACATCGCTCTTCCTTTTGTTACAGGGGATTACTTGTTTTATACTTTGCACTGTAATTGCAGGTATGACTTGGTTCTTCTTATGGAATCTGTAGTTCTTTTTATCGCTTGCACAACACCTAGCTTAGTGATGCCCAGCCTGGTACACTGAATACCATGTAAAGCAAGGAAAAGCTAAATCTGAACCAATAAAATAAATTACTGGAGCTGTAAGCTTGGATCTCTTGATGAACAGCAGTATTTGGTATTTATCAGTGATATTTCCATTGCTGGTTCAAATTGCCTTGAAACCAGTTGTAGCTAGTGATGTGTTAGCTTACACATCACAGCTTCACCTATACAGTGAAACATTTGTTGCTTTATAAATGACAGCTGCTTAGATATGATGGTCCCAGTGGCAATATTACAAATGCAAAATCTGTCTAATCGCTGATGTTTTTTGTTATTTGTACAATATCAGATTTTGCACAAATAATTGACAGTTTTAATTACAAGAGGATGTAAAGTAGACTTGTTAGTATATTTATTTTCCTCAAAGCAATTCTTGAAATTTTCTCAGACTGTTTTTTGAGAATTTAATTTCTAGACATATGTCAACTTGGCAAGTTTTTGTTTTGTTTTTTACTTCTAACTAAAATGTTATGTAACCAGGCAGACTTTGATGCAGGCATCTTAAGTAAAAGAGAGCCTGTTTAGATACAAAGTGAATCTGTCATTCTAAATATTAGGAGAAGCTTTGTCCTATTACACTGTTGGGTTTCATTTGGTCTGGAAAATGCAATTGAGTTTTCTAAGTCATCCAGAACTGAAATTCAGTGTTTCAGTTTGTTCTTTGTTGTTAGTTTTGTTCTGTTGTTTTGTTGGGGCTGGTAAGAGAATTATCAAACAATTCAGATTGGAAGGGACTGTGGCAGCTGTCTGGTTCCAACTGTTGCAGCACCACCATGAAGACCAGTTGCTCTTGGGGCAATATTTAATCAACGTTCTAAATAATCTCTGAGGCTGGAGACTCTGCAGCCTCTGTGAGCAAGCATCTCCCAGTGTTTGATCACTATTATAGTGGAAAACTAAATTCCTGAGGCCTAGTTGGGATTGGCAATGTGCCAGCTTGCATCCATTGCCTCTTGTCCCTCCACTGTGCATCTCTGTCTTCCTTTCACCATCCCGTTGGTTAGCTATAGACAACAATGAGCTCCTCCTTCAAATCTTTCTTCTCCAGGCTAAGAAAACCCCATTCCAGCTGCCTCTGTATGCATGTCACATGCATCATCCCCCAGCTCCCTTGTATGGAGAAAATAGAGGTGATATTCTGTTTTTGTTAGCAGGTTGTGCTGTTTACCTTGGTGAAAGGGATCTGGTATTATTATTACTATTATTATTATTATTGTTGTTGTTGTTACTACTCAGGGCAAGAGGAGCAAATTTATTTTTTATGCCCACATGGGGCCTAGCGCTTTTCAAACTTGAGGTCTTAGGGTGCTGGCAGTTTGTTGCTAACTTCTAATGAGGCCAGGAAAGGTAATAAAGAAATGTAAGGCTGTTGCCGGTGAACTGAAGTTACGGATAGCCTCAGTTCAAGTAGAAATATTTTTAAGGATTGCATTCTGGGAAATTTCTCAAAACATTTTAAGTAAGCAAATTATGTAATACTGCATGTGTAAATTCATGTTATTCCCCCTTACATACAGTGGAGACAGAAGAAGCAGACAAGCTTGAGTACAGAGTCTTACTTGGTGAGGGTGATGGTACTTTTGGAAAGAGCCTACTTTTTTTTGGTGATATTTGCAGTGTTTAACACAGGTAACAGAAGTGGACAAGTATCTCAGTCAAAAATTAGGGCCAAGTTGAATGGGATGCTGTATGGATATGTCATGAGAAAGTTAATTAGTAGTTTTTAGAAGTGACAAGAGCACAAACAACCAGAGCAAGGGGAAGGTGAGAGGATAAAAAAGAGAACAATTTCAGCAGATTTGTGAAGCTGAAATTTATTGTGGATCTTTTTGGTTGGGAAAAATCATGAAGGCACAAGCATGTTCTGTGGGATGATGTTTTCATTAATGTAAAATTAATCTGTAAGATTGCTCTATCCTTGTTGAAACGTTTGGCTAGGGCAATGAATTATGTTCAGTAGTTAGTGTCTGTCTCCTGAAAAAGAATGCATGCTGAACATTTTTTAGGATTTGTATTGGACTTCATGGTTTGCTGCAGGCATTATGGGGGATGTGCTTGGTTGTTGTCTTCTTTAAAGTCTACTTACAAGATTTGATAGACATTTATTTACCAGTACTAGTCTTCATCTTACCTCTGTGGACAACAGGTGATGTACAGCCTTTATTGCTTCTTCCAACCACAAAATGGATGTGGTTCACATCTGAACAGAAGTGACCAATTTTAGTGGGAGACGTCAGCTCCCTGCTTCTCTGCCCTGCTGTGGATGCCTCTAAGGATGCTTGCATTCCATTGGGGCTGTTGCAGTACAGTCTTTTTTTGTAATGCCTGAGGGTGTGCCAAGTTAACCAATGCATTTCTAACAGCAACCCAACAAGTATAAGCTTTTGCTTCTCATTGATGGGCTCCAGACATTGGTATGTTATATGGAGGTGAAAAAACATTGTGAGGGCATCAATTTTTTTTATATATGTGGACCTTTATTGCACTTCTTTAATGGTCAGCTTTTATTACAAAAGGAACTACCCTGATTTTTGGAACTTTTAAAGTGACATATGAGCAGTGTTTTCTGAACAACTGAATGTAGATACATGGGAATATCAGATTGGCATGTATGTGTTGTATGGTATCTTGTCAGATAGCTGAAGAACTGCTCAGAAGATGTTCCAGTTCAGTGGGTTAAAAATTCTCTTTTTACGAAAGACCAACTGTAGATTTGCACAATTGACTATAATGACTCCAATTTTAAAAGATAGAGGTAACAGAAAACACTTCCAATTGGTGGGATAATTCAAGAACACCACATGCTCAGATGGCTAAAATATTTTGCTTTCTGCTGCTACTTCATGCTACTTAAAAAGAAAAAAAATAGGTGTGGAAAGGGTGGGAACATGCCAATTTGAGAATCAGTTTCAACTGTATGAGGTCACTCTTTGGTTAACGGAATAACTCTTCGGGAAGCTGAGGGTTAACCATCTGTATATCCTGTTGGAAAAAAAAGCCTAACATCATTACTAGGCAGCATTTGGGGAGGAACCAAAAGCTTCCATGCCAGAACATATTTTAAACTGTCAGGAGCAGTGTATCACTTTAAGTTTGTTTTTTATTAAGATTTTTCCCCATCCCGTTTTCAAACTGGCCTGGAACTGCAGATTAGAAAGTAAAGACTTCAACAAGTCCTAAGAGCCAGAAAAGTGTTCTTTATCACAGATTTTAATATGAAAATTCAGATAGAAAAATACACATATTTTTGTGATGTAATTTAGTTTTCTAAATTGGATAATCTGCTGTTACCTAGCAGTTAATGACTATTTTTCCCTAACATTTGGAATTTGGGACCTGATTTGATAAGCTGATAAAAGAAAACAAAACTGAGAACATGTTGGAAGTGCTCAAAGTGAAAATTACAGTTTAGATAGGTTTGAGGGTAGATAGTTAGACATTTTAATTGAACTAAAATAGTTTTATACTAATACAGTACTGTTGTGGGAGTACATTTTGTGGTGTATTTGAAATTGAAGTATTTAAGTGAGGGAAAATGTATGTTAATGCTTTGCAAGAAAGTGATTTTTTTTTTTTTTATATCATCTATCTAAGCAAAAGAGCTGTTAAAGATGTAGAGCTCTCAAGTCTGTGCTGGAAAGTAAAGTGTAAAGTTCAGGATTATTTCTTTGAGCCAGGAGTATGCTTTTATCACTTTCGTTGGTATATTAAATTGCTGTAGGAAACAAAGATGTGAATTCTGAAGTAAATTTTTTATTTCTGGACAACTACAGTGAAATTAGCCCCTGCCAGAGTAAAAAAAGAGGTGTTGATTCAGTCTGGATTCTGAAAGTCCTGTGTTTTTACATCTCCATGGTAGGGATAACAGAAATGAGTCCAAATGATGATTTCATTTGCCCACATGGGGCATAGATTTTGATATTCAGCTTTGGTTACACACAAGCAATACTGCCTTATGTTCAGCAGCAAAAACTCCTGCTTGTCCATTACAATTCAACACTAGTCCACAGTTGGACTAGCTCAACATAATTAAATTGGTTAAAATTACATTTTTTATTTTTTAAGTTAAATTTTGTCTTTGGGAATTTTCTCTGGATTTGGAGGAACTAGTCCTATAAAAAAATAAACTACCACTTACACACAAAGTTACCAAAAGAAGTTAATTCTGAGAGTTTTCAGGTGTTTATATGCAAGTATATATGTGTAGCCACGTTTTTAAGGTGCAGGTAAAGATGATCTTAGTCTAAAAGGATCAGGTGCACTAAGGCAGGATTTTGCACTCTTGAATGAATCTAGTGATATCACATGATAGAGCACAGATAAATTGCACTGACCTGAGCTGCTTTTTTCAAACTACCCCCCCCTTCTTGATTCGTGTAATACACTCCCATTATCTTCAAATTATGTGCTCCATTTCTACTCTGCCAGCTTCACTTTGAGTGTTCTACCAGATTCTTTCTCTGTAATATTTAAAGGAAGAAATAACCTAATTTAATTTCTCTCTTTTTTTAAAAAAAAATCAAAATTGCAAAATAGGTTGTGGTCCATGTTTTCTGAGGAATTAAGAGGAAGTGAAAATACAGCATTAGTTTATTATTTCAGGGCTTCTTACTTGTGGAAAAAGGTGGCTGTGACAGCCCTTACTGCTTTGTTGAGGGAAGCTAGAGGGGTGAGTACCTTTCCTTTGCTGTCCTCAGTAATCAAACTATTCCAACGTGTTACTCAATTTACTGCATGGCCACCATAAAACTATTTCAACTATTTCCTTAACAAAGCAGTGGGGAGATGAAGAAGGTGGTTGCAATGCTTGTGCTTCCAGACTGTTGTTCCTCTTCTCCATAAATGGGGATAAATAGAAACCTCAGCCAAGTACTACCTATCATTCCACATCTTATCTGAACAGATGTGATGTTGACATAAGTTTTCAAATTAATGTCATCATTATCAGGGATGGAAATAAATTCTAACTAGCTGTGCATCAGAAGTTCACAACAGTAAATAAAAACATAAGAAAACAAAAAAAACAAAAATAAGCCAACCCAAACCTTGGATAAATCCCAACAATTCCAGTAAAACAAGATAGTACAAAGAATTATTACTTGAGTATTTCTGACGTACACCTATATATGTATATATATACACACACACCTGTCTCTGTACACATATGCTTTTACACAAGTTTATTGTTCAAACCAAACAGTCCAGAAATAACATTGTCTTATTACATGATGAGATTGGTCACCTCACAAACAGGGACACAGACAAGGCAGAGATGTTTAACACTTTTCTTTGCTGTTGTCTTCAACATGGATGATGGGCTGAGGGGGTCTCAGTGCCCTGAGCTGGAGAACCATAGGAGCTGAGGCAATGTTGTGAAACTGTGTCAGGAGATATTTAGGTTACATAATAGAAAAAGGTTCTTCACCTAGAGGGTGGTTGGGCACTGGAACAGGCTCCCCAGGGAAGTGGTCACAGCACCAAGCCTGACAGAGTTCAGGAAGTGTTTGAACAATGTTCTCGGGTACATGGTGTGACTCTTGGGGTTGCTCTGTGCAGGGCCAGGAGATGGACTTCAGTGATCATTGTGAGTCTCATCCAACTCAGGATATTCTACTATTCTGTCATTTTTCTGTGTCCAGGAGCAGCAGGAGCTGGCTGCTCCGCCAGACAGACAACCCTGATGTGAGTGAGGGTGCCAAGGGACCTGGGCACAGGTCTCACTGACAAGGGGTGCAGTCCCATGCTACCTTAGCATGGACAGAAAAGCAGGTCTGGAGACAGTGACCAGGGTCAGACGGCCAAGTCCATAGAGATGAGGCAGGTCTGAGATAAGGCTGTAAAGTTAAGTCAGGGGGTCAGGGTCACTGAAGTGCAGGAATCCCTACAGCAAGCCTCATCAAGACCTGAGATGAAGACCTGAGATGAGGCTTCTCCCAGCTCTTTCTCCTGCAGTGTTATGCCTGGACCCATGTCCCTCATGCTTGTGCATGGGTTGTGGGGAAGAAGTTGCAGAACCTGGCAGTGTACTCAGGATCATGAAGCTTATGGAAAATGTGGAATTGTTTCAAGTGGTCAGTGAGGACCAAAGCCTGTAGAAATCATTCTGTCCTCCTCTCGTCTGAACTTTAGGTCAGGTAGTTGGTAAGGTGCTGGGATTTCCTAGTCATGATGTTGAAACAGCTACTTTCATCAAAACAAAATTGTTTTCTTCTTTGCAGGAGGTAGGTAGTTCATGCTCTTTCCAGAAGTTGCTATTATAAATGTCATCAGGGTAATCCTATTTTTTCTCAAGGCCCAGGGCTTTGGTACAGGTTTTGTATACTATGTTCAGATAATTTAATTGTGTAAAGGAATAACATGTATAAAATGTATAGATTTTATATAAAGTAGAGCTGAGAATGACAGGTTTTCTGCAAAGATGTTGTGAGTATTTTGTAAGATCAGTGGATTTTTGTAGATGATCATGAAATTTTCGAGATTATGTTGACTGTTAACTTTACTGGGCTCAATGATGACAGTGTGTGAAAAAGATATTTGCAAAATAGATAGTTTGAAAGCATTTAATATTTAATATGTCAGGTACTTATGGACTATACCTGGTAAAAATTTCAGTAGCTTGTTTGGTTAAGTGACTTTTCTTTGATGTAAAATAGAGTGGAATAATGACTTTCAGATTTTTCCTTTTAAAATCTAGAATTTATAAATCCAGATTTCATTTGGAGAATATTTGTGGTCTTGTTGTGTCAAGAGTGTCTGTAGTTATTCCAAAGCATGCCTTATTTCTATTTTACTTCTTAATCACAGGAAATGGAATGTCACAGGAATGAAAATGGAATGGAATCACAGGAATGAAAATGTGAATGCAGCATGCTTGTTTGTACAATAAGCATTTAAATATACACATCAGTACACTGCAGAGAAGAAGGTCTCCAGGATTTAAAAGACCAAAAACCCCCACTCTATATCAATAGGCAGTTCAGCTGGAGGGAAAATAAAACAACTCTTTCATGCAGTGATCAGAAATGAATAGCAAGGTAGCTATTTTTTAGTTAGAGACCATGCAGAGATAAACAATTATTTGTTTTAGAACCTTGCAATTTATTTTAAAATTGAGTTTCAAAGTTGAATTTTTTTAAAGATTGATGAAAGTGACAGCATGGATTTCTGAAAATGAACATATAAAATCTTCAGCCTGTTGTTTGTTTTGCTTTCTGACAGCTCTGGTTCAAACAATGCAAACACATAAATGGTTTGTCTTTTGCTAGCTTCAGATTTATTTTGTGCTGTTGTGGCTCTTGACATTGAAGCATTAACATTTTGCCTTTTTAAAACTAAAGCAATTAAACAGTGTTCTGAAATGGATTTCAAAGCTCCCATTTATCAGATATTTTGATTAAATACTTGTTTGGGATCAAAGCACAGTTGCCCAGAGAGGTTATGGAATCTCTGTTGCTGGAGGTACTCATGGAATTGTGGATTGGGTGAGTTTAGAAGGGACCACAGTGGGTCATCTGGTCCAACCTTCCTGCTCAGGCAGGGTCATCCCAGAGCACACGGCACAGGATTGTGTCCAGATGGTTCTTGAGTATCTCCGGTGAGGGTGACTCCACAGCCTGTCTGGGCAATCTGCTTCAGTGCTCAGACACCCATACAGTAAAGGAGGTCTTCCTTGTATTCACGCGGAGCTTCCTGCGCATCAGTTTCTGCCCATTGCCTCTTCTCTTGTTGCTTGGCACCACTGAGAAGAGTCTGGCCCATCCTCATGGCTCACCCCCTTTAGGTCATTATACACATTAATGAGTTCCCCTCTCAGTTATCCCTTCTGGAGGCTGAACAGGCCCAGCTCCCTCAGCCTTTCCTCATAAAACAGATGGTTCAGTCCCCTAACCATCCTTGTAGACCTCCACTGGACCTGCTCCA